>CM047883.1:12558364-12655913 GCA_026212405.1 Petrea volubilis
CCAAACCTATGACGACCCCGAAATCCCTTATTATATTTCTTATTATTATATTAGATTAATACTATCATTATTGGCTACATACATGCATACATTTTAATTACAACGTATAAGGTACATTACATAAGGGTACATCAACAAAGAGAGTCTCGACTTGCTAGTTTACTATTGATACATAGCAAAAGCAAAAACCCAAAACAGGTACGCAGCGGAAAATCCTACATCCTTCTTCCTAATAAAATGCTTCAAAAGTTCCTCCTCCTCACCATCATAAAAGCTATCTTCGGAAGCATCTAAAATATAATATAACATGAATCAACATACGTTGAGTAGAAACACTTCTTTATACACATAAGGTGCTCGGGTGTCAAGTGCACATTAGTTACACATAGCACATATATAATTTCACACTTCTACCTTTCGTCACCTGACAGTGACCCTTATAACTACCCGGGCCGAAATAACAACCAGCACATTTCTCTCCGCCAGCCTTAATCCTCCAATGGTCTATCCGCCCGGCATACCCTTAGTATGTTCTACGACCCTCTCCTCTTGAGTAGATCCCTCCCGTCTACCCAAGGGGGGGGATTAGGAGATGGAAGGGTGGTGAACTCTCCTCCCGGCTACTCAATAGTATGTCCCGGTGGAACACCCCCGACCATTCCAGCACATATGGGCCCATTCACACAATTGCAATTTGTTCACATATGCACATAATCCAGTTTAGCAAAGTAAGCTCCACACTTATAAATGAAAGCTTTATGTTGCTTATTAAGCATATGTAAATAGATAGTAGCAAAATATGTAAATAGATAAAATATAAATATATAAAACATAACTAGTATAAATATATAAATATAAAGACTAAATATAACTAGTATAAATATACTTAAATATATATATAGATTAAAAGATAACTAATATAAATATATAAAATATATAAAATGTGATATAGATAAGTTTATATATATAAAGATGATAGAAAAATATATAAACTATAAAGTGTGATATAGATATAAGATGATTGAAATTATCTACATATATATATAAACTAATAAAATGAATGTAATTATATATATACTTATACGTACCATATATATATATATATAGATTAAAGTAGTCTTACTAAGTATTACTAAGTATATAATTAGTCTATAATAAGTAGACATATTATATACGTACATACTATATATTATATATAGATATATACCTAATATAATATGAACTAGCTAAATGAATAGATAACAATACTTTAAATATTTATCTATATATATACGTACATATATATATATATATATATTTTCTAAATCATCAAAGTAGGCATAAAACTATACAATAAAGTATAATAAATAGATATATGGAGCTTTCTTCACAATTACTTTCAAGACAACATAGGATATTCCCCTACTAGCTCACTTAAAGAATCATGGTCTCATACTACTTCATATAAAGCATAGAACTCACATAATAATCCAAATAAAACATAAGAATGCCATGTTATTGTAAAAAGGCACAATAATCACATAGTTTTCCAAGAAAGCATAGTAAGCACATAGAACTCCAAATAAGCATACTAATCACATAAGATCTTCAAGATCATGCTCATAATACTATCCATCCTTCAACTTCCTCCCAACAAGAGTTAAACATGATAAAATGAACTATAAAGTAACATGAAGCTAGCACATAACTAAATCCCTCAACTTGAGGATATGTTTGGCAAAAGCTCTCACTCTAGGCCAATTCAAGCTTGTTCTTTTACATTGCTTGGGCACAAGAGTATGGAGCTTGCCTAATCTCCTCAAGAAGAAGAAGAAAAACCCTCTACTTAAGGTATAAAGAAGAGTTCCTACCTTTGTTCTTCAAAGTGGTAGTAATTTGGAGGAAGTAAGTGTTTGGAGGAAAAAATGAAAGAGAGTGTAAAGAGCAAGAGAGAGTGCACCGGTTTGGGCTGGAAAAAATGGCTGAAAAATGAGGATTTTGGTGTATATGGTCTTGTGTAATTATCTTCCATGTATTAGACACAAATATCCAATTATTAAATTCCACTAAATACCTATTCCATACATTATACATGGTATATATGCTTACACCTATTCTACTAAATACCATGTATATATATGTGGGTATGTGTGTGTGTGTATATGTAGCCATGTACATCACCACTAATATATAGTTATTATGTATATGAGGTTCAAGAGTATGTATTAGTAAAGATATTATGATAAAATATAAAATAAAATCAACTAAAATCAAACAAAAATATATATATTCTGAAACTCTTATTTATTAAGTATTTTATTGCTTATTTCTCAGGAAAAAAACGAAATTTGGGGTTGGAGAGGTGAAAAGACCAAAATAACCCCTTGTTTTGCCAATTTTTCGAAAATTGCCCAAAAATAGAAATAAAATTGTAAAATTCGAAATTAATTTTTATAAGTCAAATAAAACCTAGAATATTTATTTGTATTATTATTTTAATTTTTTGGATAATAATTAAGCATTTAAAAAATTAGATTTCAAATTAATAACTTAAATACAATGTTTCCGGAAATTACTAAAAATGCTTGGAAAAATAGGTAAAAGATTGAAAATAATCTATTAAAAATTTCTGGAAGTTTAGAAGGATCAAATGCATAAAAGTTTAAAAATATTGGAATTTATAATATTTTATAAATATTAGGTAGTAAAATGCTCACTAGTTCACAAATAAAATCATATTTGAAAAAATATCTCTAGAAATCAATAACTCACAAAATAATCCTATAAATTTTGTATAATATAAAATATGTAAATAAAGGATTTACCGGGTCGTTACATCCTCCCCTCCTTAGAAAATTTCGTCCTCGAAATTGAGTCGAAGCCTAATCGAACAACTGTGGGTATTTCTCTTGCATCTCTTCTAGTCGTTCCCACGTACTTTCTTCAATCCCATGATCCTTCCATAGAACACGAACTAATTTTATGGTTTTGTTTCTCAAGGTGTGTTCTTGGAAGTCTAGAATTCTCGTTGGTTCTTCAACATAGGTCAGGTCTGGACTAATGTCGAGGGACTCATAGTCAACAACATGAGAGGGATCAGGATGGTATTTCTTAAGCATAGACACATGAAATACGTTATGTACTTCTGCCAAAGTTGGGGGTAAGGATAATCGGTAGGCAACTTTCCCCACTCTCGCAAGTATCTCAAAAGGTCCAATATAGCGTGGGTTAAGCTTGCCCTTTCTCCCAAACCTCAAAACACCTTTTCTTGGCGAGACTTTTAAGAATACGAAGTCACCCACTTCGAACTCCAAGTCTTTTCATCGTCGGTCAGCATAACTCTTCTGACGACTTTGTGCTGTCTCCATCCTTTTCTTTATCATCTTGATCGTTTCTGTTGTCTCACGAATCAAATCTGGGCCTATTAGCTTACTTTCACCCACTTCACTCCAACAAACTGGGGATCTACACTTTCTTCCATAAAGAGCCTCAAACGGGGCCACGCCTATCGTGGCTTGGTAACTGTTGTTATAGGCGAACTTTGTGAGGGGCAAGTGTCGATCCCAATTCCCACCAAAATCTAAGGTACACGCTCTAAGCATGTCTTCAAGAATCTGGATAACTCTTTCAGTCTGTCCATCTGTTTGTGGGTGATAAGCCGTACTAAAATTCAACTTAGTCTCCAAAGCCTTCTGCAATCCTTGCCAAAATTTTGAGACAAACCGAGGGTCTCGGTCAGATACTATACTTACTGGGACACCGTGTAAGCGAACAATCTCATTTTTATAGATTTCTGCCATCTTATCTAGCGAATAGGTCTTAGCAAATGCAAGAAAATGGGCGCTTTTTGTGAGTCTGTCCACGACCACCCATACTGCATCGTGACCTCTCTGTGTTCGTGGTAGTCCCATAACGAAATCCATCGTAATGTGTTCCCATTTCCACTCAGGGATTGGAAGAGGTTGCAATAACCCAAAGGGCTTCTGGTGGCTTGCTTTAACTTGTTGACAAGTTAAGCACTTGCCACAAACTCTGCTATCTGCCTTTTCATTTTGGGCCACCAGTACTGTCGTCTCACATCTTGATACATCTTGTTTGTCCCTGGATGTATTGTGTACTTGGTATTATGGCATTCCTCTAATATCTCCCTTTTCAGTTGCTCACTGTTTGGAACACATATTCGATTTCGAAATCTCAAAATTCCATCGTTTGGCAATGCGAACTCCTTTTCTTGGTCGAGTTTAACCCTCTCTTTAACCCTTCGGAGTTCGTCGTCCATTTCTTGTGCTTCTTTAATTCGCTGAAGTATCACGGGCTGAGCATGTAGTTGTGAAAACACAACTCCAAACTCCCGTTCTTTAGGTTTCCAACTTGAGATGTCTTCTAAAAATTTCCATTCTCGTGTCATTAAGCAGGCTAGGCTAGCCTTTCTGCTTAAAGCATCAGCTACGATATTCGCTTTACCCGGATGGTATAGAATGTCGCAATTAAAATCAGCTAGCAATTCTAACCATCTTCGTTGTCTCATATTCAACTCTTTTTGAGAGAATAAATACTTGAGACTTTTGTGGTCAGTAAATACTTCAAATGAAGTACCAAAAAGGTAATGTCTCCACTTCTTAAGAGCAAAGACAATGGCTGCCAGCTCTAGATCATGCGTTGGGTAGTTTTCTTCATAAGGTTTTAACTTCCTCGAAGCGTAAGCTACTACCCTTTTATTCTGCATAAGTACACAGCCTAGTCCTTCTTTGGACGCATCTGTGTAGACTACAAATCCTTCATTCCCCTGTGGCAGAGTTAACACAGGGGCGGTGACCAATCAATCCTTCAATTCTTGAAAGCTAGTTTCACAATGGTTATCCCAAATGAACCGCACTTTGGCTTGCGTTAGTCTGGTCAAGGGGCGAGCAATCTTGGAGAAATCCTTGATAAATCTCCGATAATACCCAGCCAAACCCAGAAAACTTCGCACCTCCGTGACAGTCATTGGTTGCTTCCATTCCACTATGGCTTTCACTTTTCCTGGATCAACTGCCATCCCATCCTTCGACACTATGTGTCCTAAAAAGGCCACTTGTGTCAGCCAGAATTCACACTTGCTGAATTTGGCATACAATTTCTCTTCCCTCAGCGTCTGAAGTACTATCCTCAAGTGCCTTTCGTGCTCTTCTTCTGACTCAGAGTAGACCAGTATGTCATCTATAAAGACAACTACAAATTGGTCTAGGTATGGTCGGAATATCCGGTTCATCAAGTCCATGAACGTTGCCGGGGCATTCGTTACACCGAATGGCATCACCACAAACTCGTAGTGACCGTACCGAGTATTAAGGGCGGTCTTAGGGATATCTTCCTCTCGAATTCGTACTTGATGATATCCGGTTTTCAAATCCAGTTTGAATAAACTGAAGCTCCTTGAAGCTGATCAAATAGCTCATCAATGTTCGGTAGAGGGTACTTATTCTTGATGGTAACTTGGTTAAGCGGACGATAGTCGATACATAACCTCCAAGTTCCATCTTTCTTCTTGACAAATAGTACCGGAGCTCCCCATGGTGATGTGCTCGGGCGGATAAACCCTTTATCGAGTAATTCTTGTAGTTGGGTCTTAAGCTCATTTAACTCAGCAGGGGCCATCCTATAAGGAGTCTTAGAGATCGGAGCTGTTCCAGGTAACAACTCGATTACAAACTCAATCTCCCGATGTGGAGGTAAGTCCTTCAAATCATCAGGGAAACATCGGGGTACTCATTTACTATGGGCACCTCTTCAAGCATCTTCTTATCTTCCGACTTATTCATGATATGGGCTAGGAACGCATAATTGCCCTTCTGTAGCAGTCGATTGGCTTGTAGAGAAGAGATAATGGGTAATGCGGGTGTGGTTTTGTTCCCTACGATTTCAATGATAGATTGATTCGGGAAACAGAGCCGCACAACTTTGTGATGACAGTCTACTTGAGCGTAGTGTGTTGCTAGCCAATCCATACCCAAAATAACATCAAAGTCATGAATGGGTAGTAATACTAGGTCAGCAGTCATCTTTTGGCCACCAATTTCAAGTGCACAATCTCGATAAACTAAGTCCGTCTTCCATTTAGTTCCAAGGGGTGTTGTGATTTCTAATTCGTAAGGTAAGGCCTCAGGTTGCACTTGTAAGCTAGTAAAGAAACTAGTCGATATATATGAATGCGTAGAACCAGGATCCATTAACACTTTAGCAAATAACGGTCGATGAGAAGCGTACCTTCCACGACCGCCGAATTCTAGACCTCAGCCTGGTTCATAGCAAAGACCTTCCCTTGAACTCGTGGCTTCTCCACTTGCTTCCCATTGCCCTTTGTATTCTTTCCAGTATTCGGGGTTGGCACTGGTTTGGACTGAGGGCAATTCAATACAAAATGCCCACGACCTCCACAAGCTTCCAAATCTTTCTTTTCTTAAGTTCAACAAAGTACATAGCCTCTACCTCTCCCAATTCTCAAGGTCCTTATCTCAGTACTAATTTTTTTTTTTTTTTTTTTTTTACCAAAAGATACGTTTTCGCAAACATATAATTCAACCTTATATAAAATCCATTAGATGCACTAGAGGTTTTAGCAACTTCACATACACTCGTGGTGACTCTCGAGTTGGTTCCTATAGGTTCAAGAGGTAGATTTTACACACGTCGAACTTAAGTCACATAATTTCACAAGTATTTACAACTATTACCCAAAAAAATTCGCCTTATACTCAAATTAGTCAAGTATTTGCCATTCAGGGGAGCAAAGTATGCACTGGTCGGCCGCCCAGCCACACCCGCCACCCTGCATGTCAAACACATCTCAAGGAAATTCATTCCTACTTAACCTATTCGGATCAAGCCTATCTCCTTTCTATTCCAAAATCTTACGCCGAGGATCCTTACCCAGCATAGCTTAGGCGTAAACCCAAGCTCTGATACCACCTATGACGACCCCGAAATCCCTTTATTATTATTATTATTATTATTAGATTAATACTATCATTATTGGCTACATCATGCATACATTTTTAATTGCAACGTATAAGGTACATTACATAAGGGTACATCAACAAAAGAGAGTCTCGACTTGCTAGTTTACTATTGATACATAGCAAAAGCAAAAACCCAAAACAGGTACGCAGCGGAAAATCCTACATCCTTCTTCCTAATAAAATGCTTCAAAAGGTTCCTCCTCCTCACCATCATAAAAGCTATCTTCGGAAGCATCTAAAATATAATATAACATGGAATCAACATACGTTGAGTAGAAACACTTCTTTATACACATAAGGTGCTCGGGTGTCAAGTGCACATTAGTTACACATAGCACATATATAATTTCACACTTTCTACCTTTCGTCACCTGACAGTGACCCTTATAACTACCCGGGCCGAAATAACAACCAGCACATTTCTCCCGCCAGCCTTATCCTCCAATGGTCGTATCCCGGGCATACGCCTTAGTATTGTTCTACGACCCTCTCTCTTGAGTAGATCCCTCCGTCTACCCAAGGGGGGGATTAGGAGATGGAAGGGTGGTGAACTCTCCCGGCTACTCAATAGTATGTCCCGGTGGAACACCCCCCAGACCATTCCAGCACATATGGGCCCATTCACACAATTGCAATTTGTTCACATATGCACATAATCACAGTTTAGCAAAGTAAGCTCCACACTTATAAATGAAAGCTTTATGTTTGCTTATTAAGCATATGTAAATAGATAGTAGCAAATATGTAAATAGATAAAATATAAATATAAATATATAAACATAACTAGTATAAATATATAAATATAAAGACTAAAATATAACTAGTATAAATATACTTAAATATATATATAGATTAAAAGATAACTAATATAAATATATAAAATGTATAAAATGTGATATAGATAAGTTTATATATATAAAGATGATAGAAAAATATATAAACTATATAAAGTGTGATATAGATATAAGATGATTGAAATTATCTACATATATATATAAACTAATAAAATGAATGTAATTATATATATACTTATACGTACCATATATATATATATATATAGATTAAAGTAGTCTTACTAAGTATTACTAAGTATATAATTAGTCTATAATAAGTAGACATATATATATACGTACATAACTATATATATATATATAGATATATACCTAATATAATATGAACTAGCTAAATGAATAGATAACAATACTTTAAATATTTATCTATATATATACGTACATAGATATATATATATATATATTTCTATAATCATCAAAGTAGGCATAAAACTATACAATAAAGTATAATAAATAGATATATGGAGCTTTCTTCACAATTACTTTCAAGACAACATAGGATATTCCCCTACTAGCTCACTTAAAGAATCATGGTCTCATACTACTTCATATAAAGCATAGAACTCACATAATAATCCAAATAAAACATAAGAATGCCATGTTATTGTAAAAAGGCACAATAATCACATAGTTTTCCAAGAAAGCATAGTAAGCACATAGAACTCCAAATAAGCATACTAATCACATAAGATCTTCAAGATCATGCTCATAATACTATCCATCCTTCAACTTCCTCCCAACAAGAGTTAAACATGATAAAATGAACTATAAAGTAACATGAAGCTAGCAACATAACTAAATCCCTCAACTTGGAGGTATGTTTGGCAAAAGCTCTCACTCTAGGCCATTCAAGCTTGTTCTTTTACATTGCTTGGGCACAAGAGTATGGAAGCTTGCCTAATCTCCTCAAGAAGAAGAAGAAAAACCCTCTACTTAAGGTATAAAGAAGAGTTCCTACCTTTGTTCTTCAAAGTGTGTAGTAATTTGGAGGAAGTGAAGTGTTTGGAGGAAAAATGAAAGAGAGTGTAAGAGCAAGAGAGAGTGCACGGTTTTGGGCTGGAAAAATGGCTGAAAAATGAGGATTTTGGTGTATATGGTCTTGTGTAATTATCTTCCATGTATTAGACACAAATATCCAATTATTAAATTCCACTAAATACCTATTCCATACATTATACATGGCTATATATGCTTACACCTATTCTTACTAAATACCATGTATATATATGTGGGTATGTGTGTGTGTGTATATGTAGCCATGTACATCACCACTAATATATAGTTATTTATGTATATGAGGTTCAAGAGTATGTATTAGTAAAGATATTTTGATAAAATATAAAATAAAATCAACTAAAATCAAACAAAAATATATATATTCTGAAACTCTTATTTATTAAGTATTTTATTGCTTATTTCTCAGGAAAAAACGAAATTTGGGGTTGGAGAGGTGAAAAGACCAAAATACCCCTTGTTTTGCCAATTTTTCGAAAATTGCCCAAAAATAGAAATAAAATTGTAAAATTCGAAAATTAATTTTTATAAGTCAAATAAAACCTAGAATATTTATTTGTATTATTATTTTAATTTTTGGATAATAATTAAGCATTTTAAAAATTAGATTTCAAATTAATAACTTAAATACAATGTTTTCCGGAAATTACTAAAAATGCTTGGAAAAATAGGTAAAAGTTGAAAATAATCTATTAAAAATTTCTGGAAGTTTAGAAGGATCAAATGCATAAAAGTTTAAAAATATTTGGAATTTATAATATTTTATAAATATTTAGGTAGTAAAATGCTCACTAGTTCACAAATAAAATCATATTTGAAAAAATAATCTCTAGAAATCAATAACTCACAAAATAATCCTATAAATTTTGTATAATATAAAATATGTAAATAAAGGATTTACCGGGTCGTTACACCGCCCCTCTTGGATGCCGTTTGTTCAACTGTAGATAATATGGGTCATTGTGCGTTGTTTATCATTGCTCTTGATAAACCATACGTGGAGACTCCTTTTCACCTTCGACCTTGATTTAATGATGGAAGTGCAAATGCTCAATTGACTGCCGCATTATCTTTCAGCCATATTCACATTATAATATTTTATGATATTAAAACTTAATTTTTAATCTTATTTTGCAATTATATTTAATGTTATTTCCATTCATCATTCATAATCTTATTGTTCTTAAAAGTTTAGCCTTTTATAAAGAAATGGTGTATAGAGAGATAATTGCCAATTTGGTCCCATACGATATATTCACTAGCCGATTTTATCCCAAAATTGTTTTTTAGCCAAGATAGTCCCACTGGATAGTACTCTTTCTCCAAAATGGTCCTCTATCAAAAACTAACGGGAAATGAACGTGCAACTCACGTGTACCGTTAATTTTTAAATGAAGGGAGTTACAGATGGGACTACTTTAATCAATTTTGAAAATTTGGGACCAAATCGGCGAGCGCTTCTGTACTGTAGGACTAATTTGGCTAAAATGTATATTTAATTTTAATCATGACTTGATGCATAATTAATTCCTCATCCAAGTCCAACGACTAATTAAATCACGTTATAAGCTTGGAACATTCCTAATTCTTTTATTCCCACTTAGGAATTTTCATGTGGGATGAGATTCTCAATAAACTCATTATCTAACGAGCACCCATTTATGTATACGAGTGTCACTACACTCGATGTCCATGAAACAATACATCCCCCATGTGAAATAGTCATAATGCAAGTCTTTTAATGAGTCAAGTCAATACCCCACTCTAAGTTAGACTCAATAACTTTAAGTAATTTTGATCACGTCTTACAGACTTGTTTCAAAACTTTCATTTCTATGCGAAGCCAAGTCTCACGGCTTTAATGTAATCATGGAGATTCAACCACAAATATTTAATATTTTTAGGCAATCTTCATTGCATAGCATTAGTTATATTATTTGTATTTAATGTTTGTGGATGAATCTCCATGATCACATTAAAGATTACTTAAAGTTTTAAAACAAGTCTGTAAAACATGATCAAAATTACTCAAATTTATTGAGTCTAACTGAGAGTGTGGTATCGACTTGACTCATTAAAAAACTTACATTTATAACTATTTCAAATGGGAGATTTATTGTTTCATGGACATCAAGTGTAGTGACACTCGTATGCATAAATGAGAGATCGTTAGAGAACGAGTTTACTAACAATCTCATCCCACATAAAAATTCCTAAGTTTGAATAAAAGAATTAAGAATGTTCCAAGCTTATAACGTAATTTAATTAGTAGTTGGACTTGGATAAGGAATAAATTATGCATCAAGTCATGCTTAAAATTAAATATACATTTTAGCCAAATTAGTCCCACAGTACAGAAGCGCTTGCTGATTTGGTCCCAAATTTTCAAAATTGATTTGGTGTAACTCCCTCCATTTAAAAATTAACGGTGCACGTGAATTGCTCGTGCGTTACCCATTAATTTTTAACGAATGGACCATTTTGGAGAGAGAGTACTATCCAGTGGGACTATTTTGGCTAAAAAACAATTTGGGACAAAATCGGCTAGCAAATATATCGTATAGGACCAAATTGGCTAAAATCTCGGTGTATAAACTATACGCCATTTTGAGTGTCAAAAAGTTAAGAGAAATAATATTTTCCTTGCGTATAAGAGTAGAAACCATAAGAACTAAAACTTATAAGAAGCTTGCAGAAGTAATTTTTGACTTAACGAAGAATAGTCCTACTTCAATTATATATCTTAAAAGAGTTTGATTATATAACGGAGACCAATATGTGGATCCCTAAGCCTAGAATGCGTAATTGAGCTTGCAAAGCGCTAGTAGGATGTATGATTCGAAGTGTGCAAATGATAAAGGCAATACTATGAAAGACTAGCACGGATGCGATGCAATCATTCTTGCAGTTAACATATAAGAGAGAATGCCATAGGTTCACTAATCTTGTATTCAAAATAAAGCATATTTTAAAACATTATACATGTCAATAATACCCAAGTTACATTTAATTTTTTTTCTTGTTATTTTAAGATTTAATTATATCAATAAGAAGGACCATAGGTGACATTCATTCACGAAGTTGCTTATCCCAAGCTATATGCTTTCAAAAGTAATTTACGAAAAGTTTTCGTGTAATACTAAAATCACAGAACTCGATCATAAAAATAAAAATACATCTGCTTACTTGATGAATTAGTACATTGCTTTGGAATTTTTGTTCTACTATTCAAACCAAATGTAAGCATAATTTGGGAATGCTCGGTGTACGTCGTGCTAGCTTCTGCTTTGGCGAATCCCTACATTGTGATTTTGGAGGGATTTAGCGTTGTTTTGGAATTGCCACCAATTGATTGCCATGCTTAAAGCAAGAAAACCTTTTTGATTGTGAATAAGATTATATTATCTTGTAATCTATATAAATTTCATCTAAAAAGGAAAAATGAGGTAATAATAATTAATACATCGCAAATTAAATTCCTTGTAGGCGCCTATATCCTTAAGGATGCGGATCAATATGAACTAACTGAATAAATATATTATTGTTTCCTAAGCAAAACATAATCTTTGAGAGCCGAAGAACATGCCTTGAAAACCATAAAAACTACCACTAAAATCTATCAAGGCATAAAGAAACATTAGACCTTCTATTTGATGTCGCAAATAGAATTTGAGGCAATTGTAATCAATGGCTCTATAACATTTAGAGGCTTTTTAATTGACTCGCCATTTCATTTTTAGGGGCTTGCTAAACACAACCTTATATTTTCTTTCTTTCTTTTCTCTTGTGTTCTTCACATGCTGTAATATTTGAATTTATAACATACAACAACAAAATAAAATGAAAAGAATAATAATTTTAATTAGTGTACTTTTCAATGGGTGGTCAATAAGATCTCCCACACATGTTAAACTAATGATATATAGTTGATGCCAATCTTATTAATATTGCAAGTGGGGATATCCCAGTATAAATGAGGCAAATAGTCTATACCAAGCTTCAAGGTGTTATATGTATTGTAGATGTGTTGCCAAAAAAAACGTTATAAATTCTTAGTTAGGCCTTGATATTCATTATCAATCCATTTCACATAGAAGAAAGAAAGTTTCAAAATTTTGTAAGGAATATAAAGCCCCGGTAACCCATTTTTTATATAATTTACAATTAAAGCATGCAATGAGAATAAACTTAAAGAAAACATAATATCAAAAGACTTGATAGAGTAATGATTTATCACGAGTATAATTTCGAGCAATTATTTAGTTACAAGGTACATAAGATCGAGTGCACAACAACAAACACGCAGCGGAAATAAACAAACAGCTCTCTTCCTAATAAAAACCTTCAAATTGTTCCTCTTCCTCGACCTCATTTAAGCTAGTCTCGAGCTCATCTAAAAAATATCATATGAACACAATCAACATATATAGTTGAGTAGAAACATTACCTAATCACATAAGGTGCTCGTGTATGTGATTTGCACATAGGCACATATGGTTACTTTCCACATAAATACGTGGATTTTTCATTTCAAACCTTTCTCGTCACCTAACAGTGACCCTTATGACTCCCCCGGCCGAATTTTACGACCAGCACATTACTTCCGCTTGCCTTATCCTCCAGTGGTCGTACCCCGGGTGTTACGCCAAATTTTTCCTACGACCCTCTCTCTTGAGTAGATCTCTCCGTCTACCCAAGGGGGGATTAGGAGATGGAGCAGAACTCTTACAGCCGGCTACCCCATTGGTATGTCCCGACGGAACTAACCCAAACCACTCCGATATATTTTGGGTCCGTTTCACAATCACAATTTGTGCACATAGCATAATCTTGGAAGTCTTGCTTCCATATTTCTACATATGATTCCAACATCTTAGAAAATAATATCATCACTATGAAATAAAGTAATAATATCTCATATACTATTTAATATAAATATATACATTTAGGCCTCGTTTGCTTCGCGAGATTCGTTAATCGGAACTTGAGTATTGGCTCAAGATTAGCCGAGATTCGAGCCAATTATATTGGTTGTTTGGTAGCCATGATTAACTGAATAGGATGATCGTACGTATTATGTAAATGGTGGTTTGGTATCCAAGATTGAATAAGATTGAATCAATATTAAAATACAATTTACGTTTTTACCCTCGAATGTTTTAATTTTTCAAGGCTTATTTTTCAAATTATGCCTTAGCCATCTTGCAATAATAATAATAATAATAATAATAATAATAATTATTGTTGTTATTATAATAATAATAATAATAATAATTATTATTATAATAACAATTAATATAATTATTATACTAATAATTAATAATAATAATAATATATTATTATTATTATTATTATTATAATAACAACAATAATTATTATTATTATTATTATTATAATTATAATAACAACAATAATTATTATTATTATAATTATAATAATAAGAGTAAAATAATAATAATAATAAGAAGAACGATAATAACAACATGGCTCTGATACCATCAACAGCCAGGACCATCTTCTTGCTAAGTCACCTTGTGTAAGACATGGGAATTTTTATCGGGAATTATAGTCATAACCAAGCCTGTCATCATATTTCAAGGATGAATTTACCAAAAAATTTTCTAGACCTGTCTTTGGTATCCAGTCAATCCCAACACACAGCCCTAAACGCCTTCCATGGCTTCAGCGGGCAAAACATGGTTTTGACATAAAAACAAAGACTGTATCTAAAACATTTTAACCTTGAATACAAGACTGGTTCAATTATACATACCCTAACCCATAAGAAGGTTGCAAGAAGATTATGTTTATCATAAACATACCATTGTCATGACTTAGCTTCCATATTTTTTAACATACTACGCACTTAGCAATACATTATAAAAGCTTATTAAAGCAATAAATAAAAGGGAATTTAGAACTTACCAAAAGTTAATCTTGATATGTAACTCTGAACTTTATTTCTTCGATATTAAAGTACAATTTTACAAAGAGAAATACTAGGAATGATAT
Source organism: Petrea volubilis (assembly GCA_026212405.1). Classification (NCBI taxonomy): domain Eukaryota; kingdom Viridiplantae; phylum Streptophyta; class Magnoliopsida; order Lamiales; family Verbenaceae; genus Petrea; species Petrea volubilis. Next base: position 12,573,219 of record CM047883.1, read on the forward strand.
GAGTAGGTACCAAAGGAATAAGATACAAAACATAAACTAGGGGAGAAGATTGGATGATTGCGTGTCTAACAAACTAAACAAAGTCTCCTTTTATAGGAGAATTTTCACACAACAAACAAAATGAAAACAGGAAAATTAAATAATTTTACAACAGTTGATAAACCTAAATTATTGTACTGGAGCATCTTGGAACAGTAATTGGAACAGTAATTAAAGACGCACTTATTGGCTTTTCTTTCTTGGATGGCAGACAGAAATTATTCTCCTGGCAATCTTATCATCCTTGAGCACAGTAAAAGTAGACACAATTGTCCTTTGCACTTATTTTTGTCAAAAAGAGAACAATAGTATGGCCGACAAACTTATTCTTTGGGCAGCAAATTATGCTGGTAGGTCAATTTAAGCATCTTTGAGCAGTAACTCCACTTATGAAATTATTGAGATCTGACGATATGGCTTACGTCTTTGAAGAATTACATTAATGGCTTCTTACCTTGGGCTTTATCCAAAAAAGCAACCATAGCATCGATCAGAATTAAAGATAATTTCTGAAGAATATTATAAACATCTTTCTAATATCAATGAAATAATACCTTTTGTTCAATGGTTTATTTATAAAATAAATGAAACCTTGGAATATAAAATTGCTATTTTGGAAAGAAATTTCCAAATTTCTCAAAATAAAATAATTACAGGAATTTATCCACCACAGGATGCTTTTGAAATAATAACTGATAATCAAAGTAGACATTACAATGCTTTTGGAAAAATAATGGAAGAAAAGACTTTATTGAGTAATGCTCAAATTTTCAATAAATTAATAAAACAACAAAATTATTCAAATCTTTATTTAATAATTTTAGGAGAACAAATTAATCTTGCAATCAATAGAATTGATCAACTTCTTTCAAAAACTGATAGAGTTACTCAGAAGATAAACAAAGTTTTAATTGAACAAGAAAAAGAAGAAACTAGTAAAGCTGAACTTAGTACTTCTTCTGTTCCAACTATTCAGCCTCCTCCTGAAATTAAGAATTTCAAATTTGCAGCTGTAACTGAATTTGAAAAACTTTTAAATGAAAAATTTAAGGATTTACGTTTAAATAACATTGAGTTCTCCAATAAACTTGAAGAACCAGACTCTGATTATGCTACTATTATCAGAGATGAAATTAATAAAATTGGTAAATATGGTAGAAAATCATATTCTAATAAGTATGCTGATAAACCAAATCAGAGATTTTACTATTATCCTAGACCTACCCCTCAGGATGTTCTTTATGAAGAACAAGAATTTGTTAATACAACTAGTTATAGTGGAAATCACATTTATGAATGGAATATAGATGGTTATACGATAAATCAAATAGCAAATTTAATACACAGAATGTTAATGTACAGCACTATTTGTAAAAATAATGGTAACTCTGATAAATCTATTGCATCCATGATAATTGCTGGTTTCACTGGTCAACTAAAAGGATGGTGGGATAATTACCTCACTCAAGAATTTAAACAGGAAATACTTAGTAAAACTAAGTTAGAAAATAATGAACAAGTCAAAGATGTTGTTTATACTCTAGTAATTAATATTTTTGAACATTTCACTGGTAGATGGTCAGATAATTCTGAAACAATAAGAGCCCTATTACAGAATATGCGTTGTAATACTTTAAGTTCCTTTAGATGGTATAAGGATGTCTTTTTAAGCAGAGTCTTACAATTACCTGAAAGTAATTCAGATCACTGGAAATCTAAATTTATTGATGGTCTTCCTTCCCTTTTTGCTGAAAAAGTTAGAAAAACCTTAAGAGGTAATAACTTACATATTAATTATGGAGAATACACTTATGGTAAACTTATAAGTGCTTGTATAACTGAAGGATTAAATCTTTGTAATGATATTAACTTAATCAACAAGTTCAAAAACATAATATGTTACATAAGAAACAGTGATCAATTTGGAATGAATATTCCTAAAAATCCTCAAGTTGATAAAGTATATAAGAAAAAGAAAAAATATAAATCTGCTAGTTATTATGAATATAAACGTAAGAAACGTGAAAGTAGAAGGTATAAGCAACAACAATATGCTAAGCAATTACCTCAGTCACAACCTAAATCTAAAAAGAAAAAATTTAAGAAATTTACAAAAACTCAGTATCAAAATAACAATGCCTGTTTTAAATGTGGTAAAATAGGTCATTATGCAAAAAATTGTAAAGTTAAACAAAAGATACATGCTTAAATATTGATGAAGATCTTAAAGATTCTTTATGTAAAATATTACTTGTTTCTGAGTCTGAACTTAAAAGTGAGAGTGATACTGAAACTTCTAGTAATTCTAGTCCAGAAATTAATGTTATAGAAACTAATATTATAAGTAGTTCTGATAATAATTCAACATGTGAACCATGTTAGAATAATGAACCTTGTGAAAAACAGGATCAAAATAAAGATGAGTTATATCAATTGATTTCACAATTTAAAGATTTTGAAATAAATATGATTAAATCAAATTCGATATTAGATTTGTTAAAACATACTAATGATCCTAGTATAAAATCATTCTTAATAGAACATATTACTGGTGAATCCAGTAATAGACATAAGCCTGATAATAAGATACAGCGGAATACTACTCCATATACTATGGATGAAGTTTATAAAAGAATAAATCTTAAACATAGGAATGAAAGTCCTATCACTGTTTTCGATTTAATGAAAGAAATTGATTTCTTAAAATTAGAAATTAAATCACTTAAGGATGAAAATAATTTATTTTCTCATAGATTAACTTATTTGGAAAAAGGAAAACAGATAGCTTCTCATAATTTGGAAAGTGAAGAAGACATTCCTGAAGAAGATAATAATGTGGAATTAACTAATTTTCTAGCAACTCTAGATATAGTAACTTCTCAAAAATGGTATGTAAAGATTACCTTATTAATTGATAATCAATTTGTTAAAAACCTTACTGCTTTAATTGATAGTGGTGCAGATCTTAATTGTATTCAAGAAGGGCTAATCCCTACAAAGTATTTTCATAAAACTACCCATAATCTAACTGCTGTTAATGGAAACAAGTTAGATATTGCTTATAAATTACCTAAAGCCTATATTTGTCAAAATAATACTTGTATACCTATAAGTTTTTTATTAATAAAAAATATGACTACCCAAGTGATTCTTGGCACCTCTTTTATCCAAAAACTTTTTCCTTTAAAGAAAATTAATACCAATGGATTTATTGGTACTTTTGAGAATAAAGAAATTCAGTTTAATTTTATAACTGAACCTCAAACCAGATTATTAAATGAAATTCAAGATCTGATAAATAAAAAACAAAATCAAATAAATTTTCTCAAACAAGAAATTAATATTTCTACTTTAGAGAGTCATTTACAAAACTCTAAATTAAAAGAAAAAATAAAATTTCTTGAGAATAAATTTTCTCTCCATATTTGTAATGATCATCCTAATGCTTTTTGGGATAGAAAGAAACATATTGTTTCTCTTCCTTATGAAGATAATTTTTCAGAAAATAATATACCAACTAAGTCCAGACCTTGTCAAATGAATAAGGAGTATTTAGAGCTTTGTAAAACAGAAATTAAATCTTCATTAAATAAAGGATTAATTAAACCCTCTAAATCACCTTGGTCTTGTACAGGATTTTATGTTAATAAACATGCTGAACAAGAACGTGGTGTTCCTAGATTAGTGATAAATTATAAGCCTTTAAATAAAGTTTTAAAATGGATAAGATATCCCATTCCTAATAAAAAAGATTTACTTGATAGATTATATAATGCTAATCTATTTTCTAAATTTGATTTAAAATCAGGATATTGGCAAATCCAAATCTCTGAAAAAGACCAATATAAAACTGCTTTTAATGTCCCTATTGGACAAATTGAATGGAAGGTAATGCCTTTTGGATTAAAAAATGCCCCTTCAGAATTTCAAAAAATAATGAATGATATTTTCATTCGTTATACTGATTTTATCATTGTTTATATTGATGATATTTTAGTATTTTCCAATAATATTGAAAATCATTTTAAACATTTAGATATTTTTAAGAAAATAATTATTCAAAATGGTTTAGTAATATCTAAACCAAAAATGTTACTTTTCCAAACTAAAATAAGATTTTTAGGACACAATATTGAAAAGGGTAAAATAATTCCTATAAATAGAAGTATTGAATTTTCATCTAAATTTCCTGATGAAATTAAAGATAAAACTCAACTTCAAAGATTTTTAGATAGTTTAAATTATATATCTGCCTATTATAAAAATCTTGCTCAGGATACAGCAATTCTGTATGAAAGACTTAAGAAAATTCCTAAGCCCTGGAATTTAGCACATACTCAAGCGATACAATTAATCAAGAAAAAGGTTAGTCACCTACCTTGTTTAAATCTAGCTAATCCTAATTGGGAAAAAATAATTGAAACTGATGCTAGTGACATTGGATTTGGTGGCATTTTAAGTCAGATTTCCCCTTTAGATAATGCTAAACATTTAATAAGATACCATTCAGGTAAGTGGAATAATAGTCAAAAGAATTATGCCACTATTGCTAAAGAAGTTTTAGCTATTGTTAAATGTATATTAAAATTTCAAGATGATCTTTATAATAAACCTTTTACTGTGTTTACAGATTGTCAATCTGCTAAATTTATGTTTAATAAAGATTTTAAACACGATGTTAGTAAAGCTATGTATGCTAGATGGCAGTCACATCTTGCCCCTTTTGATTTTATAATCAAATATAAGAAAGGAATAGATAATAGTCTTCCTGATTTCCTAACTAGAGAATATTTACAGGATAATACCTCCCAGAACCAGAATCACTCCTAGGGTTCACATTCCAAGGATTCCAGTCATTTTGTATAATGAACATGATGCATATACACATATGTATAATCAGCCAGTTAACTTCTATATGATTAAAGGTCGAGGAGTTAATGGCATGGTGCAAAGATCTAGACATCTAGATAGGTTAATTACCAACATTGAACATTGTCTTGGTTCAGGTTGTTATCTTACTCATAAGAAGGCTCTCAAAGTAAGGCTTGTAGCTCAAAGGCTAAGTGACCAAGATAGGACCTATCTTAAGAGTATGCTCCCTTGGTTTAAGGGTATGAAAAGTGTTATCAACAAAGAGATAAATCGAAGCTGTATTGCTTGATTAGGTTGTAAGTTTTATTATGAGTACTTCTCAATATTGTCAATGTTTTAATAAACGTTATGATAATCGTTGTTTTAAAATAATGACTGATGTTGATCGCTTAATATACAAAGCTTTATTTCTTCATTCTGATAATTTCAGATTTATTCATATCCAAGAAAAAGGTATAAAAATTTTAATTGCAGATCAAAAACATGCTACAAAAATCTATAATATGATTAAGTATGTTCTTATTCATAACCATTATCTGGATAGTCCTAAACCTCTTCGTTATCAGGATAAATCATTTTTAACCTAGTCAGTATACTGTCTATTTTAGTGTAAGTCATTATTTAGCCAAAACTGTTGCTCAATGTATTATTTGAAAATAAATTTTTGCAGATGGAGAATTCCTATCTTTATCAGTCTCCTGATGAAAATGAATGTGAATATCTTCATCATCTTCATAATTTGAAGAATGACTGTTTTGAAAATATAAAACATATGAAAGATATTCTTAATAGATTTAATCTTTCTCCTAATGATATTCTTGATATGCAAAAGAATATACACAATCAATATGAAGTAATTTCTGATATTGAACAGGTTGAAAAAGACTTTCTTCATACTCCTTCTTAACAGATGGATGGCCCAATCCTTTGGAGAATAATGATAGAGAAAAAATTACTCTATTTTTCAGAAGAAGAAAAATCTGGATGGGAATTAAATTTCCAGAACTATCTTAACAGATTAAGTCTTTTTGATGAAAAAGAGATAAATCTTTTTAAAATTAGAAAAGCTAGATTCCATTTTCAAGGATCTAGACCTTATCCTTATTTGGCTCAAAAAGCCAAGAAAATTGAAAAGCAAATTTTCATTTATAAAGAATGGTTTAAACTTTTTCCTTTACCTCATAATCCTATGTTCCATGAATTTCAAATCGAACTGGAAGAACTTCTGGAACAACAAAAGATTATTAAGAAAGTAATTAATACTTCTTATATTGCTTAATAATTTTAAAATTGCAGGAAATAATGTTTCCAGGTGAAGAGCAACCTTTCCGATATGGTAATATCCGTAAAGGACGTGGAAGAGGAAGAATTCCTCAAAATTTAAGGAAATCCTATAATGAGGACTTTCCAGGTTTGTCACAAAAAGATGCAGGTAATTCCTCATCTTCTTATGCGGATAAGGTTAAAAACCCAGAGGTTTATGAAGAAATGGAACCTCTACCTTATTCCAAGACAGATCATAAAGATTTAATGTTCTTAATAGAACCAAAGGATCTTCTGATAACTTCAGACCCATATGAAATCCTTAAAAGGTATTTGGATACAAGGTCATTTCCTTGTGAAGCGGATAAAACTCGCATCATTTATGAGTTAATACTCATAAAATCTGGTAATGTCCAGATTTATCATTCCTATCCTCAAGGATCTAAGGCTTACTATGTTTACACCACAGTGGTGATCAGGCAGATAATTTCTGCAGAACAGTGGGGTATAAGTACCTTACAAGAAAGAGAATTTTTCAGTCCTGAGTTAAAACTCAACATAAAGTATAATTACTGGTATTATTTAAATGCTTTTCATAAGTGTTTCTTCTATGATAATTCAAGAAAGAAACACACTTGGATGTTTAAACTTTGTCCAACCATAAAATCGAATAATCTTCCTTCTTGGTTCTTGCAATGGTGGATGACATTCGGTCCCTCCATTGACATCCTTCCAGATCTTTTTAAAACTCTTTATTCTGCTTGGGTAATTCATTCTCCCCTTGTCCAAAGATCCAAACAATTAAAATTGTGGCCAGAAGGAATAACTTCCTTTCATTTTTTCATTGAATTCTCAATTCCATGGATATGGCGTTGGGAACCTGAGATTGGTAATACCTCTCAAAACCTTCCTTGTTTAAACCGCATCTATTTCACCTCTTTTTGGAAAAAGATGCTTTTACTTGATCCAAAATCCCGTGCCTTACATGGCCAGGAAACAATAAATCGTATTAAAATGAAGATCCATGAATATCAACAACAGGCCAGTAAACGTGGTCCAGTCACACTTCAAGAACTTCTTAAAGAACGAAGTCTAAAGAAATCCGGTCCTTTAATAGAGGAAGAGAAAAAAGAAATTGCTACAGAATATGTTGCCCAAGTCCAGCAAGAATTAAAAGACAATCTTGACTATGATCTTAATACAGAAGATTTTTCATCAATGTCTTCCTCCTCCAAAGAAGAAGTTTTAGCAGGAGAATCTCAAGATCCATATGCAGACGAATCTGAAATTCAGATCGATGCTATGGTTGCTTTTTTGGATAAAGCCCAAGGTAAGAAGCCATTAATGTAATTCTTCAAAGACGTAAGCCATATCGTCAGATCTCAATAATTTCATAAGTGGAGTTACTGCTCAAAGATGCTTAAATTGACCTACCAGCATAATTTGCTGCCCAAAGAATAAGTTTGTCGGCCATACTATTGTTCTCTTTTTGACAAAAATAAGTGCAAAGGACAATTGTGTCTACTTTTACTGTGCTCAAGGATGATAAGATTGCCAGAGAATAATTTATGTCTGCCATCCAAGAAAGAAAAGCCAATAAGTGCGTCTTTAATTACTGTTCCAAGATGCTCCAGTACAATAATTTAGGTTTATCAACTGTTGTAAAATTATTTAATTTTCCTGTTTTCATTTTGTTTGTTGTGTGAAAATTCTCCTATAAAAGGAGACTTTGTTTAGTTTGTTAGACACGCAATCATCCAATCTTCTCCCCTAGTTTATGTTTTGTATCTTATTCCTTTGGTACCTACTCATATCATTCCTAGTATTTCTCTTTGTAAAATTGTACTTTAATATCGAAGAAATAAAGTTCAGAGTTACATATCAAGATTAACTTTTGGTAAGTTCTAAATTCCCTTTTATTTATTGCTTTAATAAGCTTTTATAATATATTGCTAAGTGCGTAGTATGTTAAAAAATATGGAAGCTAAGTTATGACAATGGTATGTTTATGACAAACATAATCTTCTTGCAACCTTCTTATGGGTTAGGGTATGTATAATTGAACCAGTCTTGTATTCAAGGTTAAAATGTTTTAGATACAGTCTTGGTTTTTATGTCAAAACCATGTTTTGCCCGCTGAAGCCATGGAAGGCGTTTAGGGCTGTGTGTTGGGATTGACTGGATACCAAAGACAGGTCTAGAAAAATTTTTGGTAAATTCATCCTTGAAATATGATGACAGGCTTGGTTATGACTATAATTCCCGATAAAAATTCCCATGTCTTACACAAGGTGACTTAGCAAGAAGATGGTCCTGGTTATTAATTATTATTATTATAATTATAATAACAACAACAATAATAATAATAATTATTATTATTACTATTATAATAATAAGATTAAAATAATAATAATAATAATAATAAGAACGATAATAATAGTAGTAATATGAATAATTAATAATAATAATTAATAATTATTATTATTATTATTATTATTATTATTATTATTAATAATATAATTATTATAATAATAATTATAATAACAACAACAACAACAAGAATAATAATAATAATAATAATAATAATAATAATAATAATAATAATAGTAATAATAGTAGAAATAATAATAATAAGAAGAATAAGAATAAGAAAGATAATAATAATAATAATAATAATAATAATAATAAGAAGAAGAAGAAGAAGAATGATAATAATAATAGTAGTAATAATAATAATAATAATTTTAATAATAATAATAATAGTAAAAATAATAGTAGTATAATAATAATAATAATAATAATAATAATAATAATAATTATTATTATTATTATTATTATACTACTGCTACTAATAATAATAATAATAATAATAATTAAGAAGAAGAAGAAGAAGAACGATAATAATAGTAATAATAATAATAATAATAATAATAATAATAATAATAAGAACGATAATAATTTTAATAATAATAATAATAGTAATAATAATTTTAATAAGAATGATAATAATAATAATAATAACAACAACAACAACAAAAGTAAAATTAAGGACAAAATGGTAAATTCAAATTATTGGAATAGTTAATCTTGAGGAGGCAAGATTCAATCTCACCCCCCTCCTTGAGATTATAATCTTGAGATATAGCACTCCACATTGCGGGTCGGGTGAGATTAGCTCCTGACCCGAGATTATAATCTTGTCAACCAAACGAATAATTAGCCGAGATGTGAAGGCCTTGTCTCGGCTAATCTCGCGAAGCAAACGAGGCCTTAAACTAAAATATAATCAAAACATAATAATATGCATGTATATATATATATACACGGCAGAACATACATATATATGTCTATATACATTTTCTAGAATATAAATTTGATGCATACTATAATCTGATTAAAATAAAATATAATTAAGCATAATTATATAAATATATAATATACGTATTATATAGGCATAAGTAGAATCTTGATATATACTCCTATTTATCTAATCTATGTTATCACCTTTCTAATCATGATTAGGTAGATATATATCTATACGTACGTACTATATGTCTATTTATCAACTATATAACTATAATTATTTATATACCTATATATGTATTATGTATATATGATACGTATATATATATATGATATATATATACAAACATAAAAGGGTTTATTTGACCCATATACATATTTATAGAGATTACAATATAAATATATTTTGTAACTTTAAAACATGTGTTTGCAAGAAAATTATATATTTTGTCAACTAACACTTTTCATAGAAACATATTAAATTTTCCCAAATAAGATGAACATAATGTCAAATATACTATATCTATTACCCTAAACTTGTAATATAGTAAATTTTTCATGAACATCTAAGCACATAATGATCATATAATATTTCATAAAATCAAATAATATTTGCAAGACCATAAAAGCTTATTTATAATCTAACATGCGACTCTTAAAAGGCATTTTTATAGTGTTTGTTTAGTAGTGCACATGTAGGTGCTTAGATAGCGATCAAACAAAGGTTCGTATGATGTTTAGAGCTTGACATACCAAAATTAAGTCGGGACACCATCATAGCATGTATGCATACTACATGTGCTTAGACACAACCTCGTATGGGAAGTGGGTCTCCACTTCGTCACTGTGTGAGTCCATATTGTTTTTCTTATACCCTTTGGGACTCTAGACCATGTTAAGAGATATAAGTTTGATGATGCTACTTTAGCATATCTCTAATGGTCATGAATGATTTGGTTTGTCGGAGCATGTCTAGAAAAGCTGTCGAACCCAAGCTAATTAGAATCAGAGGCCAAGGAAGAACTAAATTAATAACGCACTTATTTTCTACGGTTCATTGCCCGGCCGACTAAGTCGAATATGTTTTAACTAGTCATGAACATAAATACATGGTAGAAGAGTCAAATCATGTTGCATTTTTATATTGATGGATCAGAGATGTTTGATCAAGAGTGACTAATTAGTTTGGGCAATGCAACGAGTTTCTAGAGTGTGGAGTTATGTTAGTTTGATGGTAACTTAATATGACTCTCGCCAAATTTTTCCACTTCTCGGTTGGTTGTTTACCTTATTCCCCATATGAAATAAAGGACGTGAAATTGAGAAATCCTATGAGAATGAGATTCAAGGAGATTATGTCAAATATGGATGAGTGGGAGATGAAACAAATTGGCATAAATCCCAATTATTTCAGTGCATCCATATTTGTTATGGATTAGCACTATCAGTGTGGATTGACACTATTGATGTGATCAAAACAATCAATGTGGATTGCTACCATCCTAATTTGACTGGGGGGTAGAATTCCTAAGTGAAATAAGACTCTACCTCTCCAAGATGCGTATAAATAGAGGCCCCTCCCGTGGAATTTCTCATTCAAATTCAATACAATTCCATAGAATTCATTATCCCTACACTCTCTCCATTTTCGTTTTTCTCTAAAAAGAATTTCTCTCTACGTTCATTCTTGGAGTATCACCATTAGTTCTCCAAGGGTTTAAGGTGTCTAAAATCTGTGGAGTACTCCAGTAGTAATCCACCATGGGCGAGCAAGGCATGTTCATGGTTCGGCCAATTGACGGCTAGTAGACGAGTCAAATCCGGGTTCATGGATCGACAAGTTAACTGCATATCAAGTATCCAACCCAATCCACATAATTTATTCGTTTATGTGCAACAAATTCCAACATTTTCAAATGTCATTTCAACAAATAAACTTTTGGGTGGTAACATCTATTGTCCCAAAATATTGAAATATTGTCACCAATTAAATTTAATAACAACATATTATTGTCACGATGTTGTCACCCTACCTATGTCAACAATTTTCTTTGGTGACAACAAAATGGTGGTGCCACTTTAGTTCTTGTTTTTAGTGGCAACACTCTAATTTGTCACCATTTACATCAAACTAGCTACACCATATTTTATCATTGAAATATGAAAGTCTTGTCTCCAAATACCTCTAAGTTGTCACCAAACGTTTTATGTTTATTAACAAAAAATAAGTTGTCACGAAAATTGTTACTTATATTGACAAACAATAGGTTGCCACCAAAACTATTATATTTAGTGACAATATTATATTATCAATCTCACATTTATCCTGTATTTTTATCAATTCACAAACATAATTTACAAATTTATAATCCGATTCATTCATAATCAATCTAGTCTTAAATTTTTTTTAAAAAATAGAAATTAAAGAGAAAATAGAATCCTTAAAACCATTGACTTTCATATATTCAATTCATAACAAAAGTTCAATATACGATTGAATTCTTTGTTCCCATCACAAAATATGTGTATATATATACATAAAAAAATAAACATGTTTCATATGTTCATGCTTATACATGTGAAATTCATACAAAAAAGTATTCAAAAAGTCATCACATTTCAATTCCATTTGATAATGAAGTCCACCCTATTCCTCATTCCATCTCCATCTGAAAATGAGCAAATTGAACTTTTGATTAAATAAATGGCATTTCACAAGATAACAAATCAAATTTAGACAACTTTACCTCATCTAAACCTTCTCACAACTGGCCACGAATTCAATTTCCTTTATTTATCATTTCTCATTCAAATCTAAAATCCTGAGAAAGGAGCAAAACTCATGCAATAAACTCATTAACACCGCCATAGCTTCTTGAACAGGCCAGGCCTACTTATGATTAGATTCTAATATTTTCAAATGAATCTATATTGAAAAGTAAAAGTGAAATACGCAAATTAACCTTAGGACCTTCTAAAAAAGTCCATAGCTTGATAATTGAAAACACAAGCCTTTGAAACTCCCCAAAGAAACAAATCTAATCCATTTGGTTGCACATTGTAATGAAATCAGAGAACAAAAAACATCCAACACTGCTCTAAATGCAAAACCAACCAGCATAAATAACACTATTCAATACAAGATTTATCATAATTAATCTATTCAAATTGGCCCATGTGTTTTTTGTGCTAGTTTCTCCACTAGAACTCCAAAAGAATAGTATAGAAATCCAAATTTAAATGCAACCCATGTGTTAACCATCCATAAAGAGCTTAAATTTTCAATGTCACAATAGAGTAAAAACAGAATACAAATGGAGGCATGAAAAAAATGCACCTCAGAAATATATATGACCCACCCATTTTAGTTAAAAATAGATTTTAATCCTTAAAAATCTCTCAATTCTCAAATAACCATCAATTATCTATTGTTATCATACACCCGAACCAATAATTATTAAACTAAAAATAGAGCAACTTAAAGAAAACCAAGATTTTGCCAGAGATTCACCTTATTCATTCATCACACCAACCTATTATAATACACTCAAGAGAAAATGATTTGCTCTCAGAGAGAGAAACAACCTTCACTCCCGTCTGCCTGACCAACAAAATAGCAAATATTAAATCTTAAATTTAAAATTAAGTAGCTACAAAAAATGATACAAATATAGCTCTCATAGTATTTTAACCCACAATATACGGTAAAAAGAATTGAGGGGGGAAAAAAGTGAATGTTGTTCTTGGACAGTTGGGTAGCATTGAAGCTCATGGGCACTAAACAATTCAGATGAATGGATAGCTCCTACAATATATCAATAGACAATTAGTTAATGAAAATAAGTGAATTTTAAGAAGAAACTAGCAAAACGAGTAGTTAATACCTAGCCACCTCTTGGAATAACTCTCATAATCCAGGGTTACTAGCTAAACTGAAAGAACACAAAAAATATCACCTAATCATAAGAGAAAATAAGATATTCTTAAAAATTAAAGGATAAGCATTAAAGTAAAAAGAAAAGATAAGAAGCACTCACACATCAAGTTCACTGTTACATTTTTGAATATTTCGTGAAGCGAATCCATGTGTAGATGCGTGAATGCTTTGTTGGTTATGGATAGGCTTCATAGGGAACCTAGAAATTAGTGAAAATATTATCTAATAACTAAATGATTTTAAAAAACAAAAAGAGCTGACTTGTATTTACCTTGGTGAAGCAAATGAGAAGTGACCTATTTGAAGACATTGTTGAAAAAATGCCATCATCTCTGATGTGGTCTTTTGGCTCTCTAGCATTGCCTTTTGAGTTGCAACTAGACCTTCTTTTAACTCTTCAATCACAGACTTGTGATTTTCCAATTGCTTAGTAAACACTATCACTTGTTGCTTGATTTTCTCAGCTCGTTCTTGAGCTCTCATGGCATTTCTCTTTGCCTCATCCAACTCTTCCTGATACTTTTGCATTGACAATAATCTACTAGGCTTTGGACTAGCCCCTCTACCACTAAGAACCAAATTTGTATCCTAAAACCTCAATACATATTTGTTCCTCATCCACTGGACTCACCTGTTGTTTGCCTTTGGCTATGAAGCTCCACCATTTTTTCCTATAGTAGAAAATGATGCACATGTCATTTACTTAGAATTATTAGCTGCAGTTTAATTATAAAGTCATGTTTGTAATGCATGAATGAAAATATATTCATTAATTAGTTCAAATGGTACATAGTTTTACTCAATAAGATATTAGTTGTCCATGTAGAATCAAAGAAGAAAACTCATATAGTCCTCTTTGGCAACTTCACTCACCCAATACCTTCTTGAGACCCTTCTCCACAGTTATATATGGCCAACTTGTATAGCTCAATTGGGCCCCCACAACTTCTCCATTCTTTTCTTCCTTCAAAACTAAATAAATATTAGGGAGAATTACATCCACCTCCCCTGAGGTTTGGCTAAATTACATTTTAACCCACGGTTTTTTGTAAATTACAAAAACCCCCCCTGAGGTTTGTAATAATTATAAGTAATGGACGGAAAGTGTAAAAAGTCTGTTTTGCCCTTTATTTTTTACTGATATTAAATAGGGCAAATTTCATCTACCTCCCTTGAGGTTTGGAGAAATTACAATTTAACCCATATTTTTTTGTGTATATTACAATAACCCCATGTGATATGTAATAATTACAAGTGATAAACGAAAAATATATAAAACGTACTCTAGCTCAAAATTAACCACACCAATGTGTTTTCCACGTCAAAAAGTTGAAGACCCGTTTCAAGTTCACCGAAAAACTTGTCGGAAAATGGAGTAATTTTTTCAATATTATTACTTTTAACCCCACAAAGATGTAATACATAACATACAACCCCAAATATTTTATATATATGACAAAAAAACCCGTCAAGGGTACTATCGGAACTTTACGTACAAAAACTAACCGAACCCTAACGGTCATAAACGGCTGGGGTAAATTGTTAGACGGAATAAACCTCAGGGGAGTTTTTGTAATTTACAAAAAACCATGGGTTAAAATGTAATTTCGCCAAACCTCAGGGGAGGTGGATGTAATTTTCCCTAAATATTAATATTACTAACTATCATCTTCTTATAGTGTTGAAAAATATTTATTAGATGTTTACCCTTGCTCGACAAATTCGAGCAAAGGACTCTGAACCAACTATATGTTGTTTGTCTTGCAGAGCTTGATTTTGGGTGTTCCACTTGTTGACTTTCTGCACCAAGGTTAATTTGAGAGGTTTAAAGCCAATTTGAGAGAAATATCAAGATAATGAGTTTGTTTCTTCATTCATAGTACTTGAACACACAAAGAGAAACAAAAATAATCTCACAATGCACTTCAAGTGTCCTAAGATTTATTATAGCATTTCTTACATAGTATTTACTAAAACACCTAATTCACTTACTTAAATATAAAATATAAAAATTCAAACACCCCATACTTAGTGAAAATTTCTATAAAATAATACTAAAGGCGCCTCTTAAGCAAAATGTAATATATGTTAGTTTACACATAATATATGCACTTATTATAATTTTTGGTACTTTTCTATTAACGCATTCTCGTTTAATTTCAAGTAAACATGCTTTGAATGTATACTATCCTTAAACGACTATCACTTTTATGTCCATCACTATACTTATATATGCTCATTTTTATTTGATGTTTTAGGTTTTTAATATTATTTTATTTTTTATCGACTAGAATTTTTGGCATGTTTTCGGATCTTTGATAGATTTGAGTTTAGTATTTATAGATCGTGATTTTATAGGATCTCTCAAATTGGATTGAGCAATTGTCAAATTATGTTATCGGATTTGGATTTGGACTTTGTATATCAGATCCTATAACAAAACTTAAAATTCTCTATCTTATTTATTTGTTAAAGAACACATCATAATTCTTAAAAGTACAATTGTCTTTCATTTTACTTGGTTATTATTGTAAACTAAAACAAAATATAAAAGTACACTCTAAAACAATTCAAACAATTAATTAACTTCATTTAAAAAAAAATTAATTTCCACCGATTTTACATAAAAAAAATTTCACAAAAAAACCGGGGGAATTATTCCTCCGGTTTTTCCGTTGGTTTTAAATTTAAAAATACATAAAAAAAAATTTAAAAAAATCGGATATAAAAAAATATATAAAAAAAACCGGTTTTATATTTAAAAATATATAAAATAATATTAAAAAAAACTGGGGGAATAATTCCCCCGATTTTCAGCCGGTTTTATATTTAAAAATATATAAAATAATATTAAAAAATCCGGGGGAATAATTCCCCCGATTTTCCGCCGGTTTTATATTTAAAAATATATAAAATAATATTAAAAAAAACCAGGGGAATAATTCCCCCGATTTTTCCGCCGGTTTGATATTTAAAAAAAAAAGTAAAAAAAACCGGGGGAAATTTCCCCCGGATTTCCCCCGGTTTTTTCCGCCGGTTTTTTATTTTCCGCCACGCCCGCCGGTATTCCGCCGATTTTCCGCTGGTACAAATCCAGGGGAATATTCCCCCGAAAAATTTCCGCCGGAAAACGCCGTTTTTGCTGTAGTGCCTGATATTCTTCCGATGCAAAGTAATTACTCAGATACTCTCAATCTTCTAGATCTACATGTTCTAGAGGGAGGCCTTGTAGGAAATAGTTCTTATAAAGCTTGGGACAATAATTTCTATAGTATGTGTTAATTTGAGATAAAACAACTCTATCGCAGTGCAAACTTTCTCCAGAAATGAATGTACTACTTAATTAATATATGGCTATAACCCATGGAAAAATGCAAATAATGTAAAAGATGCATAAGTTGTATAATGAATAAAATGAGCTTCATAAACATACCACAAGTTATAAATATTGACAATAAATTATTTAGAAAAAAGATATACTTTGAAAACTCTCATCAAGCCTAGTCTTTTATCCTCGTCAATTTTTTAGCCCATTTTGCCACTTGGAAAGGTGCAAACCTTCTCGTCAAACAACCAGCTTTAGTAATGGCAAACTGATTGTTCATGCCTACAATTCTATTAGCCTCATTTGGTATCTCAATCAAAAGCTTTTCATTCGCATTTCTTCTTCTAGAAAATGACACATTCCCTGTTCTTCCTCGTTTCTTTGTAGCATCTGATATGATAAAAATAAATTTTAATATTCAGCAATAAGTATCACAACTGAAGCAATCTGTTAAAAATGTCATAAAGGGAGTTATTAATTGGTGAGCTTATAAATATGGGTATTGTTTACATGAGCCTCTTCGTATACATCACGATTTTCTTTGATCCAAGACTCACTACCACCTCTATGTGATGATGATGCCTCATTTGCCCCATAATAGCACGTCTTTGTGGACCCATCTACAGTCAACAAATATACTTATAAAATAACAGTAGTAGATAAAACCACAAAGAATATGAAAATTAAATGTATAAACAAATGAGCTCAATATTATTAATACATTTTCACATATAAAGGTCTTGAATTTTAACAAAAGTAAATATTAAACCATTCATTATTGGATCTTTCAAATGAGGACTATCCAAAACTTAGGCTTGGAAAAAATATGGTTACGAAACATCATAAGATCCACAAGGTTGTGTTTTCCCCACATGCACCAATCTTTCCCCAGTTTCAAATCTTGGACATAGAATGGTTGCTTTACTTGATATACCAAAGCAAATGGTTGGTCCTCATACCAAGTTTTACATATATTCATGCTTGTTACATTTGAATCTCGTCCTTTTGAATCCCCAACCTATGACGACCCCGAAATCCCTTTATTATTATTAGTCTTATTGTTATGATTATTATTATTATTATTATTATTATTATTATTATTAACATTAGTGGTTGCATACATGCATACATTATTAATTACAAAATGTATAAGGTTCTTTACAAATATAAGGGTACATCCAATAAAAGAGAGTATCGACCTGCTAGTTCTATTATCTCTACAAAGCAAAAAGCAACAAAAACCACAAAATACAGGTACGCAGCGGAAATCCTACATCTTTCTTCCTAGTAAAATGCTTCAAAAGTTTCCTCCTCTTCATCATCATAAAGGCTAGCTTCGGAAGCATCTAAAAATTATATAACACGAAATCAACATACGTTGAGTAGAAACATTTCTTTATACACATAAGGTGCTCGGGTGTCAAGTGCATGTTAGTTTCACATAGCATACACATAGTTTCACACTTTCTACCTTTTGTCACCTGACAGTGACCCTTATAACTCCCCGGGCCGAAATAACAATCAGCACATTTCTCCCGCCAGTCTTATCCTCCAATGGTCGTATCCCGGGCATACGCCTAGTATTGTCCTACGACCCTCTCTCTTGAGTAGATCCCTCCGTCTACCCAAGGGGGGGATTAGGAGATGGATGGGTTTGAACTCTCCCGGCTACTCAATAGTATGTCCCGGTGGAACACCCCCCAAACCATTCCAGCACATATGGGTCCATTCGCAAAATTGCAATTTGTTCACACATGCACATAATTTTTAGAAGTTTATATTATAGTTTAGTAAAGTAAGCTCCACACTTATAAATGAAAGCTTTATATTTGCTTATTAAGCATATTTACTTAGAAATGTTAAATATGTAAATAGCTAGTAGCAAAAATATGCAAATAGAAAAAATATAAATATAAATATATAAATATAACTAGTTTGAATATATGAATATAAAGATCAAAATATAACTAGTATAAATATATATAAATATATAGATTAAAATATAAGATATATAAATATATGAATACTACATATATATGTCTATATAAAATATAGATAACCATATATATAGATATGATAAGAATTATCTACATATACATATAAAACTAATAAAATGAATGTAAATATATATTTAGATATACGTAACACATATATATATATATATATATCTATATATAAAAGTAGGCTATAATAAGTATATATATACATGTACGTAACATATATATATATATGTCTATCATAACATATATCTATACATACATAAATATATATATAATTAACATATATTGAACTTAGTTAAATAAATATATGATAACACTTTAAATATATATATACATAGATGTATATGTTTATATATATATGTAAAGTAGTAAAGTAGGCATAAATCTATAGTATAAAGTAAAATAAAAGTTCTATTTATCACATAATAGATATGTGGTGCTTTCTTTACTAAGACTTTCAAGAACAACATAGGATATTCACCTAATAGTTCAAATAAAGCATCATGATCTCATACTACTTCATATAAAGCATAAAACTCACATAGTGGTTCAAATAAAGCACAAGATTTCCATATTATTGCAAAAGGGCACAATAATCACATAATATTTTCAAGAAAGCATAGTAAGCACATAGTACTCCAAATAAGCATATTAATCACATAATATCTTCAAGATCATGCTCATATGTCTATCCATCCTTCAACTTCCTCCCAATAAGAGTTAAAGCATGGAAAATTAACTATAAAGCTCTAAAGTAAGATGAAGATGGCAAAATAACTAAAACCCTCAACTTGGAGGCATGTTTAGCAAAAGCTCTCACTCTAGGCCATTCAAGCTTGATCTTTTACATTGCTTGGGCACAAGAATATGGAAGCTTGCCTATTCTTCACAAGAAAGAAGAAGAAAACCTCTACTTAAGGCATAAAGAAGTGTTCCTACCTTAGTTTCTTCAAAAAGTGTAGTAGTTTTGGAGAAAGTGTAGTGTTTGGAGGGAAAAAATGAAAGAGAGTGTAAGAGAAGAGAGAGTGGACGGTTTGGGGCTGGAAAAATGGCTGAAAATGAGGATTGTGAGTGTATAAGGTCTTGTGTATTGATCTTTCAAGTATTAGAGACAAATATCTACATACTATATTCACTAAATACCTCTTCCATACAAATTACATGGTTGTATATACATACACCCCACTTCACTAACCACCATGTATATTTATGTGGGTATGTGTGTGTGTATATGTAGCTATGTATATCACCACTAATATATAATTATATATGTATATGAGACTAGGTTGCAAGAGTATATTAGTAGAGATATTTTGATAAAATATAGAAAAAAATGAACTAAAGTCAAACAAAAACTTATAAAATCTGAAAACTCTTATTTATTAAGTATTTTTATTGTTTATTTCTCAGCAAAAACCGAAATTTGGGGTTGGATAAGTGAAAAGACCAAAATACCCCTTGTTTTGCCCTTTTTTCGAAAATTGCCCAAAAATAGAAATAAATTTCTAAAAATCCGATAATTAATTTTTATAAATCAAATATAATCTAAAATATTTATTTATATTATTATTTTCATTTTGATAATAATTAAACATTTTAAATAAATTAGATTTTAAATTAATAACTTAAAGACAATGCTTTTCGAAAATTACTAAAAATTCTTGAAAAAGTAGGTGGAAGTTGAAAATAATATATTAAATAAATTTTGGGAATTTATAAAGATTAAATGTATAAAATTTAAGAATATTTGGAATTTATAATATTTTATAAAATTTTATGTAGCAAAATGCTCACCTGTTCGCAAATAAAAATCATATTTGGAAGAATAATCTCTAGAAAACAATAACTCATAAAAATAATTCTATAAAACTTGTATAATATGAAATAATTAAATAAAGGATTTACCGGGTCGTCACACAACCTATCATTGGCATTCCACCACTTACATTTGAATATTAGCACCCGTTTCTCCCTCATAAATAATTAACCTCAAAAATATCTATAAGAACACCATAGAAGTCAATTATTTTCTTTTTATGCTCTCATTTCACAACCACTCCACTATTTTGGATTTTTCTCTTATTATCAGGATCTTTGGTATGAAATCTGAAGCTATTTACATTGCAGCCCGTATCATGCTGAACTCAAGTATCAAGACCACTGGCTAAAGATTTTAACTCATTACTCACAAGCCCTTCAACTTTCAATTGTTCAACCTACACAATGGAATAAATTAAGTTATAGTTTACAACATGAGTACAAAGAAACTACAAACTCATACAAAGTAAAAATGAGCATACACGCTTTTTGAACCATCTTGGGAACTAAGAATCATGTCTTTGCTCCACATTAGTCGATTTTCAGCCTCAAGTTCTGTTATGTGTTCTCTGTGGAAAAATGTCACCTTTATCATTAAGACATACATTTATATAATCCTATCCTTGAAAAAAAAAAGGACTATCTAAAATAATTACCTTCTATATTAGTCAATCTCATCACAATTTTTCAACACAAAAAGATGGATTCTTCTCTAGTTCAAAATCATTCAGTTCTCTACACGTTGGTCCTCTAAACAAACGTCCTTTGCAAGAAAATACAGAAAAATCACCCAATTGCATACCCATGGCAAAATTCCTCTCCATTCGGCTAAACCTTGTCTCAATATTATGCAAATACATGGAGCAAAAATTCAAACGTTCATTGTCTATTTATTCCTCAGCAATAGATGCTTCAAGTCAAGACTTATTACATATATATCTTTTGAAAACACCCAACATCCTACAAGGAAACAAATGAAGTGTATTAGAGATTGAATATACACATAATATATGCTTAATGTAAATCAGGCAAGTGCATAAAAGTAGAGAATTTAAAATGCACCTTTTAGAGGAAAACATCCACCGGTACTGAAATGGCCTTGAATCTTGGCTTTACTAGCCAAATGGATATCACATCAAAAAATATTTGCTCAAGCGTGCACAAGGTTAGTGCCATGTCCTTTTCCATTTTGTCCAACACATTCAAGTGCAATGCTTTTTCAGCATAGCTTTTTAAAAAAAGCACTAAGGTCAAATAGTACCTCATACACTTCTTTATGCAAATAACCACGGGTTGCAAGCGGAAGTAACGATTGTAAAAGACTATGACAATCATGGCTTTTAAGGCCAAAGATTGTACACTCTTTCTCTTGCACACATCATAAGATGTTTGAAGCAAATCCATCTGGAAACTTAATAGAGTTCAAAAACTCACAAAATGTCCTCTTCTCATCATTTGATAAAGTATAGAAAGCTGAGGGCAATCTTCACCTTCACCTTGCAAATGAAAATTTGGCTTCAAAACCCTCTCCATCAAATACTTACGTGCCTTCTTATTGTCTTTAGTTTTTCCAGAAATGTTCATTAGCGTGCCAAGTATGCTATCACAAACATTAATTTCTATATGCCTGATATCCAAATTCTGTCGTACCTTCAGAGTTTTCCAATATGGTAAATCAAAAAAGATGTTTCGTTTCTTCCAATTACACTTATTCCCCAATCTTCTTTTTCTTCCGGCCCTCTTCTTTTTTTTTTTTTTTTGCTTTTTGTCTTGATATTGGTTGAAACATGTTATTTACCAAATTGTGTTTATTCTATAGTACTTAATTGTTGAAATAATTCTTCTCTGGAGAGTACTTTAAGTGAAACTCTATAATCTTTTTCTCCATCAAAAACTTTCAGTTCATCTCGTCACTTGTGATCCATTGGTAAAAATCTTCTATGTCCCATATAGCAACGTTTTCAACTATTAGGCAAATGTTCACATATAGTCTCACTCATGCAAATGGGACAAGCACAGTATCCTGATGTGATCCACCCAAACAAATAGCTATATGCTGGTAAGTCGCTAATGGGCCACATTAATGAAGTTTCTACGATAAAATTTTCTTCTTTGTAGGCATCATAAGCTTCAATAACAGTTTCCCACAACTCATTTAGTTCATCTATCAATGGTTGTAAGTAAACATCAATGTTAATCCTAGGACCGTTAGGCAACATAGAAAGCATTAAAAAATGATCCTTTATGCACATCCAAGGTGGAAGGTTGTAAGGCACAAGAATTACAGGCCAAATACTATAGGAATTTCTCATACTACCAAAAGGGTTGAATCCATCAAACACTAATCCTAACCTAGAATTTTGGGGATCATTAGTAAACAACGGGTGTTTTTTGTCAAAATCTCACCAAGCTTCAGAATCAGCAGGATGTCTCAAAGCATTGTGCTCATGCACCATTTCCTCCTTGTGCCATCTCATATCTTGAGCAAGACCTTTGCTCACAAACAGCCTTTGTAGTCTAGGTTTCAAAGGAAAGTACCGTAGTACTTTTTTGTGGTATGTTCTTAGATCCTTCATATTCCCATCTACATGTTCCACATTTTGGACAAAGCTGAAGATTCTCATATTCTTTCCAAAAGAGAACACAATCATTTTGGCAACAATGAATTTTTTCATACTTGAAACCCAAGTCCCAAATCATTTTTTTTTTTGGCCTCATAATATATGACTTGGGAAAATCCACGTCCACACCATGAAAGGCGTCTTTTAAGAGCTCAAGGAGCATATCAAAAGACTTATTGTTCCACCTACTTATAGTCTTTATATGCAATAACTTTACAAGAAATGACAATTTGGAATATGATTCACAATCTTCATACAACTTCTCTTTTGAGTCTTCTAATAATTTCAAGAATGTATCTGCTCTTCCAAGGGGAAAAGGGGCACCTGGATTAATCAAATTTTCATTTGTGCCCAAGTTCTCCCCTAAATAAGCATTTGAAATATCATTTAACATTTCATACATCTCATCATCACTGGAATCATCATTTGAATTGCTTCCATCAATATTTTCTTCAATGCTCCCCTCAATATCAGACTCATCCTCATAAGGTTCCCCATGATATACCTACCTAATATAACTTCTTTTTACCCAATTTATAGATAATTGATTCCGAACAATTTCTTGAGTTTGATCATAAAAGTTGTTTCACTGATAACAAGGACAAGGGAGTTTCTCACTTGGTTTGTAGCAACCCAGGTAACGTATACTTTATTCACCACATATATGCAAAACTACCTACACAATTTTATTGTAGTTACAAAAAAGTACGAGTATAGGCAAAGTATCCTCTACATACATCATGGAGTAAGACCAAATGCAAACTAAAATTACGAAACACGCAACGAAATGTTATCAATTATTCTTCTAACAAAAGGCCATGAAACGCTCCTTTTCCTCCACCTCATTAACGGTGGCTTCGATTCCATCTAAAAGAATCATGTAATCCACAATCAACATATAGTTGAGTAGAAACATCACTTAATCACATAAGGTGTTCGTGTGTATGATTTGTGCATAAACACGTAGTTTTCACACTTTTCTACCTTTTTTGTCATCTGTCAATGACCCTTATGTCTCCTAGCCAATTTATGTTTCACTTCCTACCTTATACTCCAAATTCCACCAATTCCCTACCTTATTCTCCGGTGGTATATCCTGGGTATTACGCCAAATTTTCCTATAACCCGCTCTCTTATGTAGAACACTCCATCTACACAAGGGGGATTAGGAGATAGAGGGAGTGAGAACTCTTACAGCCAACTACCCCATTGGTATGTCCCAGCGGAACTCATCCAAACCACTCCGACATATATAGGCTCGTTTCACATAATTGCAATTTGTTCACATAAGAACATAATCTTTGGAAGTCTATATTGGAAAATTTCATTAAATGTAAAATAATTAAGGTCTTAGAGATAATAATATATTCCTATAAACTTATTTATATATTTCTGTATAAAATGTTATGTGAAACTATTCACAAAAAAGAGGGATTCAATCAAAACATAAAAATATATATGTATGTACGTAACACATACATATATATAAATATATGAAAAGATCCAATTAAATTAAAAAGTATATATAAATATATGTACATATAGCATATGCATATATAGAATCACATGAAGATATATCTTAGTAAAAGAGGGATTTTGCTTTATTTGAAACTAAATTTATTTTGCTGAAAAAAATAATCATATCTTGATAAAACTTTAATAAATACATGTTGTTCTAAACCTTGAATCTATAAGGTAATTATGTTTATAAAAATAATGTATTTTCAGAAAACTATTAGCTTTCACCAGAAACACATCATTTTACAATACTACTTTATTTTCATAAAATTAACGTAATTTCATAAAAAAACTATATTATTATAAAACTAATATTCTAGTATATTTTCATAAAACTTATATAATTTCATGAAAACTATTATATTTTCAAAGCTATACATAGTTTTTTGATAAAAGTTTTTTACAAAATTAAACATATATTTTTATAAGCTTTTCTTTACCAAAATATAACTCTATGAAACCACTTTTAAATCATTATATCTCAAGAAAGTCCTCTTTAAACTACACACACAATTTCATGAAGCGTAACTCACGAAAATGATACACGTACCAAGCATATAACCACATATTCTCATATTACGTTCACAAAAGTGCATCTTGATCACATAATAAGAGTAATAATCGCATATTAAGCATTAACTGGATTAACTCCTATTATAATTATACTTCTAGCATGAAAGTGTTACTTAGCCTCCGGTAACAATTATTCAAGAAACTAGCATGTAACATAAGAATTACATCTAAATTAATCATGAAATAACAACTTATGAAAATCACTTCAAAAATACGCAAGCTGCTAAACCAAGAGAATTGAAGCATGCTTGGCAAGAACTTTTACTCGTGAACATTGAAGCATGCTTTTAGCAATAACTTTTACTCAAGAGCATTGAAGCATGCCTAAGCAAGAACTTTGACTCAAGGTGAACATAAATAACATTCCTACTTATGGTATTAAGCAAGGTTTGTACTTTTTTCAAGTAAGAGAATAGAAGGAAGTGGTGTTTGGAACAAAAGTGGAAATTCTAGGGAGAAAGAGAGAGTGGACGGTTTTCTAGAGAGGGAGAGAAAGAAAAAGAGCTTCATCTTATTTATAGAAGTTGTCATGTGAGATAGGGTTAATAAGGTAAATAACCATTGAAAAAATCATGAGATACATCCTCCTAATTGATGTGTGCATCCAACTAAGGAGCCTAAGTCTTCTTAAGTGTTACTCTATGTGGATGAATCAAGATCTAAGTCAATGAAATGGTTCCAAGTAGAAGAAGTCATTAAATTTAGGAGAAGAAATATCTAAATATTATAACAATATCTATATATATACCATACATTTCTATGCAGACATCTATGTATTCACTTCACTTAATAACTATCTTGTGTATACGTATATATATATATATGTGTATGTGGATGTGTATGTGTGTGTATGTGTTAACATATACATATATATATATATATATATATGTATATATGTGTGTGTGTGTGTGTGTAAAAATATATATGACACTAATACATATGGGTATACATATATTTACTATAAAGATATATGTATAGATGTATATGTTGTAATATATATATATATTTATGAGCTAATATAGATGCATCTTTGAAAAATATAATTTTTGTAGGAATATATATAAAGTTGTGGAAGAGATGGTTAATTATAAAAATATATTTTGGTGGAAAGAGTTAACACATTTCTCTAATAATAATACTAAGAGATTAAAGGTTGCAAGTATTCATCTTTATTACCACTAATCTTATGAAAGTGATATAAAATGATTTAGATTAAGATAAAGAAAGACTTAAATAATTAAATATTTAATTATATATAAAATTTTGGTTATATATATATGTGTGTAAAATAATATAATTCTTTTAGAAATGTTAAGTCAATAAATAAATCTAGTAGATGTGTATTTTCTAATTTGAAAATAAGTATTTCTATATCTTCTTGAAAATAAATGTAAAATTAAATTAAATTTCATGATATGAATCTTGAAAAGCAATAATAATGATAATAAGAATATCAATAATATATTAAATTTTTGGAGAAAATAAAGAGATAATGACTTTTCAAAACTTAATAAGAAGTACATAAGTTTAAAATTTCACTTAAGAAATGATGATGTTTTTCAATTGTATGCATCATAATACACATTACCCGAATGTGTGCCTAAAATTCGCATATTTAAAATAATCCTAACACACTTATCTCATAATACGTAATTCAAATAATAAAATATTACCAGATCGTTACATCCTCCTCTCCTTAAAAAAAATTCATCCTTGAAATTCATTTTATGCTCAGTGAAATAGCTGTGGGTACTATCCTTAAATGTTTCTCGTGGTCTTCCTCTCGGATTCTTACCTGATGGTATCTAGATTTCAGATCTAATTTTGAATAAATTGAAGCTCCTTATAGTTGATCAAATAATTCATCAATGTTTGGAAGATGGTATTTATTTTTTATGGCAGCTTGATTGAGGGGATGATAATTGATGCATAGTTTCCAAGATCCATCTATCTTCGTGACAAACAATACCGAGGCTCCCCAGGGTGACGAACTTGGGTGGATAAATCCTCTATCTAACAGTTCTTGTAATTGAGTTTTAAACACATTGGTCTACGAGAAGCGCACCTTCCACTACCAATGGTTTTCAATTTCAACCCGATTTATTACAAAACCCTTCCCTTCGACTCAAGGTTTCCCTACTTGATTTCCATTTCCTTTCGTACCTTTTCCAGGATTGGGAGTTTGCGCTAATCCGGGTTGAGTGCAATTCAAGAGATAATGCTCACTATTTCCACATCTTGGACACTTTCTTGTCTTACTCCAACACTAAGCCTCCAAATGGTTAGATTTTCCATAGTAGGTGCAACTAAGGTTCTTTTGGAATGAGGAACCGGTAAAGCTCCTTTGTTTGCCTTGTGTATTTATCCTGGCCATCTCATTGGGTCCTACTGACCCGCTTTTACCTTGTCTTCCTATATTCCGAATTCAGCCAACTTGTCCTCTTTTCATTCTTAGTTGTTCCATAGTGCTTTCTACTTTTAGCGCCATGTCTATGTCTTGAAAGTCTTGAGCCCACGAGGTCGAGTACCATGTCTTGAAAGTCTTGAGCCCATGAGGCCAAGTACTATGTCTTGAATGTTTTGAGCCTGTGGGGCAAAGTGCTACATGTGTGGGAGTCATCTCTTGACCCCACAGGAGCCATCTCTAGAGCCCCAACGCCTGGCAGTTGATATTGGCATTTGTGACTTTTGCTAAAAACTTCTTGTGCATCTATTCGCATTTGATTAAATTATATTTTGGGTTTTAAAATCTATTGTGAAAATGTATCTTTGGAAAATGATTAAATTAGTGTTGAGAAAGAGATGATGAAGAACTACCCTCAACTTTTTCAAAATATGAATTTCGCGGACGAAATTCCTTTTAAGGATGGGGGATGTAATGACCTGGTTACTTCCTAGTATTTTCAAATTAATTATATATGTTGTTCAATGTTTTATGCAAGATTTTAAAATTCATTATATATTGTTTTATGTTTTGTTCAAGCATTATTTTATGTGATTCTTATTTTATATGTGTGAATTATGTGATCATTACCTTATGTGAACATTATTTTATAAAAATTGTGTGATATTTTAAGAGGTAGGATAACTACGTTTTTGATAGGAAACAATTGATTTCACAATATTTATATATCAAAATATTTATATACATGTATTATGTGACAATCTTTCCTTGAAAACATTATGTTACATGCCCATATTTATTTTACAAAATGTAGGAAATTATTTTTATCAATCAAAACATATACAATTTTCAAACATACACACACATATATACATATACACGTATTCCAAACATATAAATGTATAATTATGATTTTAAGAAAATATATTTACTTATTTTCGAAATTATATAAACACATATAAATATATTACATTTTCAAACGTCTAAGAAGTATATTTATGTATATTTTCATGTATACACATACATAGATATATAATAGGATAATTCTAGTTCAACATGTCAATTTTAAAGGTCATTTTCTTCAATTAATGCTAATATACACGTAAGATTACTAGAATATACAAGATAGGATACAATTGTAAACATCTTGCTTAGGCTCTTTCTACTTGTATGGATGATTTTTAAAGAAGAAACATTTGTGAGCATCACATTAACCTAGACTAACACATATCCTTACTTAGGGTATAACTCATTAGGTTTAGGACACCATGTGTATAAATTATATCCACAATCAAGTGTGAACACATTTAATGAACATGTTTAGTTGGAAAGATAACATTTAAGGTTAAACCTTAGTTGGAAGAATGCATTAATTATAAAATTGACATTATAATATAAAAATTCTATTTCTTGCCCTAACTCTATAAAAAGGGGGCAATTGTCTACATTCTCCACACACACACACACACACTAAATCCCGCCTAAAACACACACACCCACACTCATCTTACTCTCAACATATAAAACACTCTATATTTATAGTATATCTTCTACCCTCATATGTATATATATAAACCCTTTTCTTCTTACATACATATATACGTATTAGTCTTCTATGCATCCCCTTAATTTCTTAAAAACACTCTTTTCAAATATCTTTCTACATATATACATATATATATAGATAGATATAGATATAAATATACTTATTAGCCAAGAAAGATAGTTTAAAAAGATAGAAATTTTGCTTAATTCCATAAGTCTAGTTGTTCTATGCTTGCACTTTATATGCTCTAGTTTGTGTTCATGCCTTATTATGTCAAATATATGCTCTCCTAAAGCATAAAATCGTGATTTTTATGTGAAATTATGTGATTATGTTCACTTAAACACACACCTTCACCTTGTGGGATTAAGTGAAACTTCTACTCAACCGTCGCGTTGACATATGTTATGAACTTTTTGTTTGGGCAAAAATGCTATAGTCCACCAAAAGCAAGCACCACCGGGCATTACAAAACTTTTGATTAAATAGAATTACTTATAATTTTTCTATGTTGTACTAAATCTTGTTCTTGTTATGTTTTTTTTTTTTTTTGAATAAAAATAAAAGTGAATTTGGTGCTTTATTATATTGATGTTGGTTGTTTTGAAAGGTACTAGTTTATGAAAATTATGTACTCTTATTTTTTGAAATGGTATATTTATTGTTATACAAAAGGAATGGTATTTTCCAAGTCGTAACATGGTTCTTTCTCAAACAAGCAAATTTAATAAACTCCTTCACTCCTTTAGTAAAAGTAGGATTTGATCTATCCAATTGCATCCAACTTTTATCCATTATCAAGGGAGTCTAAACAAAACCAAGATTGTATTAATTACAAGACCTAAAGGAATCCAATTAATATATTTTCAAAGTTTAAATAAACAAGGCTATAACATAACACAATAAATTTTCCGCTAATATTTGTGTACTTTTATTTGCTAGTTATAAAATATTTGCAATAGCTACTTTACTTACAAAAAAAAAAAAAAAGAAAGAAAAACTCTATCTGTTGACGTTAGAGGGTAATTGTAATTTCTATAGATAGAAGGGTTACTAAAATATTTTGAAAACCATGGAAACTAAATGATAGTAGGGGGTTAGTGTAATTCTCAAAAGGTGTAGGGTGCCTTTGTTGTGTTGAAAACAAGAGAAACTGAATTGACAATAGGGGGATTATTGTAATTTGGAAATAGAAACAGTACGTGATAAATATATCAAGTGATTGCTTAAGTTATAACGCCTAGAAGTCCTTGCAAGTGAACTTTATTTCTTTTTACAGCTCTCGTTTGATTTGCTCTAAGTATGTGTGTGTGCTGATCTTAAGGCTTGTGGATAGTGCTATTTATATCAAATATTTTGGGTTAAACATAATATATAATAAATTCTAAAATAGTAGGAAGTACCGGGGCATTACATCCTCCCCTCCTTAAAAGAATTTCGTCCTCGAAATTCAGCTTTGTTTAGTAAAATAGTTGAGGGTATTTTTCCAAAAAATATGTTTTCACAACAAATTTTTGAACCCAAAATATATTTCAATCAAATATGAAATCCAATAGATACACTAGAAGTTTTGTAGCAAAAGTCACACATACCATTACCATCTGCCAGGCGTCGGGACTCTAGAGGTGGCTCCTGTTGGTTGAAGAGGCGACTCTCGCACACGTAGCACTTTGCCCCATAGGCTCAAAAATATTCAAGAGATAGTACTTGGCCTCATGGGCTCAAGACTTTCAAGACATATAGTACTTGGCCTCGTGGGCTCAAGACTTTTAAGACATATAGTACTTGGCCTTGTGGGCTCAAGACTTTCAATACATAACACTTGGCCTCGTGGGCTCAAAACATAACATTTGCTCTGCAGGCTCAAGCGGTGGCTCCCGTATTCGTAGTACTTTGCCCCACAGAGCACTTAGCTCCGGTATTCCGGCTGGCAAGCGGCTCTAATACCATTTGTCACGACCCGAAAAAATACCCTTTCCTTTTATTAAAATATATTGGACCGAAACACGCAACAGTCAATATTTTTATTGTAAATATATAATAATATAGAAATTTAGTACAATATAGTGAAATTGTAGTTGTACAAAAGCTGTTATACGAGTGAAAACAATAACTTTAGCTAAATAAAAGCTTTGTAATGCCCTCCCGGTGCCTTCCTCCTGATGGATTAGAATGTTTTTTTTGCCTAGGAAAAATGTGTTCATAACACATGTCAACACAACTGTTGAGTAGAAATTTTACTTAATCACATAAGGTGAAGGTGTGTGTTTAGATGAATATAATCACATAATTTCACATAACGATCACGGTTTTATGTTTTAGGAGAGCATATACTTGACATAAGAAGGCATGAACATAAACTAGAGCATATAAATTACACTTAAGGAGTATTTTAAATATAGATGCAAGTATAAACAACTAGACTTATGGAATCAAGTAAAATTCCTACCTTCAAATGTTTTTAGGAAAAAGTGGTTATATAAAGGGCTATATGGAAGGCTAATAAGTATATATGAATCAAAATAAAAGGGTTTGTATATGTGTATATATATATATATATATATATAGGTGGGTGGAAGATAGACTATAAAAAGGAAGTGTTTTGGGTGTTAAAAGTAGAAGTAGAGTGGGGGTGTGTTTTTAGGCGGGATTTCTAGGGGAGAGAAGGGTGGGATTTTTGAGATGAAAATGGGTTGGAGTTGGGGTCTATTTATAGAGGAGAAAAGAAGAAATAGCTAATATTATAATAAAATAAATATATAAACCATTCATTCTATATGATTATTTATATGTACACATCACTATATTAATAACCTAGTGTGTATATATATATTTATGTATGTGGACATGTAGGTATTTATGTAGATGTATAATTTACCACTAGCATATATATGTGGATGTGTGTGTGTATATGTAGTTATAGAAATTACCATTAATATATGTATGGATGTGTGCGTGTATATGTAGATATAGAAATTACCACTAATATATGTATGGATGTGTGTGTGTATATGTAAATATACAATTTACCACTAGTATATGTATTAGAGGAGATATTCTTACAAAACAATTATAAAATATATTAAAAATCTAGACTTTATATTTTTCATTTAATTAAAATCCGAAAATTAGGTTTATAAATAATTAAAATTTGAAAATTATACATATAAAGTCAGAAAATATATTGTTGTATTTATAAACTTCTAAAATTACATATTTTCATATAAAATCCAAAATTTAACATTGAAGTTACAAACATTGAATAATTTATTTAGAAAATTCGAAATAAAATAAAATAAATACATGTCTAAAATATTTATTATATTATTTTTGGAAAAGAATAATTATTAAACAAATTTTCCACAAATCACAATTCAAGATTAATACTTTAAGGTCTAAGTTATAAAGTAATTTCAAAGAATAAAATTCCAAATTCATAAAAATTTTAGGAATTAAAAGATTTTATATCAAATATTTTGCATTAAACATAATATGTAATAAGTTCTAAAATAGTAGGAAGTAACGGGGCATTACAACTACCACATACTAATCATCTCATACAAGAAAGAAACACACACACCAACCCTATTTCAGTCAATGTGTGGCACCGGGATATAAAGAGCATCAGCCGGCAAAAAAAACAGTCACATGAGGCTGAAACGAGAATTTTGGTGGCACAGAAAAATCAGTCAATGAGGCCGAAATGGGGATTCTGGAGCTGATGGTGACAATGTTAGCTAAAACACGATAACGGGGTACATTTTGAGGGTGTGCTATTCCAAGATTTTATAGATAACTGATATGGTCTGTTATAGAAAGAACAATGCCACTAATTCGTGCCAAACAAAGTAAGTGGTGGGTGTTATTGATGGAACCCTGCATTAATTCTACAGTTAAACTACTGCATTAATTAAATCTTTGTTCATTAGAAGAGTTTCTATAACTTCTCATCCATATAAGCTGTCACAGATTCACGGAATTACCTGTATCAATTGTGTGTAGTCAAAGATTCATCTTTTAATATTTACATCAGATAGCATTAGCACACAAGTAACAAGTCCATGAGTTAGATATAAGTCCGTAATTCTATTGGATTTTTATGTTTATTTTGACGGACTTATCATATATTTTTCTCCATTTGAACCTTATTATGCCTAAATTCGAGTTAAATCGTTGTTTTGTAGGTAAGATGGGAAAATACCATCAAGGAGACGAAAAGTGGAAGTCAAGAGTTGGGTACTTACGCAAGAGATTTTGTGTATCAACCAAATTGTAGCCATTTTGAGAAGAGCGAATCTATATGTTTGGGTACATACCCAAAATATTTCGGGTATGTACCCGATTTCAGTCATCAGAGAGTTAAATGAATATGTAAGTTTGGGAACGTACTCAAAATATTTTGGATATGTACCCAAA
Organism: Petrea volubilis; assembly: GCA_026212405.1. Taxonomy (NCBI): domain Eukaryota; kingdom Viridiplantae; phylum Streptophyta; class Magnoliopsida; order Lamiales; family Verbenaceae; genus Petrea; species Petrea volubilis. Next base: position 12,606,854 of record CM047883.1, read on the forward strand.
ATTCGCGACAGCAATTAACAGCTTTCGTAGTTCGATTTGGACTCTATTTTTGGAAGGCGGCGCTAGGGTTTTTCTACCCCTTTTTAAGTCCAGAAACATTTGCACAACTATTGTTCACGTTTTTAGCTAGGTTTTAGTTTTCAAAATTTTTCTTTTTCATATTTTTCATCTTTTTTGGATTTTGTGGAGAACGGAAGAAGGGAGAAATCAAGAGCTAAGAGAAGAACAACCGAACGAGGGGAGTTTTCATCTGAAATTTTCAGCGAATAAGTTTAATTCTTCTCTTTTCATGAAATCTTTTCCAGATTTTGTTCTTATTTTTAGTTCCATTATGAACTAATTTTAATTAATTGTAAGGATGGTGTAATTCATCTTATTTGCTATTCTATGCAAATCCCATGAGTTTGAATCTGTTTTCGTATGTCTTTTTGTTGTGTGATTCTTGTTTAATGATTTAATACGTGATTAGGGTTTGATCACCCCTAATTAGCGAATTTGAGAATTGTGATGAGGTCGAGAGACGATTCACGATTGTAGCTCTAGTTAGACGAGATCAAATGATGTTAAAGTTGCATGAGAATGAATTTAACATTGATTGAGCCTTAAGGCAGTCATTAAAATTCATACAAATAATTTCTAAAGCTGTGATTAATTGAATGAGAATTGGTTAGTCTTAGGCTCAGAACGGTTTATAGGAATTAATTCCGCAATGCTCGAGAGAGATTGTGGATATATTTGTTCCTAGTCTTCACACAACCACGAAACCACACAACTTTGGGATTGGATTAAAATAGCGAATTAGGTGAATGAAACCACCTTGTACTTGCATTTCCCACATTAATTATTTGTTATTATTGTTCTTCGCAAGCTGTTTTTATTAAAAACTTAGGTTTTATTTAGAAAAACAAAACCACTCTCAATTTGATCCATTTAGCTAAACAACACGAGTCATTTTCGCGGGCCAAATCACAATCTCTGTGGGATTCGAAACTCTACTCACTTTGTATTACTTGTACGACTGTGTGCACTTGCGCAAGTCCCAACAATCTTCATGAAACACAGGAATCCGAACAAAACTGAACTCAAAAACTCGAAACACACCACTTTTCACAGATACAATGATCTATCCATGACATCGACAAAAATCACAAACAAGAATAAGATCAAATGAATAGTAGAACTGTACCATGAGCTATTTAAGAACAAAATGAAAGAAAATAAAGTTAAAAATAAAAGATAATTTTGAGGATAAATACTGTTTGAATAATTGTTAAGGGATCAACTCAAAGAAGTGTGGTTGATGCAAATTTTATATGCAACATGAGCTTCTTTCTGGTATATAATATAGCATTATCCTCGTTAAGTTTTCACATGCTCCGTTTTTGAAGTAAAATATTTTGCTTTCACATATATACTTCATATGTTATAGTTTTACTCAAAAGTTCACACAGTTATTTATATGAGAGAGAGAGAGAGAGAGAGAGAAACAACTTGTTGAATTCAATCATGTAATGTTGAACGTTTAAAATATACAAGGAAAAATTATAATTTTAGGACTGTATGTTGTATCCTCTAACAACTTTAGAACAATAACTTTTTCATTTGCAATTTCAGGACATTAACTTCTTCATTTACAATATTAGGATATGAATTTAAGATTTTGTAACACATTAAATGATATTGCGTATGAAAAAGAGCAGCTTCGCGGGGGAATGAAGATTAATTGACAGTCTAAAATTTATATTATTGACAATTAGTTAATCGTTATTTCTTTTAAATTTGATTATTTGATGGGATTAATGATCACTAGAGAGTTTTTCCCACCAAATATGAAATAGGTCTCATTTCAATTTTCAAAGTTACCTCGAGGAAAATGAACATGTGTAATTTTTTAAATAACTAATCACATGTTGATTAGGTACCAGAGCAAGTTTTAATTACTAGTTATATGCTGATCAGACTACCCAATTCAGTTTTAATTACTAATTAGTTGAAATTACCTATAATGTTAATTTAAGAATGAATAATTAATGATCCTATCCTTTTCTTTTACTTATCTTTCTTTTTGACTACAAATTGTCGGATAGGATTCTCTATCCCAAAATGGTGTTTCATATCGATTTTATTTCATAATTCACATTCATGCCATATGTATAAAGTTATTTCCTTTATTATATACTTGGTTTGGGATTTTTACACTTGGTGTATATCCATAAATTGAAATAGGAGATGAAATACGATTTGATATAGACGATCTTGTTTGACAAATTGTTGAGGCAGTCATTACTGCGTTATTCACCGCCTTCGGTGTTTGGTAGAATTTGCATTTAATATTTGATGAAATTTCCACTGATAGGATTAACAACTCTAGACACACGAGCATATAAAAAAAAAAAAGAATCTAGACACACGTGCGCACACAAGGCATGAGGTGGTAATGTTACCAAAGGCCAATTTGGATGGGTTTAAAAAAAAAAAAAAGGACTTACCGAGAGGTGCTTTTTATAATAAGCCAAATAATTTTGTATTTGGATGTAATAATTAAAAATATTTTGAAATATACTTTTATTTGAATCTACTTTGGGTAACTTCTAAAATAAGTTGTTTTTTTTTTGTTGCTTCTGCTTCTCTTAAAAATTTTACCCAAACACTTCTTTTACTTTTTTAGCTTTGAAATATTTTTTTTTAAAAAAAAATTAAATACTTCTACTCTAAAAAAAGCATATCCAAACGGGTTCCAAATTATAAAGTTGAGCAGGTGAAGTGCAAAGTTCAATCAGTAAAGTATAAAAAAAATCATAATTCAAATGGTAAAGGATTTTTAATCCCTTGGGCATATTAATAAGTTCGGTTTGTTTTTTTAAAAATTCGTTAAACGTTTTACATTGGAGCTAAAACTGATCAATAAAAATAAACTTATGTGGGATCAATTTGAAATTTTTGAACCCAACGAGACTAATTTTGACAAGCCCCTTTTCTCTAGGGACTAAAAGTGAAGTTTTATCTTTCATAAATATTAACAAACACTACAAGAAAATAAATAAATTTGTCACAATATAATAAGTGATAATGAAAAATTTATCGTTAATTATATACATTTATTGCCAACAAATCTATGTTGTCACAAAACATAGTTTACATAATATCAATAGTGACAACATAGTACATAATTGATAATTGATAACACACCTATTGTGACAACTTAGTCATAATGAAATTTTTTCACAAAATCCTAATGACAATCTTTATTGTCATCAAGTTGTCACTGCAGGTGTGTTACTAATTATCAATTGTGACAATTAAAATATTAATTATTATCACGACTGAGTGATAGTGTAACAACATAAAAATTGTTGTCATGAAAAAAATTTAATTAGTGACAAAATATAAGATATTGTCACTTAATATAATTATTGGCGACAACTTTTATGTCGCTACTTTTAAATCTTATCAATACTATTATTTTTTCTTGTAGTGAAACGAAACAAGGCCTAGCTCGTCTCATGAATTCTAATAATCGTTTGGTAGAAACACGGAAACAGACATTTCGAGGCCCGGCCATGCATGTGCAAAACTGCGTCAATATTTCTTTAAAGTATCCTAACTATATATCTATACAGAGAGTATTGTCACAATCTGAATCTTGGCTAGATATGTTACTTACTAGTTGTTTAGCTGCTTCAAAGAAACTCAACCCATAAAACCCTTTGTTCATTTAAAGATCTTTCTTACTTACCAGAGAAAAAAGCTGCCAGTAAAATGTTACTTTTCATGTTGCTTAAAAAGCACACCTGTGGCCTGTGACCAATTCTTGATAATATCTATTGGGTTAATTGCTTTTTACCCCTCTCAAATCTGTAATCTGCAATAAATCAACCCTCGTAAAGTAAATAAATCTGTATTCCACCCGGACCACCTCAAATATTTAAAATGAATCATTTTATCTCTGCGTACGTGAAGCTATGTTTTTCACTCATATACAATTTGAGATTGGTTCTTTGCAGGACCGTCTCAACGTTTTATAGCCTAGAGCGAAAACTCAAAATGGGGCGTTAGATTGACTGTTAATTTAAAAACATATAATACACTACTAATTAATGTGCAAGAAAAATACACTACTTATCTGTCACTTGTATTTTCTTGTGAAATAAAAAAAATAACAAAAATTGGATGTGAAATTTGCAAGAAAAATGGCTTAGTTAAACGAAGAGAACTAAAAAGGAAAATCTTTAGAGTGAAAGATGTTAAAATATATATATATATATGCCTGAGTAAAATAAAATATGAGTAAATAAAATAAAATTCCTCCCTAAAACATCATATTCGTTGGACTTATATGCATATTCCTACATAGGGCTATCTTTTTCTAAAATTTTCTCCATAAAATATCGGTTAACTTGTTTTTTTTTTTTGGTGGTAAGGCAATATGCATTGTAATATTCATTTGGTTAAATGAATTTCTAATAGTGATTGGGTTATTTGATTAGCTTGCGAATGATCAACGCATTCCAAAATTCAACTCGAAATCTTTTATTAACTATAAAAACCATTCTAAATTCTAATGCAAAATAAGTCATAGCTTTAGAAAATTTAAATAAAACTAAGTTATTCAATTATTGTAATAATACTTGAAATTAAATGCACATGAAAAAAAAAATTCTAATTTTTCTAATTTAATGAATTTATTAAGTATATAATCTAAGTAAAGTTTGACTAATTTAAATAAAAAAATGGATAATTATTTTAATTATGATTCAAATATGTTAATTTTTAGTAAAATTAGATTATAGTATATTTAAGTAAATGTAATTTCTTTAAGGGTAATTTTGTTGAAATCTTTAATTAAGGAGGGGGTGAGTGATACCTTTATTCATTTAGAGAGATAAATGATGCATATCATATATTTTTGGGGGATAAAGTGTATTTAATCTTATTTTTAAGTGGATGGACATTTCAGTTAATTTTTCAATATAAAAGTGAAAGTGGAATCCTTATAACAAATTTAGAAGTGCTAATATCGACTCCCATTTTGATTTAGTCAAATGAATTTTCTAAGAATAATTGAGTTTTTTTTTTATATCAAATGGGCTTATATTTATATTTTCAAGTAGACTTATTGAATTTGCACTAAGCAAAATGTATATATATATATATATATATATGTGGAGCCTCAAAATTTGGGAGGCTTAAAGCCCTTACTTGGGCCGGGCTGATTCTTTGATTTTAGGATGTGCAATGTCATTTTTTCTTAGTTAGTTAGAGTATATCTATAATATTAGTCAGTTTTGCAACTTTTTTAATCCTAATTAAAATACAGAGAGAAAACTTGAAGGTGACAAATGGGGTGCATGCCCTCAAACTAGATAGTCAATCTCAAATTGCGAGAATGAACTGCACAACTTCATACAAACAGTTAGAATCTTTTATTTAAGGTAGTTTAGGGGGTGGAGTGCCATTCTATTTAGTTAAAGGTTGTCTTTTGCAAATCATTGACCTCACAAGGGGTAAAATGTAATTAATCCAATATCTCTTACAACCCCTGTAGAAAATTGAGTACCCTTTTTTTCTAGAATTGCCCGAAATACATGAAAGCTGTTTCCAGTATAATAATCCTAGGGTGGAATAAGTTCGTTGCTAACATTAATTCCTCCCATTTATGTCCATTTTGTGAATATATGTGCACGACTATTATAAGTCAATGGCCATGTTCCATCAAAGTGTATATATATATATATATATATATATATATATATATCCCATTTAAAGAATCAGCTATTTTGCCGTGAAATCTGCAAGAACCTTTGGTAGCAAGTGCCAACTTTGGACTATAAATAATTAATTTCTGCTTGCAACTTGTCTAATAATTAATTTATGGGCTACCTAGGTAGGGTTTTAAAAACCTGTATGTATAAATATATATATATATATATATATAAATATTGATGTTAATTATTGAATATTAATTATTAGGGTGCTATCTACTTTTATTGGTATTTGCATATATAGCTTGTGACTTCATAGTACTTAGAGACAAGCATACAAACAAATTCAGACAGCCTGCATTATTACTGTATTTCACTTTAAATATGGATATTTTTGATTGGATGTAAAGTTCAAGACAGAAAAGAAAAAATTATGCATTACAAGCATAACAAAAAAAAATGGAAATTAGTGACATAGATTAAGGGATATAATAAAACACTGATAATATACATAAGGTGAAAAAAAAAATTGTTTTCTCACATAATAGTTTTTACAAGGTTAGTAGAAACCAAAAATATTGTACTTAAGTTGTAATCTTCAACAATCCTATAATAACAACTATACCACAGCAAAAATTTTGTTACAAAAAAAAAAAAAGCGAAACTTTTTTTTTCCTGACCAAAAATATAATAATTATTAATGGTAACAACTAAAACAGCAATTTTTATTACCATTGAGCCATATGTTAAAAAAAATTCAAAAGCAAAAAGTTAATTGTTATTGTAAAATAAATATCATTAATGGCATAATAAAATATAATATTAAGTAACACATATATTGATTATTTTCACATTATCACCGAAAAATTCTTGCACAAAATGACTCTGTTGAACCTGACCAATCATGAAGTAAGTATTAATATACTTGTTAAGTGATTGGTTATTCTCCTTAAACTGTACACCATTCACATAGGAAGCATAAAATACTTGTCCAGTAATTAAGGGTTAATAACAATTGTCATATCTATGTGTGACTTGATTACGAGAACTAAAGTGTGGTCGAGATTAATAGTGGTATTACATCATTATGTGTGAATATTATTGAGAAAAAGATTATTCAAGAAAGATAAATTAATTAATTAGGATTTTTTTTTTAAAAAAAATAACAATTAATTGTTGTACTTTGGAGATGAAGGAAAAGTCACAAAACGTATTGTAGGGGCTCTCCATTTTAGATGAAAATTTATTTCAGGTTTAGGAGAGGTCCCTGGAAGTTTCTCAAAGAAAATCAGACGATCTAGCGTGAGAAAAGGTGCATCAAGATTCATCTTATTGTGATAGTTATTGGGTTGTATCCAATGTCAAATTGCTGACAGTTATTTCTTTTTTATTACCATATGTATATGTCCCACATCAAATTCTTGGCGTGGACAAAGTGTCCATATTGATGGAACCGTCACAAGATTAGTTATTACACAACGATGTTATATTTTTTTTCACATTCCCTAAAATTACACGACATGTATATTGGATCATTAGACAAAAAAGAAGGATTTTAATTTTTCTCCATACCGTACATTTTACTCCATTGTTTCGGCTGCCCATCAATATTCGTATATTGATAAGTTTAACAAAAAATATATAACACTATTGTATAAAAAAAAAGAAAAATTATAGAGACCACTTCTCCAACCCCTGTGTGGTTATCTATCTTTGGCGACACTAACAATGAAATGAAAATTACAATCAGAAGAACACTTCTTTTATGATATAAAAGTTTCAATAAATGTTCAAATGATTAAGTAGACAACTAGTAACAAAGACGAGGGGCACAACCCATCAAAAGGCTAATACATACTAGTTAGGATTAATTACAGAAATCCCCATGAGGCATGGTGTTTTTTCACAAAACTTAGATGATATGAAAATTACAATCTCTGTCGATGTTTTGTTCGTTATCACATATACAGCTCTAACTGTAGGTGAGATTTGTACGACAAATAAAATATTATAAAGTTATTTGTAAGTTTTCATAACACATGAATTTTGTGAAAACAGAGCTAAGTTCATTGTAATTAACCCTAAGTTTTAACCAACAAAAGTTAACAAACAAACAAAGGATATACAAGGGGAGGGGGGGTGGGTGGGGGTGGGTGGGTGGGTGGGGGGAGTTAACCGTAAGTTTGCACCCAACCCTAGGAGAATATATCATAAGAACATGAAAATCCATCATGCTTGTGACAAATTTCCTAACCTGAGCTCAAGATCTATGTCCTCCCTAGAAGTGATATTACTATGGAAAAAGACCTCATTTTTCTTATGTCTCTTACACATAACTGTCCCACAATTCAAGCCCATGGATAACTTAGTTTCTACAAAATCACCATCTCCATCTTGCGAATTAATGATCAATGGCTTCCCTTTAAGGTGCTTCTGCTGTGGAGGAGAAGAAGAAGATTGGTTGAGTCTCGCTCTGTCTCGCCTGTGGACATTCATGTGCCCACCGAGAGCCTGCGCCGAACGAAACCCCCGGCTGCAAAAGCTGCAAGTGTAGGATCTTGGAGGCCATATTAATAATCCGCCATTGATGGGTTCTTGAAAATTTGGATATGAGTTGAATGGATTGGTCATGGAGGTCAGATTGTAATGGGTGGTGACATAGTAGTGTTCCATTGCGTGTTTAGTTCGTTTGAAAATATTGGAAGACTTGTTGGTGTGAAATGAGTGGGGATACTAGTTGGATGTGTCTATAATCTTTATAGAAATGACATGAGGACGTATATGTATATATTTGGGGGTTAATTGCATTTTACCCCATGAAACTCATAATTTGCAAAAAAACTGCTCTAAACTAAATAAAAGGGCACTCCAACCCAAAAACTATTTAAAATAAAGTGTTTTACCACCCTACGTTAATTTGTGTTATTCACTCACACAATGTAATACTACAAGAAAATAAGTAAATTGGTGATAATATGACAAGTAATAATAAAAAATTGTCATTGACTAATTACGTACATTTAGTCATAAAAGAGATTATTTTGTCAAAACAAATAATTTTCACAATCTCAACAGTGACAAATATAGTGTATGAGTTGTCACCATTGATAATTAGTAACACAATTATAATGACAACTTAATAACAATGAAAATCTTGTCACAAGATGTACAATTTTTTTGTCACAAAGTTGTCACTATGGGATGAGTATCATTAATTGTTAATTGTAACAATTAAAACATTAATTTTTGTTACAATTGAGTAATATTTGTGACAAAATAAAAGTTGTTATCACTAAATAAATTTAAATGGAAAGAATTATGACTTAATATAATTATTGATGACAATTTTCATATTACAACTTTTATATTTTGTTACTAATATTATTTTTTTTATTGTGTCGAAAGGTTTATTAGAACTTAGAGAGAGTATAAGGTTGAGTTGACTAAAGGGTTTATTTGAGGAAAAAAATTAATGCATAGGTCGTTAATATTTTACATTGTATTCTTGCTAAAATAATGCAAAAACAACGTGCAAGCCCCAAAATCAGAAAATCATTTTAAAATTGTACCATTAGACAACACAACTTCACTCAATGGAGGTTAAAATACTTTATTTTAAATAGTTTAGGAAGGTGTTGTATTTACTGATGAAGTTTTGTCTCAATGGTAAAATGGAGGTCCCGTAATCTTAAAGTTATGAGTTCGACTCCCTGTAATGTGGGTATTTTTCAGTTTAATACTAATTTCTTTCTATGATATAGTAGTTTGTATTTAGTTATCATTTAATGATTTTCAATTGTAATAGTTTGTTCTTCATTTAAAATCTTGATGCAATGATTGTTATAGACCATTGATGCAATTGATTGATTGTAAATTATTAATTTTGGGTCAAAAAAAAAAGAAGAAGGTGGTGTATCCTTTTATTTAGTTGAGGATATTTTAGGCAAATTATGAATTTCACATCGGGTAATATGCTCTTAGCCCCATATATTGGAGGGGTACTTGTGTGACTTCAAATTGAATGCATGAAAGGTACAAAAGAATCTTAGAGAAAGCAAAACAGATATACTGCTGAAAAGGTGTCGTTGGGAGTTTTGCAGTGTGGTACTTTTCATTTGGCCCTTTTCAGTGTGACGCCTTTTGCATAACATACCATATGCAAAGGAACTTATTTAATTATCTTTCTTTTAAAAGTGGGTTAAATATATACATTATGTACTCACCAAACTGTCTTTCAACATCAAATGTGTCCTTAATTAAACTTTCAAAAACTTCAATTGGCCCCCTGCTGTTGACCAATTGAATTTCGTCGGACAATATTATTACTCTCACTAAAAAAAATTTGAGTAAATTGATGATATTATAATAAGTGATAATGAAAAGTTGTTACAAATTACATACATTTAGAGGGTGTTTGGTTGAGCTTATAAGCTCCTCAAAACATCTTATAAGATGTGGTGAAATATTTGGCTAAATTTTAATGGAACGAGCCTATGAGTTTCAAAAATAAGATATTTAGGAGTTTATAAGCTCATTTTAGAAAAGTAAGGAGGTGCTGACTTATTTTTTAAGATCTACCAACTAATTACAATATTGTCATTACTAACATCTTATAAGCTAACACCCAACTTATTTATCAAAACACTTTAATAACTTATTTTTAAAATAAAACCCAACATCTTATAAGCTCCTAAAATATTTTATAAGATGTAAGAGCTTATAAGATATTTCAAATAACTGAATAAACTTAGCCAAACACCCTCTCAGTAGCAACAAAATTTTGTTGTCACAAACTATAGCTTGCACAATATCAATGGAGATAATATAGTGTAAAATTGATAATTAGTAACATACCTATAGTGAGTACTTAGTCATAATAGAATCTTATTACAAAATTCTAATGACAATTTTTTTTTGTCAACGAATTGTCACTATATATATGTGGATCGTAAATTATCCATGGTAACAACTAAAATCTTAATTCTTATCACTATTAAGTGATATTGCGACAACATAAATGTTGTTGTCACAAAAAAAAAAAATTTAATTAGTGACAAAATAAAAGGTATTGTCACTTAATACAATTATTGATAATAGTTTTTATTGCTATATTTATATCTTGTCATTAATATTACTTTTTCTTGTAGTGCATATATGCATCTAGTTTACTCCTTAAACTATACAGTCCCTTGATCAATTACAGTACATATTAATTTCAAAATCAAGCTTGAAGGATTATACTTATAATAACAATAAAGATATGAAAAGGCAAACACAGGAGAATAAGTTCATGAAAATAAAAAGAAGTGAAGAAAAAATTAGAAAGAATAATAACTTTTCGATACAATTTTATAATTCTTGAAGAAGATGGTCCTTCTCTTAATTATATATATATATATATATATATATATATATATATATGGTAGCTTATATTAATTTGCTTCAATTGGGTATGCCAATATTTCGAAGTAAATGATTTAGACCAATTTCAACTTCAATTAAGGGGTTGTGTAAACCGAATTATGTTGGATCATAAACTCAGTCTGTAGGATTATGAGGGAAAAACTGCAATATATATATATATAGTATAAATCGAGATTAAATTAAAAAATACTATAGCATCTAGATTTTGTTATAAAGTTCGTGGACATATTTTACAGATTAATTCAATTATAGTTATAAAATAGTTCCATGATCTTAAGAATTACAAAAGTACAATCAAAATGTTGTTGTACGTATATTTATAAGCCATTTCATCACAAAAATTACCACAATCTACAATTCGAACTGTCAATTATTTAAAAAAAAATAATAATAATAATAAAGATTATTAGAAATGCTATTATTTTTCTTTTATTTATTTCCTTATTGGAAGCTTAAATTTTGTATATTTTGCATTTGGATTATCTTACCATGCTTATAAATTTATTACTCTCCTGAGTTTTGTTTATAATGTATTTTCTTAAATTTAGTATAGAATTTTAATAATAACGAGGTAAAATAAGAGAGTCGTAAATTAAGAATATTTTTATCCAAAACAATTAGATTGTTGACAAAAAAGATAACGTAAAAGGTGAAATGTTTATTAGAGTTCAGAATGAGATTCAAGTAAGTCGTGCTCTCAATATTCTAATCAATTAAGTGAAGACCAAATTCGTGACTCGTATGTATACTTCACTAATCACTATATTCCAAGGTGAAAGCATGCATAGGACCAAGCAATCAACTACTTATTCAGCAAAGTGTATATGTTCCGTGTGCTGGGCGTCCACTTGTGCACTTAAAAAATCATAATAAGTTTTTGGTGATAATACTTTCAATATTATCTTTGTCAGCGTAGTGAGTGTCTCTGAATCTTTCAAATCATCCTCCAAGATCAAGTCAATTAGAGATTTAATTGAATTAATCTCTCTCTCTCTCTCTCTCTCTCTCTCTCTCTCTCTCTTTCTACATATGTGTTGTTACGTGACCATGAAGTACAATTGATGTTATTTTTTCAATCACTAATTCTTGTCATAGCAACATGAATATACTTGTATATGATATACATCTATATATTTATATGTATATGATATACATATATATTTATATGTAACATGTGTACATATGTATAAATATATATATATGATAAAGTTCAGGCCATACCAGATTTGCCCGAATTCAACAAATCATATAAGTGTATTATACTTGTCAGTTGATTGGTTAATTACTCTTTCTGAAATACACACCAATCATATAAATTAATATAATACAATCACCAAATAATTACTAGTGTTTAAGTCGAATCGAATTTGAACTAAAATACACCTATATAGTCGGATATCCCTATTAGTGTTTCGAAATTCCCATTCAAGTTTGACTGTTTATCTTTTATATTTATGAATATGGGTGATAGGTGCTAGGTGCTTATATAGCCAGAGGAATGGAGAAGTGAATGGTATAAAGAATACACTTGAATCATTTAGTATAAGTGTGTAAAATAAAAGTCAATTCTAAACAAATAATTCAAATGACTAGTATTATAGAGATGCATGGTGTTGCGTAGGCCAATTAGCTAAGCTAAGCAACCAAAACATTATAAGACAACATATATATTCAGACTGTACAGATAAAATAATTTCCATGAATTTGAAAATCTAATCTCAGACTTCATCAACGTCCAAACACAAGCACCAAGAGACTAATTTAATTTGTGTAACTCTTGGGTCGTCTATGAAATATATAGATCGAGAGATCAATCAGTCATTTTATACAATCAATATAGGATATTATGTAACTGTATTTCCTAAAAGAAATTCTCAATAGCCCTACTTACATATAACAGCTTAATTAATTGCGTTTTACATAAACAGCAACCCCAAACCAACCCCTCGCCCCCAAAATAATAATAGGCAAAATTACATTTTTCATCCTGTAACTATGAATGTTTGGCATTTTTGGTCCTGTCCAAAAAAAAATTCGCAATGTCGTCCTGTATCTTTCAAAATCCGAAAATTTAGTCCTTTTCTGGACTAAATTTTCGGATATTTTAAAGATACAGGACGACATTGCGAATTTTATTTTGGACAGGACCAAAAATGCCAAACATCCATAGTTACAGGACAAAAAACACTGCACATTTTCATTTATAAAATTCAAAAGATAATTTTTTTTTAATTTTAAAGGGAACAAATTTTAAAATTTTTAATATATATATACACATATATATATATATACATGAGCTTTTCTTTTCTTTTTTTTAATAAGCTATATAAAAATTGGACAAATTAGATATTTAAGAACCAAAATCCTATCAATTTTCAAAAACTGTCAATCACTGGAGGGTGGAGGGGTACAGGGTTTACTATAATCACTTTATAATTCCCATAAGGTTTACTATGCTAATTTATTTTTGATGAATTTCAATAAACCTTGTGGTCTGCACAAATGGAGATTTTAAGCATTCTTTTTAATTGTAAAAGAAAAATGTAATTAAAATATAGGCAAAATGTGCAGCATTTTTCGTCCTGTAACTATGGATGTTTGGCAATTTTGGTCCTGTCCAAAAAAAAATTCGCAATGTCATCCTGTATCTTTAAAACATCCGAAAATTTATTCCATTGCCATAATAATAATAAATAAATAAATGGATACCCCACCTCCTTGAACTCTTTAGAATAAAGCACTTTACCTTCTTGCATAAATTGTATTATTTGTTCATTAAATTTGAAACTAATTTTTTGATGTTGGAGCCTACAATGTCATTTTACCATTAGTTGAAATAAAAGTGAAACGTTAATAATGTTTATAATTTTTTCCTCAAATGAACCATTTATTACCTCAAATTTCCCTTTTTAAATTTTAAATAGAGTCATGAAATTTGTAGAAATTGTTAATAATTCACTTATATTCTGATTGAGGACAAAAATAACGCACACTGCTCCAAAACTGTAGAGAAGGTCTCAAATTGTGCGCAGAACAATACAACTTCAATTAGGATAAAATGTTTTATTTTAAAAAGTTCAGAAGAGTGCAGTCCCCTTTTATTTAATTTAAGATAGCTTTTTTGGCACATTATGTATTTCATAATTAGTTGGTAAAATGAAATTAAACCTATGAGTAAGCATCGCGTATTATTGACGTTACTCGAGTAACTAGTGCCGAAAACGCAACTTCTTGACCTCTTGTGATTCCATAAAGTAAAACAATTCCATGAAGCAAAAAACTAATTCCTTGACTACTAACCCTATGTTCTATATAGACATTTAACTTAAATATGCACCTAAATTGAAACTTGTCAGGTTCTTTTTCATTAGATTCTATGTATGATGTCTTTATTATGGACTTGATCAAGGAAAGGTGAGAAGAAACCCATTTAAATAAGACAAAGATTGGGCTAGTAAGGAATAAACAATGTAAAATTATCTCCAAATAGTCTTAAAGAAGCCTTTTCATGGCGACTAATGGAGATTGAGCCAAGTCTTATACGTTGACACATACGACACGGCAATTGGTAACCCGTTATATGAGATCACATGAAATCCTTTATTATAAATTGTGTTTCATCTCTTATTACAATGCATGAATATAAGCTCAGTGTAAAAGATCTCAGACCAAGTGTATAATTAAAGAATAATTCTATACACTTAGTATGAATGCGAATTATGAAACGGGAGATGAAACACCATTTTTGTAATAGAGGATCCTATCCAATACGAGACTTGTGGAAAATTCTTACCAAACCTGATTTAGTTGAATCCAACAAATCACATGGTAAGTGTATTGCTCTTACCAAGTCATTGATCAATCTCCCTAAATTATCAACCAATCACAAAACAAATATAAAACACTTATTACGTAATTAATACTGATTCGTTCGAGTCGGGTTCGAGCTAGAATTTCTTGAAACTTGCCTTGGAATATATAGAATCGAGATAAAAAAAAAATTGTGGTATTATTTTATCCATGAGATGGAATTGTTGCTAAGCAATTGGTATTGTATTTGTATTTTTTTTTTTCATTTTGGAATAATATATTTCTAAATTTTGAGGATGGTTTTGAGAACAAAAATATGTTTAGATAAACTATAAAAGAAATTGAATGATGTGGAGCTTTTTATTGAAAAATATATATGTTCGGAAGAAATATTTTGTTTGCTGAAATATTAAAAAATGTGTCTGGTTTTACATCTTCGGTGAAACATTTCACGTTAGATAGTGTTTATATATATATATATATATATATATTAGTTACTCAATTAATTGGATAGTGGTGCCACGTCAATATGTTATGTGATATGACTATAAGTTGATTTTGAATGGTCAAATAATTAGTTTGAAAGATATGTATAATTTGATGATAATGATTAAAATACATAAACATAATGTTAGTGATTTGAAAATATCTTAGAATATAAGAATCTATATTCACTACAAAAAAAATATTCTTTTGTAACGACGTTACCAAAATTTTGTTACTATAACTTTTGGTAACGAATAATTTAGTTACCAAAATTCGTCCTATAAAGCACGACGCTAAAAGTTTTTGGAACGACTCTTTGTTTTCGCTACAATTGTTTCTGTAACAGATTGCATTTTTGTCACCAAAAAGTATTTTTTTTATTACCAAACCTTTTCGTCACATAAAAGCGCTAGTGGGCCAACTCCATCACCGAACCTTGACACGCACACCTACCCATTTTGGATTTTTTGCTTTGTCGCTGGTGAGATTTGAACTCCCGACCTTGGGTATAATTTGTCCAAGGGCTGCAGGTATGCCAATTGAAGTTTTGCTAATAACTTTGGTGTTTTATTATCCTTATTTGTTTTCTACCTCTATTGATTAATTTTAATTTACTTAATTAATTAATTATGTATTAATTAAATAAATTCAGATAATAACTTTTAATATAACAATGTTTAATATACGATATTCTGTATAATACTTGATAAAATAATACTTTAATTTTATGAAAATTTATTAAATTCATTTCAAAATTTATAATATATAAAAATATTTATTGGCAGAATATATCAAAATTTATGATAATTATAAATTGAATATCATATACATAACAAATTTGTACTACTTAATAAAATTATAAATAATTATATATAATGTATATGATGATCGTAAATTAAATAATTAAATGAATAGTTTTAATTAATCTTTTTTTATTATATATATTACATAAAACCATAATTTATGTAAACATAATATCAAAATAAGTCGTATTTTCACTCTCAAATATATTTTCACTTTCATATTGTGCTCGTACTTTTAATAAATTGTATAATAGCCGTTTCCGTAATACTTAGCCAATTTTTTCACCATAACTTTTGAAAAATATTTGTAATATGTACATATGTGTCGAATGCCGAATATTTTACTTGTCCGATATTCAAATATAACTAAGATTATGTGTGACTATATATATATATATATATATATATATATTAAATTATATGAACAAATTTTATTAATCGTACTAATTTTTGTATTTTTTTTAGCCACCATAAAAATACATTGCTAAAAATAAAAATTACAAACAAAATTTTATTGCCCGTCCAAACGCATTTTTTTTTCTTTGAAGTGCTATTTTTTTGTTAAAAAAAATAAATGTTTCTTCTCTAAATTAAAAAACCACATCCAAATGGGTTTCAATAGTTCATTGATATCAAGGACACAAAGCGGTTATTAAAAAATCTTAATGCTCTATAAAATACACTACTAGAAAAAGAGCAAATAGCCACGGATTTTAGCCACGGGAAAAATCCGTGGCTAATCCGTGGCTATTAGCCACGGATTAGCAACGGTTTTCGGTGAAAATTTTTTTTGAGCTTTAGCCACGGATTGGCCACGGATTACCCGTGACTAATTTAGCTACGGCTTGGCGCCAGTTTTGCCGCTAATGGTTAGCCACGGCTTGGCCACGGCCTAGCCGTAGCTAATTTGGCCACGGCCAGACCGTGGCTAAGCCGTGGCCCTTAGCCACGGTCTAGCCACGGCCTAGCCGTGGCTGGATTAGCCACGGCCAGGCCGTGGCTAAGGGCCACGGATTAGCCACGGCCTGACCGTGGCTAAGTCAGCCACGGCTAGACCGTGGCTAAAAATTTTTATTTTTTTTTTGCAACAAATATGATTTGAACTCTTGACCTGTTAGTTAAAGTTAGAGCATTAAACCACTACACCACTTTAACTTTTTGTTTAATAATTAATTTTTGCTATATTTAAGTAATATATATATATTATATTATATATATTGATATATATAATAAATGATTCGATATATTACATACGTATAAGATTAGATATACTTATATATATGTGTATTTATATATAATTAGTTGTATATATATTAGATGTATAAGTACATATATAACATATATTAGATATATAATACACTAATATATGTTTATTTCATATAGATGATTGATCATATATATATAGTACATATGATTAGATATATATATATATATATATATTGGATCTATATATACGTACACTACATTTATAACATATATTAGATATGTTCTATATAGATATATACTTATATCATATAGACTATATATGGAGGATTAGAATGTACATATAATATATTAATATATATGAGATACACATTGACATATACGTAAATTTATATATGTATATATGATATATATACTTGGAAATATATATATATACACATATATTGATATATATATACTTGAACATATGTATATATATACATGATATATATATATATATATATAAATATAGCCATGGATTAGTCACAAATATATATATATATTGGTACATATATACTTGGATATATAAATATATGTATCAATATAAATTTACATATGTATCAATATATATATATATATATATAAATTTATCTGTGGTGCAAAAAAAAATGAAAAAAAACAATTAGCCACGGATAAATTTTTGTTATTGATATTTTAATTATCTCAATATAAATTATCTATATATACTTGGATACATATATATATTGATACATATATATACTTGGACATTTATATATATATTGATACATATATACTTGGACATATTTAAAATAGATACATATCTATCAATATATATACTTGGACATTTATATATATATATATTGATACATGTATACATGGACATATTTAAAATAGATACATATATTGATATATATATATATATATGATATATATACTTGACATATATTATATAATACCACACATATACGAAGATATTGACAAATTATCACGAATTAAAGTTGCTATTATCTAAATATAAATTATATAAATAGACTTTTGTTATAATTTTTGTTTTGATATATTAGTTTATTAAATATTTGTCATAAAAAAAAAGTTGAATATTGAACGATAAAGTCAAAGGTAAATATCTTTATTTTTTTAAAAAAAATAATTGGTTAATAATTTATAAAAATTACTAAAATTAAATTAAAAAAATTGATAAAACTAATGAAATTTATTAGATAATTTTAGTTTAAAATATTGTAACAATATAGTTTAAATATAAAAAAAATCAATCAATAACCAAAGAACTCCCTTGGCGCAACGGTTACATGCTCCATTTATAACATTGATGTCCCGTGTTCGAATCTCCTTGAGCGCAAGAAAAAAAGCTTGGGTTGGGGCGCGGGTTTCAGGTCCGGGTTGGGGCGCGGGTCCGGGTTGGGCCGCGGGTTTGGGTGTAATTAGCTTTTTTTTTTTTTTTTTCCAGTGGCCACGGATTAGCCACGGCCAAACCGTGGCTAATCCGTGGCTGTTAGCCACGGATTGGCCACGGCCTGGCCGTGGCGAATCCGTGGCCCTTAGCCACGGCTAAGCCATGTCTAGGAAAAAGTGGCCAAACTTGGCCACGGTTTGCCCGTGGCTATTAGCCACGGCTTGGCCGTGGCTAAAAAGCCGTGGCGAAGGTTAGCCACGCCACTTTTAGCCACGGAAAAAATCCGTGGCTAATCCGTGGCCAATCCGTGGCTAATCTCCTTGGCCACGGATTTTTTGCCAAATCTGTGGCTAAAATCCGTGGCTAAATGCCTTTTTTCTAGTAGTGATAGTATATATTATAAATCATGCCTAAAGTTTCATAACAAAATTCAAAGTTGTCACAAATAAAAACTATTTTTAGTGACAACATTGTATCATTCGTAATTAATATTTCCATTTATTACTAAAAAGTAATTTTTTGGTAACAATAACTTGTTTTCCGTAACAAATATCTCGTGATCACTAAAGTTTGACTTTTCGGTAACAAACTATTGCCTTTATGAACTGTCATTATTAAATTTTAGTGACAAAATATACATTTGTTACCATTATTTTATTACTTAATATGTATTTTTTTTGTAGTGACTATTTATACTATGCTATCTATATTATTATACAAAGAGAGAGACCCTTTTACTAAATGTTCTGATTTGTCAAAAATTTTGGTCTATCATTTTTTTTTATTATTATAACTTTTTCCATCATATTGTCTTTATATTTTATTCCCCTCACTACATGTTCTTTTTCTTTTACTTATTTAATCTCGCTCCAATCTTTTCTATTATACTGTTTTCAATCTCTCTCCATTCTCTTCTCTCATACTATTAAACAAATTTGGACCTCTTTACGTAATTATTTTTCAATTATATATTTCTATTTTTTTTAAATTTTTTCACTTATCCTAGATTTTATAAATACTGATGTGGTCGGATTTTGTCCTGCGGTACACGTCACTTCGTCCTGGGAGTAAGTGTCCGAATCCGGTCAGGTATATCCGAGTAGGGGTGTCTGAATGCTGGTCGGGTCCTATTCTGCAAGGATGGAGCACACGTGAGACTAGCCGGAAGTGTCTCCGGCGAAGACCCTCCGACGCTCAAGTCAGAATTCGGGCAGGTGAACCGTAAGTGATATTCAGCGTATTGGTAGATAAAAGTTGTCTTACCCCATGAATAGTGTCGTCGTACTATTTATAATAATAAAAAATAGGTGGGCCGGACCAGAATTAGGTTGGCCCAATCCCGTTGCTGGTGACGGGCGTTCACCATGACGCGCTGTGGGCGCGTGGGATGCATTCCTCGTTCGAGGAGGATCTCAGAGCATTGACCCCGAGAATGAAGCCTCGTTGACATCGAACATGCCATTTACGTCGGGGAGAGCCTTGAGTCAAGGAGATGTGGTGAACTCTGGCCGAACAAGGCCGTCAAGAAAAAGACAAGGGCCTGATCGGGATAGGCCTGACACGCGGCGATAGGGGGATGGCGGCATGCGCTGACCTGGATCCGACGTGTAAGCTGAGGAGGAGCGCACGTGGCCAGGGCGGATTTGGCCACATCATTAGCCCCCCCAGTTCTTGGTCTGGTCAATCCTCGTGATACGGGCAGACCGGGGACTGTTCGAGGAGGTAGCGCCTACGACATCGCCCAGGAATTACCGATCAGGCATTGGCGGTAACTTCGAAAATTGACCGTTGGGATGTGACCGTTGGTAATAAATGCTGGCGACTGTTGGACTTCCCGAGGAATATTTTTACCGCCCTATAAATAGGGGCTCCGGGCGTGACTACGGGCGCGTCATTTTACAATCGAGCTGAAGTTGCATTCCGAGAATAATCTGATTGCACCGAGCACACGGGAATCATTTCGAGCAGACAAAATCTCCTTTCGACCAGCCAAACCTAGGTACTCCCCTTTTTCCGAACTATTTCTTTCTTGCTCTTCATTTTCGTTAGACAATCCTTAAATATGAGCCAACACACGAATAGCTCGGATAGTCAAAATAGGATGGTAGGGTCCCCGATCGAAGGGGGGTTAAGTGATATAAATCTGTCGATCTCCGTGGAGGCAGAGGCCTCTTTTGAGGGGGCGACGTCTCGTTGCCCGGGCGAGGCGAGCACCAGTCGGCCCCGAGGGGGCGGTAAGAGCCCAAGTAGGGTAGAGGAGATGAGGCGGCGCATGGAGGCGGAACGCGGGGAAGCGCTTCTTCCAATGGGCGACGTGCCCGACGTGATGGTCCCCTCGTGGAGGTCCGTTTCTGAAGAGGCGGGCCCATCCGGTCAGGAGCCTCTTCGGGGGAGGAGAAAGGCCATCGCCGGGAACCAGACAACAGTCAGTTGGGGAAACATCATAGCGAATAACTCCGATCGGGACGTAAAGAAGATAATGAACCACTACATCCGAGGCAGGTTTGGGGTCATCTGGCCGAGCAGGGAGGATTCCATTACGAACCCCCCCGAGGGGTGCATCCCCATCCACTATGCTGACATCGAGAACGGGCTTAGATTTCCGATCCCGGTCTTCATTTCCACCATCCTAAATCGATTGAATATAAGCCCGATTCAACTGACCCCGAATTCATACGCCTCGATGTGTGCCTTCGTTGTTTTTTGTTGCTGTACCGGGCACAATCCCACTGTGGCCAACTTTTCTGATTTATACCAAGTTAACCACTCGAGCAGGTCCTCCCCGGATGATGAATTTAACTGTTTTTTTGTGAGCGCCAAGAATGGAAGGAAGCTGATCGAAACAGCTTCATCGTCCTACGGGGCGGACTGGAAGCAGAAGTGGTGATATATACAATCCGATGATCCATGGCCGGTGAGGAGGGTGCATAACCCGGAGGCGAGGAAGCTCTCCCTGGCCGGGCTGGGATCGAGTAGTTGGACAAGGGAGTGGGTGCTCAGCCAGAAGGCCCTGGGCTTATTGAGCCCCACCTTCCTCACCCAGGAACGCTTCCTAGTAAAGGCCGGGCTCTCGCCGGCCAGGCTTGATATCGATCATGTTACTTTTGGTATTATTTATTGCATGTTTTTACTCGGATATTCAAGTCTTTATGCTCGATTATCGTCTAATCGGTCAGTTTTCAATTTTGCAGATCTCAGCGTGTTGGAAATGGGACGTATGAACTTGATCTCCAAAGTAGCCGGTGGAAGGAGGAGGCCATCTCCCCCCTCGGAAGAGGCCCGAGCCATAGCGGCCGCCACTGGTGCTCCGAGGAGATCGGCCCAGGCGCAGGCACCAGTTCAACCGGCCCGAGATCCTCATCGGGAGGATGCCATCGATGTGGAGGAGACGCCTCTTGGCCGGAAAAGGAAAGCCCCGGACTCCACGCCACCGACGAGACCAACGGGGCCCGCTCCGAAGAAACTCGTCTCGAAGTCGGCCAAAGGCAAGAGGCCGGCTGATGGCTCCGGGTATTCATCGGAAGAGCTGGAGGTGTTGAACTATCCGGACGCCCCGGAACCTCGCTTCGGCCCCAAATATGGTGACCTCTCCGACCGTAGCATCTTCGGAGGGACGAGCAAAAGGTTGGCCATGAGGAGTTTCCAAAACGCCGTTTTTAAGGCCGATCAGGTCAGCCTGTCCGAGCTCGATGATGCGGAGCTGGCCTTGAGCATCGCCCAGGACATGAACACTCTTCAGCAAAGGGTGTTCCATGGCCTTCGTCGGCTGGAGGTCAGCCGGGCGCATTGTGACAAGGCCGAGCGGGAGGCTCGAGGAAGCAGCCTCCAGGCGGATTTGGATGAAGAGCGGCAGAAAAATCAAGTCGCTCAACGGGAGATAGCCGCGGCGCGGGGGAAGACTCAGGCCCTGGAGGAGCGGCTCGAGAAGCTCGAGCTGGATTTCAAGACCAGGGAGTCCTTGCTTGAGCAAGAGGTCAGCCTCCTGAGGAAGAAGGCCAAGGAGGCCCTCGTGCAGGGTGAGGAGAGAGGCCGCCGCTCAATGAGGACCGAATTGATGGCCTCGGTCCCCGACTGGGAGAGACAAGCCGTCAAGCGGTTCGTTCGAGGACCGGTGTTCGAGTATGCTACCATCCTCCGCGGGGCGAACGATGCCTCCCTCGGATTTGAAAGAGCCTTCAAGCAGCTGAAGGCGCGCGGTGTTATCCCGCAAGATTTTTCCATGGAGGGGTACGGCCTTGATCTGAACGATGCCGGGGAGAAGGACGATGAGGATGATGAGGCGCTGCCGGCATATGAGGGTGCAGAGTTTGCACGAGTTATTTCGATTGTGGAGAGACAGGTCCGCAATGAGGAGCATAAACGCTTAGGGGAGCCTCTCTCATCGGATGTGGAGCCCGACGATCCCATCGTCCTGGACCAAGGAGAGTCATCTTTGGGGGCGACAAGTGCCCCGTCGGATGCAGTGGCGGCTGGCGCTGGGGCCGATCAAGCCGTGGAGGCGGCCATCGAGGAGGTGGCCAAGGAGATAGATGGCGCTTAAGCCATAGGATTTTAGGCCGGGCTGGACGCCCGAGAACATGTATTTTTGTTTTGTTTTGTTTTTTTTTTTTTTTTTTTTTGAACTTTATTATGATCGATGAAATTTGTGTGAATGGTTAATGAAATTTTTCAATGGCAAGTGCCTGGTCGAAATACTATTTTCATGCTCATTTTTATCAATGGTTTCGGCCTCGAAATACATGTTATTTAATCCGGTAAGGGAGCATAAAATGTCCAATAATAAATAATAATAAAAAGGAACTTTGAGAACTTTGAGAAATAACTTGATAATCAAAAATCGAGCTGGGGAGAATAGAGTTCGTGCATAAAACGGCGTGTTTTAGCCGGAATCTTATTCGATGATAACGATGTAATTATTAAAACAGTTGAAATAAAATACTTCATGCGAGCTAGTTTTACACGCGATGTTTTTACTCGGGCCATTATCATACGTAGAACCGTCTGAGGTTCGAGGCGTTCCAAGGACGGGGCAGTTCCCTTCCCGACATGTCCTCGAGGCGATAGGCGTTGTTTTTGCAAATCTTGGTCACTTTGAACGGACCATCCCATTTAGGGTCCAACTTTCCCACAGGGTGAGAAACCTCGACCTTCTTGGTGACCAGATCTCCGATCTGGAATGTCCGGGGACGGACATTGCGATTGTAAGCACGTGCAGTGGATGCCCGGAAGTTGTCCATCCTTCGAAGGGCGGCACACCTTCTTTCTTCGGTGAGGTCGAGCTCGGTCAGGCGAGCGTCGACGTTGGCGATCTCGTCGAAGTGCGCAACCCTAGCAGATGGGTGCAATACTTCGGCTGGTATAATGGCGTCGGAGCCATAAACTAAGGCGTACGGGGTGTCGCCTGTCGCAGTCCGAGGAGTGGTCCGGTATGCCCAAAGCACGCCTGGGAGCTCGTCGGCCCAATTGCCGTGTGCGCCAGACAAGGCGGTCTTGAGTCCGTGGAGAATTGTTCGGTTAGTGACTTCGACTTGACCGTTTGCCTGAGGGTTCCCTACTGAGGTGAAACGCTGCTCGATTTTGAGGCTATTGCACCATTCCCTCACCCGATGACTTTGGAACTGGGTTCCGTTATCGGAAATGACGACCCTGGGGAGTCCGAAGCGGCAGATGATGTTTTTCCAGATGAAAATCTTGACAACCGAGTCGGTGATCTTCGCAACGGCCTCCGCTTCGGCCCATTTTGTGAAATACTCGACAGCAACAATCACGAACTTCCTTTGCCCGGGAGCTTGAGGGAACGGTCTGAGGATGTCTATTCCCCATTGGTCGAATGGCCAAGATACCTCCACATTCACCATCGGAGCGGCAGGCTGGTGGACTAGATTGGCGTGCAATTGGCAGGCTCGGCATCTTCGGACGAAGTCGAAACAATCTTGCATGAGATTGGGCCAGAAAAACCCTGCCCGTGATACCTTTTTGGCCAAGGACCTTGGCCCAGTATGGTTTCCGCAACACCCTTGGTGTATCTCTTCGATAACTTCCCTGGCCTGCTGTGTGTTCAAGCACCGTCGAGGAGGCCCATCGAAGCTTTTCCTAAACAGGCGTCCCTGCCCGTCGAGGGCGTATCGAGAGGCATGTTTCCGAAGTCTTTTGGCTTCGACGGGTCCCTCGGGGAGAATTCCGTCCTTCAGGTAGGTGATTAGTTCCGCGATCCAATCCTCCGGGGGCTCGACGGAGAGTATGCACTGTCGCGTCCCCGACCCGGTCAAGGGTGTTGGCGAACTCAACATGGTTATTCTTCTTTCTTTGGTCCCTCTCATCGAACTGGCTAGCTTCGACAGTTGATCCGCCCTATCATTTTCTGCCTGGGGGATTTGCTCGAGAGAGAACTTGGCGAATTTTTCCTTTAACTTGTTGACCTCCTCGAGGTACTTCGTCATCGATGCTTCACGGGCGCCGTAATTGCCATTGACCTGCTCGGCCACCAACTGTGAATCGGTCAAGGCGACAAGTTCGTCCATGCCCTGGTCCAGGGCAATCTTCATCCCCGCGGCGAGGGCTTCGTACTCAGCTTCGTTGTTGGAAACTGGAAATTCAAGGCGAATGGCGAAATCGAGCTCGTTGCCCAACTCATCCCGCAGATAAACCCCGGCTCCTCCACCTGTGTTCGTGGAGGACCCATCGACCATTAGGGTCCACGGAGTTTTTGGTTCCGCTTCTGCCCTCGGGGCCACCTCTGCTAAGAAATCTGCCAGGACCTGGGCATGAATCGCGGTCCGTGGTTGGAACTGGATATCGAACTCGCCGAGCTCGACGGCCCACTTCACGAGCCGACCAGAGACATCGGGTTTGGCCAATACCTGCTTTAGTGGCTCACTGGTTAGGACCACGATGGTATGGGCCTGAAAGTATTGCCTCAACTTCCGGGCGGAGTGGACCAAAGCAAGGGCGAGCTTCTCGATGGCCAGGTAGTTCCGTTCAGGGCCTTGGATGAGCTTGCTGAGGTAATACACCGGGCGGTGTACCCGATCCTCCACGTGCACTAGGACCGAGCTGACTGCATTTGGGGATACCGCCAGGTAGGCATAAAGGGGCCTCCCCGGAACTGGTTTCGACAGCAGAGGGGGCTCGGTCAGGTATCTTTTTACTTCGAGGAGCGCGTGCTGGCATTCCTCCGTCCATTTCCAATCCGGCACCTTCCTTAGTGCTTTGAAGAATGGGAGGTTCCGGTCCGCTGAGCGGGATATGAACCGATTGAGGGCGATTATGCGCCCTACTAGCCTCTGTACTTCCTTCACTGAGCTAGGCGGCTCGATGTCGAGGATGGCGCGAATCTTCGCGGGGTTGGCCTCGATCCCCCTATGGCTGACAATGTACCCGAGGAATTTACCTCCTCGGACGCCGAATGTGCACTTGTTCGGGTTGAGTTTTAGGCCATATTTTCTTAGGATCTCAAATGTTCGAGCAAGGTGCCCGAGATGATCGGACCCCCGCTCACTGCGGACTATCATGTCGTCGACGTACACCTCGACGGTTCTCCCGATCTCTTCCTTGAACATGAGATTCACAAGTCTCTGATACGTAGCTCCGGCGTTTTTTAGCCCGAAGGGCATCACGAGGAAGCAATACGTCCCCGTCGAGACGACGAACGACGTCTTCCCACGATCCTCCTCGGCCATGTAGATCTGGTAGTAGCCTTGGAAGGCGTCCATCATGCTCATCAACTCGCACCCCGCCGTCGAGTCCACGAGTTGGTCTATCCGAGGAAGGGGATAGTGATCCTTGGGGCAGGCTTTGTTGAGATCGGTGAAGTCGTTGCACATCCGCCATCGGCCATCGCCCTTGGCAACGACGACCACGTTGCATAGCCATTCGGTGAACTGGACCTCCACAATGTAGCCTGCCTCGAGGAGCTTGTTGACCTCCTCCTCGATGATCCGGTTTCGAGCTTCACAAAATATTCTCTTTTTCTGCCTCACCGGCCTGAACGATGGGTCCGCGTTGAGGCGATGAACAATGACTTCGGGATCGATTCCTGGAAAGTCTGAGGCCTTCCAAGCAAAGACATCGGCATTTGCCCGGAGGAAATCGACCAACATGACCTCGTGATGCTGGTCGAGGGTCAATCCTACCCGGGTGGTCTTGGATGGATCGCCCTCTACGAGCTGGATTGTCTTGAAATCTTCCGCTGGCGTCATCTTTTCTTCCTCAAGCCTCCTCCGCTTTGCCGGGTCGATTTCGGAGGACTCGGGGACGTCCATTCGTGAAGCGGCTGCTTCGACTAGTCGGGGTGCCGGAGTCTTCTTTCCTTCGACGGAGGCCGAGTAACACTTCCAGGCGTCCAGGATCCGACATGTGACTTGCCCGACCCCCGCGGGCATGGGGAACTTCATCTTTAAGTGGTACGTGGACACCACCGCCCTAAACGCATTAAGAGCGGGTCGCCCGAGGATGATGTTGTAAGCAAACGGAGCATCAACTATTAGATACTGGACCATCATAGTCTTTCTTCTCGGGGCCTCCCCCAACGAGGTGGGGAGTTGAATCATCCCGAGAGGGACCACCTCGGAACCCCCAAAGCCGACGAGAGGGGTCTGTACGGGGGAGAGCGTGTATCCTCCTAAGTCCATCTTGGCGAAGGTGTTGGCGAAGATGATGTTGGCGGAGCTCCCATTGTCGATCAGGGTTTTTGCCACGGAGTAGTTGGCTACGTCCAAATTAATGACCATTGGGTAATCCGGTGTGTCCTCCAGTCCTTCTGTCTTCGGGATGTGTGCAAGATCAAGGTCGGAGAATTCGAGTGACTCCGACGTCGGCGTCGCTGCCTCTGATACGGTGTTGACGTGCAGCCTCTCATGGTGGTAGCGCTCTTCGATACGGTATCGGGCCTGGTCGAGGTGCCTCTCCACCTGTCTTCTTCTGCTCTTAGTGTCTCCACCACTAGGTCCTCCCGCAATGGTGTGGATCATCCCCCTGACCGGGAGGTTATCCTGTGTGGCAGGCTGTTTGTCGTCCCGACCGGATGGTGTGTAATCTCGTCGAGGAGAGCGAGACCGCGTCCTCTTCGGCGGCTCGTGTTCATCGTCCATGGAGGACGGGGAGTTACGTCGGCGGCTTCCCTCACCCTGGCGACCCTGTCCTTGCCTTTTCACGTATTTCTTGATCTCCGGACGGCCCAGGTCGATGAGGCGCTGTATTTCCTTCTTGAGGGCATAGCAGCCCTCGGTGTCATGATTTCCCACTTGCTTATGGAATGCACAATATTTGTTTCCTCTCGGGGGGGCTCCGTCCACGTCCTGGATCTTCCTTGGTCTTCGGAAAACCGTCGGGTCGCTGGCGTTGATTGTGGCGAAGATCTCTTTCCTCGACATGACCAACGGGGTGAGCTCGTTGTCTCATCGTCGGTCCTTCCTTTCCCCGACCTCTGGCCTCCTTTTAAACCTCATGTCCTCGACATTCATGTATTGTTGAGCGATGGACATGACTTTCTCCATGGTGGCCGGGCGCTTCCTGGCCAAATGGTCCGAGCATGCTTGATTTCGGATGGCCCCCATGATTACGTCGAGGAGGAAGTCCATCTGGACGCTTTCGACCTTGAGCAGCTCGATGTTGAATCGGTTAAAGAAGTCCCTCAGAGACTCGCCCTCCTTTTGTCGAATCTTATGCAAATGAGATGGGGGCAGCTTCGCTAGGCTTTTCGTCTGGAAATGGTTGACGAACTTTATCGCCAAATCGGCGAAGCTTCTGATCGAACCTGGGGCTTGGCGGACGTACCATTGCGAGGCTACTCCCTGAAAAGTCGTAACCAGCAACTTCGCGGCGAAGTCATCGTCGATCATGTGCACGCGCATGGCGTGTTTGAATTGTATTAGGTGTTCTTTGGGATCCGCTTCTCCATTGTATCGGGGCAAGTCGGTCGGGATTCGGACCCCTCTGGGTGCTCGGGCTCGTTGAAGGTCTGCGCTTAGCGGGTCTGCCTCGTCCGGCACAAAGTATCGCTGAGCCGACCCCTGTCCGGAGCGGTGAGATACCTCCTCGAGCTTCCGGTTAAGGTCTTCCATCCGATGCGAAAGTTCCCCAACATCATCACGGGATCTTTCTCCACGGCGGACCTCGTCGATCCTCCGCTGGATCTCCGTGGCCTGGTGGGAGATTTCTTCCAACCGTTCTCTGTGATTCCGTGCCGGATGACCTGAGGACGCCCCCACAGAGGATTCGTCAACTTCCTCCGCCGGTCGAGGAGGCGGGGGCCGTCTCTCTCTGCGGACCTCCCTTGTCGTGGGGATCCGTTCGCGCACCCGCGCGTCATCCCGCTCAGCGTCGGTTGCCCGAACGCCTCGCGGGGGGCGAATTTCCTCCCTTATCGGATGAGGGTCTTCAGCAGTGGCAGCCGGGGCGGGGACTGGGTTCATCTGCCTGATCTCGTGTAGGAGCGTATTGAACTGATCAGCCGTCAGAACGACGAGGTTCTGTCCGGCGGGAGGCGTAGGTGCTGGCCCGATGGCTTGCGGGGCAGCGTGAGGTGGGATGACGTGAGTTTCGGGAACAGGATGGGCGGTGGTTTGCGGGGCCCCTGACTCTGTTCCGGTCCTTCGTGTGTTTACCATTTTCTCACTTGCTCGAATAGAAAGCCCTCCTTCTAGCGCCAAAATGATGTGGTCGGATTTTGTCCTGCGGTACACGTCACTTCGTCCTGGGAGTAAGTGTCCGAATCCGGTCAGGTATATCCGAGTAGGGGTGTCTGAATGCTGGTCGGGTCCTATTCTGCAAGGATGGAGCACACGTGAGACTAGCCGGAAGTGTCTCCGGCGAAGACCCTCCGACGCTCAAGTCAGAATTCGGGCAGGTGAACCGTAAGTGATATTCAGCGTATCGGTAGATAAAAGTTGTCTTACCCCATGAATAGTGTCGTCGTACTATTTATAATAATAAAAAATAGGTGGGCTGGACCAGAATTAGGTTGGCCCAATCCCGTTGCTGGTGACGGGCGTTCACCATGACGCGCTGTGGGCGCGTGGGATGCATTCTTCGTTCGAGGAGGATCTCAGAGCATTGACCCCGAGAATGAAGCCTCGTTGACATCGAACATGCCATTTACGTCGGGGAGAGCCTTGAGTCAAGGAGATGTGGTGAACTCTGGCCGAACAAGGCCGTCAAGAAAAAGACAAGGGCCTGATCGGGATAGGCCTGACAAGCGGCGATAGGGGGATGGCGGCATGCGGTGACCTGGATCCGACGTGTAAGCTGAGGAGGAGCGCACGTGGCCAGGGCGGATTTGGCCACATCAAATACTAAATAGTTTTTATTCATGTAAAAATTTATCAAAATTTCAATATATAATTAAAAATTTATATATCTTTTTTTAATTTTCACACGCATCGAGTGTACCCACACAACTCGTATCGAATACTATCTTACAAAGTACCAACATCTTCGAATAACTTATTACTATATTTGGTTTGGCAAGTCTCTCTCTCTCTCTCTCTCTCTCTCTCTCTGTCTCTTGCCTCCCCCTCCCCCCTCCAGCTTTTGTATCCTCTCTTCCTCTTCCCTTCAACATGATTTTTATTCTTCTCTCTCGCCTCTCTCATCTCCCACATCAATATCTTTATTTTACTTTATTTTTTATTTATTTATTTTTCAACAATATAATTTAATTTAGTTTAATCCCCTTAATATTACCAAGCCAACTGATAAGAGGTGAGAAGCTATTAAGTATATGAAGGCTAGCATGCAAATGAAGTAAGCATATGGGAAAGTTGCAGAACTAAGCAAGTGCAAGGGAAAACATAATAAGAAGCATGCAAGGGATAGTCACGACATGTATGATATTTGGAAGGGACATTGTTCAAGTTGTCTCGGCCAAGACCTACCCAATGAGGTTAAACGTTGGTAATTATCGGGATTAAAGATTAGGCCCGCTATGGGGTTAACTAGCACTAAGGATCCTCTTGGACCCCCTAAATTGTAGGATGAAAATGGCAATTATCCCATTCCAATTAGGTCATGATGATCAATTCTAGTTTGATCTACTCCAGGATCTTTAGTCATTTAGGAGTCTGACAAACTATATAGTCCTAATAGTTATCTATTGTATGTCTATCACCATAAATATTATTATTATCTAGTGGTCAAAATATTAATATGCTACTTGTCACGACCCGGAAAAATACCCTTGATATTTTATTAAAATATCAAGGGTATTTTTCCGGGTCGTGACAAATGGTATCAGAGCCGCTTGCCAGCCGGAATACCGGGAGCTAAGTGCTCTGTGGGACAAAGTGCTACGCATACGGGAGCCACCGCTTGAGCCCGCAGAGCAAATGTTACGTCTTGAGCCCACGAGGCCAAGTGCTATGTATTGAAAGTCTTGAGCCCACGAGGCCAAGTACTATATGTCTTGAAAGTCTTGAGCCCATAAGGCCAAGTACTATCTCTTGAATGTTTTGAGCCTGCGGGGCAAAGTGCTACGTGTGCGAGAGTCGCCTCTTGAGCCCACAGGAGCCACCTCTAGAGTCCCGACGCCTGGCAGATGGTATTGGTATGTGTGACTTTTGCTAAAAACTTCTATTGTATTTATTGGATTTCGTATTTGATTGAAATAGATTCCGAAATCTATTATGAAAACATATTTTTGGAAAAATACCCTCAACTATTTTCCTAAACAAAGCTAAATTTCGAGGACGAAATTTTTTTAAGGGAGAGAGGATGTAACGCCCTAGTACTTCCTAGTATTTTAAAATCAATTTTATATGATTTCATGTTTCATGTGATCATTATATTATGTGAAATCTTTCTTGTAATAAACACTTTGTGATACATGCATATGTTTGCATATTTATAACAATTGAAATTATTTTCTTTCCTATTCATTTATTGATCATAAAATACAAACTTTTCAAAAATATATATACATATATATATATATGCAAATTTCGAATTATATATATATATATAATAGGATTGGATATTTTTATATAAAAACCAAGTTATGAAAATGTCATCTTTATCCAAATATCAACCTTATCCAAATGTCATCTTTATCCAAATATCAACCTTATCCAAATGTCATCTTTATCCAAATATCATCCCTATCCAAAATCTTATCCCTATCCAAAATGTCATCCTTATCCAAATGTCATCCTTATCCAAAATCTTATCCCTATCCAAAATGTTATCTTTATCCAAATGTTATCCTTATCCAAAATGTCATTTTCATCATTAATAATTAAATAATGTTTTGTCTTGCCCTAAACTCTATATAAAGGGTTCAATGTCTTCATTTTCCACACACTCAACATAAAATCCCGCCTATAAGACCCACACCCACAAAATCTTGCACTTTCAATGTATATATCACACAATATCATTAGTATACCTTTCTATATACATATATATATAGTTACCCCTCTTCTAATCACATATATATACATATTAGCCTTTCTATATATCTATATATACACTCAACACTTTCTACTTATATAGAAGAAGGTACCCCTTTGAAAGGTAGGAGTATTATTTAACTTCATGAGTAAAATAGGAATTTAAGTATCTTGTAAGTCTTAGATATTTTATGCTTTCATTTTCATTATAGTATTATGTGAAATTATGTGTCTACGTGCACCTATTCAAACACACACGCACCTTATGGGGTTGAATGATATTTCTACTCAACCATCGCGTTGACTCCTCTTTTCCAATACTTTTTAGACAGAAATGAGGTAGCGGATCAGAGTGGCGCAGCGGAAGCGTTTCAAAGCCATTTATGCAATAAAGTTACTTTTGTATTTCTTTTGAAAATTGTAACTTTTATATTTTGTACAAATTTTATGTGAAAATAATTATTTATACAACTATGAAATTTTACCGCTGCGCGTTTCAGTCCAACATATTTTAATAAAATATCAAGGGTATTTTTCCTGGTCGTGACACTACTACTGCTAATGCTACTATTACTGCTGCTACTACTGCTAATGCTACTATTACTGCTGCTACTACTGCTATTACTCCTCCTCTTACTACTGTTACTACTCTTACTGCTACTACTATTGTTATTGCTACTACTGCTACTGCTGCTAATAATAATAATAATAATAATACCATTTGACGACCCAAATCCGTAAGAATTGTTTGTCTCAGGAAAATTTTATTAAAAAATCAAAACTGTCGTTAGTATCCAATATAAAATAAATAAAATTCATGATAAAATAAAAATAGCTCCAAAATAAGCATGGGAGCATGTTTGGCAAAAGCTCTCACTCAAGAGCATTAAAGCTTGATTTAACAAAGCTTTAGCTCATGGGTATGGAAGTTTGCCTTAGTAGGGTAATCCTACTTCAAGAAATAAAGAAAACCTCTACATATGCAATTAGTGTAAGGTTTCTACCTTCTTTTTTCTTTTGTAAGTGTAGGGTAGTGAAGTGAAGGGAAAAAGGGGTAAGAAATTAGTGGTTTTTGGGATAAACGAGGGAGAGTGTGTGTTAGTGTGTGTTATGGACGGATTTAGGGAGGGGATAGGGGTGGAATTTTGATCTTGTTTATAGAAATAAGAGGAAGACATGGATTATTTTAGTATTAGGGCAATTTATTCATAATTACAATCTTTACACCTAAGTTAGTTTATTAAATGATTTTTTCCACCTTACCCCTTATGTGGAAGACTAATTTAGGCTTTGGTGTTATGCTACTACATGACTCATAAGTTAGTTAAGTAAGAGCCATGCAAAAATAATTATTAATAGTGCATTAGGGAAGATCTTCTTGCAAAAAATCGTAAAATATGTTAAAATCTAGAGTTTGTAATTTTCTTTAACTAAAAATCCAAAAATCAGGTTTATAATTCATTAAAATTCAAAAATTATACATATAATTTCAAGAAATATTTTATTGTATTTATAAAATTCGAAATTATAATTTTATTTAGAATTTATGATTTATTTTGAGCAAAATTCAAAAATTGAGTAAATTAAATTCTAATTTCGAAAAATATTTATATATTTCCAAGAAATAATAGTCTAGGATATTTAATTATTAATTATTAATGAATAAACTATATTTTTGAAAAATATAATTTTGTAGAGAAGGTAAATTTCTAAATTCTTTTAATAAGAAAATAATTAGGAAATTTAATGATTTGACGAATATCAAGAAGGCTAGTTTAAGATAGGAATTTTGCTTAATTACATAAGTTTAGTTGTTCTATGCTTTTACATACTTAAGTGTTATTATGCTAAAATAAGCCTAGGAATCATGTTTTACTAGAAGTTAGATGCCACCATGTCTAAAGTACTCTTTAACTGTATTTATATGCTTTAGTTTATGCTCATACGTTATTATGTCCAATATATGCTCTCTTAAATCATGAAATCATGATCTCTATATGCAAATATGTTTATGTGACAATCTTTATTTGTGCATGTCGAGCCCAACTGTGTTTTTGGTGCGGATGGGGCTAGAGTTCGACCGAGCAGCAATAAGCTCGCTGGTCTTAAAACAAATTTCGCCATCTATGTCCTAATCCCATCTTGCATAGACGGAGTGTTCCATGTATTGGTTGTGGGTCGTAGTAAATTGGCATAGTCTCGAGATATAACAACCGGCGTGTTTGGTTGGACACCAAGATTGATTGGAATTGGTGTAATTATTGTGAATATTGTGTGAGAGTTATAAGAAAATTATGACCACGATAGTGTGATCATAAGGTAAAGTATTATGTGATTTATTACGTGATCATGTGCATATATTACACACGAGCATTTTATGTGATTAAGTGAAATTTCTACTCAACTGTCGTGTTGATTATTTTTTATGTGACTATATTTTCGAAAGAAATGAGATAGCGGATCACAGTAGCACAACGGAAGCATTTGGAAGCCTTTTACACAATAAAGTTACTTTTGTATTCTTTTTGAAAATTATACCTTTTGTATTTTGTACAAATTTTATGTAAAAATTATTATTTATTTTTAATAAAATATAAAAGAATTGCGGGATCGTCATATTAAAAGAGTAAAAAGTCCCAGATATGGAAACTCGTAAACTCGAATATACATTCAAAATTCAACTTCTTTACAACCTAACTTCAAATTTAAAGTTGAGTCGAATTGCACTAAAAACGCATAATTGATACTTAAATAGTTGCATATTGCTCGATCTATACTAATAATCTGATAATAATATCATCATATTGAATTTAAAAAATAGTAAAATCCTGAAATATAAGTCTCATAACGTCATGCTATCTCGATAATTTAAATTTATGATTGTCATTAATATTGTTATAAAAAATAATAGTATTATCGTTACCACAATTGTTACTAATGAAATAATAGTCTAATCTAAAAAATAATAAATAATGTTGAAAAAAAAATCAAAAGATTCTCACAAACTTTCGAAGCCTACAATTAAATTAAAAACTCTACGGAAAAAAGAGCAGCGAGCGTTATCCGATCCAATTCGCCTTGGAAAATCCTAAAACCCGAAATTCTTGTTTCACACACCATCACTTTCCAGTGTGAGAAGAGAGAGAAAAAAGAGAAAAACGTGTCAATGGCAATGGCAGGGAGCAGCAATTCAAGATGGTCGCTAGCCGGCATGACAGCACTTGTCACTGGTGGCACTCGTGGAATCGGGTACCCTTTCCCCTTTCTCTCTTCTTCAAATATTCTGGGTTATGGTTCTCCGGCCTTAAAAATCTTGATT
Source organism: Petrea volubilis (assembly GCA_026212405.1). Lineage (NCBI taxonomy): Eukaryota > Viridiplantae > Streptophyta > Magnoliopsida > Lamiales > Verbenaceae > Petrea > Petrea volubilis. The sequence goes on from CM047883.1 coordinate 12,642,397, forward strand.
GCATATAAACTGTTTGTGAAAATGCCTCAAGGCATGCAACTGTGGAGGAGCTGGCTGAAATGGGTGCAACTGTGCATACATGTTCGAGGAATGAAGAGGAGCTCAATCGGCGGTTGAAGGAATGGAATTCTAAGGGGCTCAAAGTCACTGGATCCGTGTGCGATGCGTCTTCGAGAGAGCAAAGAGTGCAGCTCATGGAAAAAGTGTCTTCTCTTTTCGGTGGCAAGCTCAACATTCTTGTAAGTGCTACAAAAGGATTTACGTTCTATATCTTGTATTTGAGTTGGTACTGTTGGGTTTCATGGTGAGAGAATCTCATTTTCAACTCACAACTTAGATCTTGTTCATTTCCTCCGAATTTTCAAATTTAGTCCGGTATCTTTCATTTTCCCCGTTTATGTTAGCAGTCTGACTCAACACATTATTGAGCCATGTTGAGACAATTCTGCCTTCGAAACTCAGTATATAAAAGCTGTATTCTTGGCTCGTGTATTTTCCTCATAAAACTTCAACAGAATGTGGAAAAAGATCAAATTAGAGGACAAAAAAAAAAAAAAAAAAAAAAAAGGGATACCGGACTATTTGAGAATTCATAATCAGTGGGACCAAAACTGTGCTTTAGCATTTAATGTCCTCCTGGCATGGCAGCCGCACCTAGGATGTGCAATAGGCATTCATGTGAGTTCATTAGAAGGAGTCAATTGCTGTATAATGAGTCATAGGTACAGCATCACTTATAACACCAAAGACTATGAATCTAATCTGAACTTTTTATGTTTTCCAAGTCTCTGGGAGTTCTTAGTTATGCTAGTTGCATCCCAAGTTTGGGTCATTTGGAGGAACAATAATCTTTTAGCTTTTGTTTTGGGGTGTTTTGGGAGGATATGTTTTGGCATTGTGCTGGAAGAATGGGGGTGGGGGGAACAAGGGTACTTCTTTTGTTTGGGTTAGTGGTGTCATATCAAATTATATTGCTATGTGATAGACTTCTAGTAGTGTTATAATTAAAATGTACATATGTATGATGCCTGATAGATATAAATGTATATATTTTTGATTGATATAAGGATATATATGTATATTTTTTATTTGTGATAAGTGATTGATATATTAATTCTAAATAAATAGAAAGTCTTAAAATATTTTGGGAAAAGAGTGAATTGGATGAATGTTTGGTATTTTGTTTCAGGAGTTGAAAACTATTCCCAGAAAACAATACCTAGCAAAGCTTTAAATTGTTATTAACAGTTGGGAAAGACTTGAGACTGAACTGTAGAATTTTCATTGTATAGATAAATAATGTGGGGACTAACATCAGGAAGCCAACTGTTGATTATACTGCTGAAGAATATTCGACTCTCATGTCTACAAACTTAGAGTCTTCTTACCATCTATGTCAAATTGCTTATCCTCTTCTTAAAGCCTCTGGAAATGGCAGTATTGTGTTTATTTCCTCTGTTGCTGGTCTAGTGCACCTATTTTCTGGATCTATTTATGGCGCCACTAAAGGTAAGTTATTGTGCTGAAAATTTGACCTTTCCAATTAAAGAATTATATGAAACAGATAAAAGTTATTTACTCTTTTAAGTTTTGTGTTTACAGGAGCAATGAATCAACTTACAAAAAACTTGGCTTGTGAGTGGGCAAAGGATAAAATTCGGGTGAACTCTGTTGCTCCCTGGTACATCAAAACATCTCTCGTGAAACAGGTAAGTTCATTTTTCCTTTTATTTACGGAAGATCTACTAATTTGAAACTGCTAAGGTTTTAGTTATATAGCTGACAGCCCACTTTCTTTCCCTGAATTGATCTTGTGCAAAATAAAAACCATATGAGTATACAGTTCTTGTCTTTCATGTTGAGAAACGAATCAGACGTTTAGAGTTTCCTGCTTAAAGACTCTTGGGTTTCACTACCAAGAAAATAACAACCATTGAAGTGTGCACTGATCTTATGAAGCATATACTTGCTTTTACTGTGAACGTGGTGTGGATATCTCTGATTGATAATTAGATTCCAGAAATGACACAGGGATCAATCTGTTATTCTGGGGTTACAGTCATTAGAGATGTCACATTGTAAGGGCCTTGTCTCAGATCTTAGTCTTGGTGATCTCTCTAGCACTATAGTCCCTTTGACTTGAAACTTCTTATTGAATTGGGCGTGGATTACACCTTTTATTTCCAGTAACTTCACATCGTACTATCGTGAAGAATCAAATTCAGACGTAGACTTGCTTGTAGTCTTAATTGTGCTACAGTGGATCAATTTTCTATATTTTTCACTAAAGTTATTTTTGGGTTAATTACACTGACACCCCCTCTGAGATACACAATTTGCGAACTCTCCCTTCTATATTTTTAACTTACAATAACCTCCCCCTAAGTTTGCATCATAAAAAACACAAATCAACAGCGTGAAATGACCTAATTGCCCTTGAGTAGAAATAATTAAAAATTGTTAAATATATTAAAATTTTAAAGACAAATTTTCCCATCAATGTTTAGAAATGAGAAAAGGCTTTCATCAGAAGCAATGGTTTTCCCACTGGAAGCAAGGGTTTTCTTGGTGGGATCTGGTGTTGTAGGTGGCGGTGCTGTGGGGTTGAGTTTCAAGGTGTGACAGAGATTGCATGTAATGCTCAGTTTTGGTGGCTGGTGACATTAAGATTGAGAGAGAGAAATTTGAGAGAGAGAGAGAGAGAGAGAGAGAGAGAGAGGTGGGGGCGGGGGGTGGGGGGGGTGCGGGGGAAGGTGGCGGCCATGGAGGCTGGAAAAGGAGGAGGTGGGGACTGGGTGTTCTTCCTGTCATTCTATGATTTCTTACCCCCTTGTTTCGGATACCTGCATCGTGGACAACATTGCTGTTGAAAGGAAGTCTAATGAAGTAATGATTCTTTTTCTTCCATTTCATTTTTTAGGCTATGTTATGGTTATATATACAGATACTTTTCTAAGATGAGCAAGAAACTGACAGTGATTTCGGCCCCGATCATACTTGCATTATTTATGGTGAAGATGCTTGCAGGAGCTGGCGGCATTTGGCTTTGGTTGCATGCGGATTGGGAGGAAGAAATGGGGAAAAAAATGAAAAAGACAATAGCAAAAATAAAGAGCATAAGCAAAGAAGAAAGGTAAAGATTTTTATAGCAAAAAAGAGAAAAAAATTACAAAAACAAAGAGGGAAGAAACAAAAACGAGAAAAGCAAAAATAAAAGAAAAATTTTTTGTTGCAAAAAAAAAAAAAAATGAAATTAAAAAGAATAAATAATTTCTAATATAATTTACTTGTTTAAACATTTTTAAATAATTTACTATGTATTTATTTACATAAAATATAAAATATTATTTTTTTAATCATAAAAAGTTTTAAATTTAAATTATTATACTACCGACTGTAATTTTATACATTCAACTCTGTACAAATTTATAAATCTTATATATACACCCCCTTCAAGTTTCAATATATTACAAGGGCTATTCTGGTCATAAAAGATAACACGCATTGGAACAGGGTCAAATAGGAATATTGCAAACAAAATTGGATGACCGTCATAATTTTCCATTAGAAACCCTAATAGAAAGAGGCAATTGTTAAATGGTAAAACTTAGAGGGAAGGTCAGTGTAATCTTAAAAGATAGAGGTTGAACTTAGAGGTAAAGGGTGGATGACCGTCATAATTTTCCATTAAAAACCCTAATCGAAAGAGGCAATTGTTAAACAGTAAAATTTAGAAGGAAGATCGCTGTAATTTTAAAAGATAGAGGGTGGACTTGGTAAAATGGTATCTCAGAGGGGGTGTTAGTGTAATTAACCCAATTATTTTTTACCACAATGTAGCTCTCTCTCCCCCCACCCACACACAAACATTCTTTTTGGGGCATCCCAAAATTGGTTGCGGAGGATAGAGATTTTAGCTTTCTTTGAGATAGTGTTGGAGATATCCAAGTGGGTTAGGAGCAATGACTTAGGACAGTGGGGGTGATGTTACTATTATGTGGATGCGGAGCATTTAATTCAAGAACAAATTGAAGTAATAAACTTATCTGAAGTATTTAAATAAACATGTAAACTTTGCTCAATCGTTTAAAAAAACTGCATAGCTTACATGTAAATAAGGAAGGAGCCCCAGAAATATAACACACGATTGCATCAGTGAGAACGAAATATTTTGTAGCCCAATTTTCCATTAGTGAGGACTAAATAGAAGACACGATTGCATCAAATTTTTTCACACTTGATATTTCTACATCTTTATTAGGTTCCTTTTCATTTCAGTAATATACATATGCTCCTCCATGTTAGCATCTACCAAAAGAAGGAAAACAAAAAGAATTTCGATAACCAAGATATTAAATAATATGAATAGTATATATAAATAATAATAAAGAAAACAAATTAATTCAGCCGTTAAATCTAAATGAGAATCATAATTTCACATAAATATCTATTTTCTAAATAAAGAAATCGCACAATGAATAGAAGTAAAATATAAGTCCTTATTTGGTCCATATTTAATGATCTTTTTATATTGCTCGATGGGATAGTATTCTCCTTGCTCAATCCATCAGTCTCCTAAGAACTTCTGCTGGTTTCTTTAAAATTAATCACCTCCCAGCCCAGGCAACCATGCACAAATCAACGTTTTAACATATAAAACCATGTGGAACTAAATCGAAGCTAATCTCTGATCATCATATCCTTCACTAGCTCAATAAGATAGCATTGAGAAAGCACGACGCAACCATAGTTTCATATGACTATGCAGCTACTAGCTTGTGACTTGCTTAAAATTGCTTCCTTTTGTGTTACTAGTTTTCATGCTTCATGATGAGAATTTTGAATTTGAAAAAAAAAAAAAAAAAGAAATAAAAAGAAAGACAAGTCGACCTACAACGTAGTCACACGGTTCAGTTGCTTTTACATAGACGAGGCTTATACAGATAAATGGCTGTTTTCCTCATTTTCATTGTGTTAACCACTGATGAATACAAAGGTAGAGCAAATGGAATATATAGAAGTTCTTATTAATAGGAAATAAACAATAAGCCTCAGTCACCGCAATGTTAATAAATACTCTTAGTCAGGCAACCAAAATACTGAGCTTCCAATTCCATACTTGTATGTTTAAGTCTTGCAACATCCTATATTACAACATTATTACGTATGGGAGAAAACTGTGAGTGGCCTACAAATTACAAGACCTTGTCACTCTTTAATATGAACTTAAGCATTTTGAGCTTGTCGCTAATGGGAAACAATGTCGACAATTCCAGGAGTTGTCCCAGTTTCTTACAGATCGTGTCCAGGTGTAATATGATGTAATTCTATAAATTTCTGTTACGAGTGATAGTATGATGAAATCTGAACACATTGGTCTTTTAGTTTGTCCATTGCTTAATCCATTCTACTATCTAAGGCACTATGTGATGCGTGCCGCCCGCACACACACAGATATGGGGTTGGTTACGAAAAAAAATCCGTTGGGTTTTAGGCCCTTTTTCACACTACTCGCTGGGGTATGACAAATTACAAATACACCTCTAATGTTTGCATTTACACTACAAATCCTGCACACATTTGGGGGGTATGTGTAAGATGAAACCAAACATCAAGGTTGTATTTGTAATTTCATCACACCACAGGGATTTTTATTTTATTTTTCTGAAAATGGGCCTGACATCTGATGTTTTCCATTATTAACCCTATATATAATTAATAATATATATAGGTATATGTATATATATCATCATATTACAACACTTTCATCGCTACCACTTTTTTTATGTTCAGTCAAATGGCTTCTGTTTGCAGTTGCTGGAAAACGAAGAGTTCTTGGACCATGTGGCATCGAGAACACCTCTTAAGCGTCCCGGAGAACCACAAGAAGTTTCATCATTGGTGGCTTTCCTTTGTCTTCCTGCTGCTTCATATATCACTGGACAGATTGTATCTGTGGATGGAGGAATGACTGTGAATGCATTTCCTCTCGACAACTTTAGCTGAGTCCTTTTGCTCTTCTATGGCCTTCCAGTTTTTCAGGTTCTATAGAGACCCGAAAGTGAATGAAGCTCTAAGAGTATACTTCTCCGGATTCTTGCTTCCTTTTCTTCTCTCTTTCACTTTCAGTTTAACGTCTGTTGAATAATTAGGAGATTTGCGCAGATTTTCTGCAATTTGATTGTGTTATTTTTAGGATAGGATATTTAATTTGATTTGATTTGTTTTATTTTATGATAGAAGATCGGATTTTATTTTTTGTATTTTAATCAGGAAATTTCTTGAATCAAGGATCTCTCTTCACCTAAAAATAAAGAGATTTCCACACCATGGTTATTCCCTATATATTGTACAGTTTCTTCCACAGAAAATCAATGAGAAATGCTCCAACTTCTCTAGATGACATGGTATCAGAGTTATGGTTTTAGCTTGGCTATAAATTTTATGGCAAAAAATGCCATGACAAGGTCAAGAACTGCTTCAAACTCATCTGAAGTAGAAAGCCCACCACCTACATTTGCCATGACAAACACAACAGACCAACTCTCACAACATTCCTTCCAGTTAACCTCCTATAAATTGAATGGGAAAAACTACCTAGAATGGGCCCAATCTATAAAATTAGCCAATGACAGTAGGGGCAAGATTGGACACTTCACCGGAGATGTGACGCAACCAGCAACAACAGATCCTAAATTTAGCGCTTGAAAGTCAGAAAACTCGTTGATAGGTGCGTGGCTGATCAATACAATGGAGCTGTAAACCTTACCTCTTTTCCCCAACTGCAAAAGATGAGTGGGAAGCAGTACGTGAGACTTATTCAGATGTAGAAAATTCATCTCAAACTTTTGATTTAAAAACAAAATTGTGGAAATCTAAACAAGGAGAGTGTGAAGTCACAACTTATTATACTGAAATGGTTTCCGTATGGCAAGAATTAGATTAGTGTGATAATGATAAATGGGATTGCACTGCTGATAGCGTGAAAATCAAGAAAAAAGAGGAGAATGATCGTGTTTACCTAGGTTTTGGCGGGTTTGAATCGGGAATTTGATAAGGATAGGTCTCGAATCCTAGGAAAAAAAAAAATCCCTCTTCCATCCCTTTGTTTTTGTTTTTGTTTTTTTTTTTTCCCTGAAATTAGAAGAGAAGTGATTAGAAGAAAACACCCCATCCCCACAAACCTACACCAAGTATTGACGATTCTGCTCTTGTTTCAAGAGGCATCGAATCTAAAAATAACAAGAAGCAAAAACCTTGGTGTGATAAATGCAACAAGCCTTGGCCTTCAAGGGAAACTTGTTGGAAAATTCATAGTAAACCTCCCAATTGGAAAAAGAAAACAAGAGGTGACAATCGTGCATTCCAAGTGTCGAATGAAAACCAGGGGCGACAAGAAAATCAGGTCATGTCTCCATTCACAAAGCAACAGCTATAGCACCGGCACAAGCTCTGCCATTCACCACAATTCCAATTAAATTCCTCTTGTTCTTTGGCTCAAAAAGGTAACCTTGTTTCAACCCTTAATGTCAATTCTAGTCAAATCTACCCTTGGATCATCGATTCTATATCAATAAATCACATGACAAGTAGCTCCCGTCTTTTCCCCAATTATAATCCTTGTGCAGGGAACCAAAAAATCAAAATTGTTGATGGATCTCTCTCAGCAATAGCTAGGATTGGATCCATTGTGATTTCTCCATTTATAACCTTGTATGATGTCCTTCATGTGCCTAAACTATCTTGTAACATTTTGTCTATTAGTAAGTTAACCAAGGACCTCAAGTGCCAGGCTAATTTCTATTCATCTCGATGTGAGTTTCGGGAAATCCTCTCGGGGAAGACGATTGGCCATACTAGAGAAATCGAAGGTCTTGATTTTTTCAAAGATGGAATTATTTTAGAAAAACAAGTTCAAAGTACATTTTTTGAATATGTTTTTGTTCCTATTAATATTGTGCTTTGGCATTATAGGTTAGGACATCCAAGTTTTCATTATTTAAAACATTTGTTTCCTAGTGTATTCCAAAATAAAAGTCTATCTTTATTTCAATGTGAAATTTGTGAGTTAGCAAACCACCATCGATCTTTTTTCCCTCCAAATATAAAGTATCAAAACCATTTATGTTAATTCATAGTGAAGTTGGGGGACCGCGGAGGGTCTTAACGCATTCTGGCAAAACAAAATGGTTTGTTACTTTTATTGATGATCGCACGAGGGTAACCTAGGTATACTTGTTAAAAGACAAATCCGAAGTAATGAAAGTATTCAAAACCTTTTATACAATGGTGAACACATAGTTTTAGGAAAAAAAAATAAAGGCTTTTTAGAAGCAGTAATGGCAGAGAATACTTTAACAAAGCATTGGGAGATTTTTTTTTGAAAAATAGTATAATACATCAAAGTTCTTGCAATGACACGCCCAAATAGAATGGCGTAGCTGAACGAAAAAATAAACATGTTTTGGAGATACTAGAGCATTGTTGTTTACACATAAAGTTGCTAAGTATCGTTGCGACGAAGCTACTTTAACTGCTATACATCTATAATCACATGCCTACAAAGATACTGAAATTTCGAGCACCTTTGAGTGTCCTCAAAAACTTGTTTCCTGTTTCTAAGTTACCCCCTAAGTTCCATTTGAAAGTGTTTGGTTGTACTGCTTTTGTTCATATACATGATCAAAATCGTGGTAAGTTAGATCCATGAGCAAGGAAATGTGTTTTGGTAGGATATGTTCCAACTTAGAAAGGATACAAATGTTATGATCGTAGTTCAAGAAAGATGTTTTGTCACAATAGATGTAGCTTTCTTTGAATCTACATCTTTGTTTTGACACTCATCTTCAGAGGGAGACACATGGTCAAGATTCGAATCTTTTTGATGTTTCTCAAATTGAGAACACCATCATATCTTATGAACCCAATTTTTTTATAAACACATACACTAGCGGTTTCATTAATGAAAATTTGGCTCCAAATTTTATAGAGCCATCTTATAACATTAATAGGAACAAAAACGGAGGAATAACAAGTACAAATGAACTTCCTATTTACTCGAGAAGGAAGCAAATTCAAGGAACGAGACCGACAATTCTCACCAACGTCAAGAGTTAGAACCAAAAACTATTCACCTTATCAATGAAGTTTTAGGTAACCTTAATGATGAGCCTATACATGTTGGTTCCCATTCAGTTCAGTTTGAGTCTAGTATGCCTGATCTTGATATTCCCATTGCTATTTGTAAAGGTGTTATAAGGTGTACCAAGTATCCCATGTCAAACTTTGTGTCTTACAAAAATTTATCACCTTCCTTCTCTATGTTTATCTCACAATTGTCGGATGTGGATATACCAAAGACTGTATAAGGAGGCTTAACAAGTTCCGAAGCGGAAAGAGACTATTCTAGAATAAATGCGAGCCCTAGAGAAAAAGTGAAAAATGGAGCATGGGAACTAATGGAGCTCCCAAAGGACAACAAGACCGTGGGTGCAAATGGGTGGGCACAGTTAAGTAACGATCAGATGGATCTCTTAAACAGTACAAGGCACAAATTGTGGCTAAAGGTTTCACTCAAACCTATGTTACTGACTATCTCGAAACTTTTGCACCTATGGCAAAGTTGAATACAATGAGAGTTTTCCTATCCATTGCATCTAATCTGTACTGGCCTCTACGACAACTAAATGTGAAGAATGAGTTCCTCAATAGAGACCTAGAGGAAGAGGTTTAAATGGATCCACCTCCAAGTTTTGAGAGGAAATTTGGGGCTAAAGTATGTAGACGTAAAAAATTTTTATATGGCGTGAAACAATCACCCAACTCATGGTTTGAAAGATTCACCCAATTTGTGAAAGTAAAGGTTACGTACAAGGACAAACTGGTCACACTATGTTCATAAAGCATGCAATTGATAGGAAGATAGCCATTCGCATAGTATACGTTGACGCTATCATTCTAACTGGAGATGACACTATTGAGATGGAGCGGTTAAAGCAATGTCTAACTTCTGAATTTGAGATTAAAGATTTGGGATCATTAAAGTATTTCCTTGGTGTGGAGATAGCCTAATCAAAAAATGGAAATGTGGTTTCACAGAGGAAATGCATTCTTGATTTACTCAAAGAAACTAGGATGAGTGGTTGTCGTCCAGCAAAGACTCCAATTGATCCAAATCAGAGCTTGGAGACAGCGAAAGTGATCCGATGGATACATCTACGATACTAGAAATTTGTTGGGAAGCTTATTTACTTGTTGCACACACAGCTTGATATTGCATTCATTGTAAGTTTGGTAACCCGACTCATGCACTCACCCCAGAAAGAGCACCTTGAAGCAATTTGTCAAATTTTGAAATATTTGAAGGTCTTTAGGAAAAGGTCTTCTTTTCAAAAAGAACAAACAATAGACTGTTGAAGGCTACACAGATGCAGATTGGGCAAGAGCTATTATTGATAGAAATTCAACATCAAGCTTTGGCATGTTTGTCTTTGGAAACTTAGTGACATGAAGAAGCAAAAAATGAAATATGGTAGCTCGAAGCAGTGCTGAAGCTGAATATAGATCGATGGCTAATGGAATTTGTGAGATGTTGTGGTTGAAATGGGCACTAGAAGAATTGAAAAGACCTGTAACCGTGTTAATGAAGTTGTACTGTGACAACAAATCAACCATTAGCATCGCATACAACCCGGTTCAACATGACAGAACAAAACATGTTGAAATCTAAAGATACTTCATTAAGCAGAAAAATTGAGGCGGGAACTATTTATATACCTTTTGTACTGACAACTCAACAAGTCTCGAATATTCTTACAAAGGGATTGTTCAGACCTAATTATGAATTTCTCGTTACCAAGTTGGGCATGATAGATATTTTTGTACCAACTTGAGGGGGATTGTTAAATATTAGGAGATTTGCTAGCAGATTTTCTGCGATTTGATTGTGTTATTTTTAGGATAGGAGATTTGATTTGTTTTATTTTAAGATGGAAGATAGGATTTCATTTTCTATTTTTTAATAAGGAGATTCCTTGAATCAAGGATCTCTATCTTTTCCTAAAATAAAGGAATTTCCACACCATGGTTATTCCCTATATATGAATATATATATATATATATATATATATATATGGATGTCCCATTTCAATGGGTACTTGAGACGCAAAGAGTTGATCTAGTTTTCCTGTCAAGTGACTGATATTACATATAATTGATGAAACTCTAGTTGACGATCCCCATAAAGAATGTTTTGTTCTAGGGCTTAAATATGTGGTTAGTTCACAATTCTAGTTACGGAAAATTACACTTACCATCCTAGAGGGATAATGAAATTTCAAAAAACACTTTACGTATAGAAAATTACCATTGCCTCCTGCCTTGAGGGGATCAAATATTAAGTTCTAGTGGAATTGAGAAAAGGTTAGTTTTGTCCTTGCTAAAATTAGAACAAATTACAATTACCACACTTAAGGTATAGTGAAATAACAAAAAATCCCAATGTATGTAAAATTACCATTATCCCCTAACTTGTTTGATGATCATTTTAAGCAGCATTTGTTGTATGTTTTTATAAATAAACACTAAGCACTGTGGCATGAATCACAATGATGCTTTTGGGGATAGTGAGGTTGTTGCCGTGACTAGCCTAGAGATCTTGAATCTACAATTTGAAATATTTTTCGCAAAATTTGAAAGTTCTAGAGTGGTGTCGTACCTCTACAAATGTTTGAAAAAAAGTGATAAGTAATTAAATCAATTTCGAATTAGCAAAGACTTCATTTTGTTTACTAAATTGCTGTATATCCCAAGCAAGTTGAGGAGACAGTTTATTTAATCAGTGGGAAGAATGTATCTCGAGTGCTCAAAGAGAAATCGGAACGATGTTGCATTGAGAGAGGGAGGGGGCCCCAATTTCAGGTGGGAATTTGTTGCAGATTGGGTCTTCCTCTGCGAAACAAATAAGTTAACCTTTGGGAAAAGATACTCGTTTGAGTTCATTCAAAATGAGAAGGTAATTCGTGTCAAGCAAGTTAATGATGAGGAATAGCTCATTAACATTCACTCTAGTGAAGAGGAACATATTCTACAGTAATTGAATCTACAAAATCTTAAATAGTATCACATTAACCAATGTGTTTCGTTCAAATGCACATAAGGTTTGTTTTAAAAATATAGGGGTTCTTGTGTAATTTTTGATTTTGCATGTACTAAAAATTTAGAAGTCTACTCTCCCATATTAGTCTTGGGATTATTTTAGTAAATCATTTTATTTTTGCGCTTAAAAAGTAAAAGAAGCACCTTTTCATTTGAAAGGGTAAAAAAATCCACAACTGCCTCAATCGTTTATTTTGTCCAAGACATTTACAGTTGAGAAACAACCAATAACAAGTCTAAAATCAAAGTTATATTTTCAAATTATTTTTAAATCGTTCGTTGGACAATAAGTTCAATAATTTCATCCCAGGGCACATCGTACGACACTAATCTCCTGCCCATCATCTGCAAAGTATAAAATCAAACTTTCACAAACGAAACCAAAATAGGTGAAAGAAGATTTTGAAAAATTAAGAATAGACCATTATGCAAGTAGAAAATTAAACAAATAGAAAAAAACATGTCATCCATGATGTGGAGGCCAAACACACAATTGGAAAAATTGCCATTCATGTGTTTGTCTACACCTTAGGAAAGTATACGCTGTAATTGCAAACACAAAACCTTTTGTGTTAAGTCTAATTAACATAAAAAATAAAAATAAAAATCCAATGATATAAAAAGATAGGATTAAAATAACAATTTCTCAAAATTTCATACTAAATAGTCAAATTTACACCTCTTTAATACATGGAGATTAATGAGTCAATTTTTCAAAACCCCCTGTTTCATCTAATTAACATAATAAAAAAAACAACTCATAGAAATAGTTTTGAATTTGAGTTTTCCTTCTTTGGGTGGGGTAGGTAGAGGTGAGAGATTTTTTTTTGTTATATATCATACTGTACACTATACACATGTATATCATTGTATGTAATTTTACATTAATAATTAACATAAGTAAATTGTAAATTAATAATATATATACATGTTATAAACTTGTTATACCTATCTGATGCAGTCGGTTTGTGGTCGGCCGCGTGGCGGAGTTTGATACGCTCTGGGTAAATACTAGTGCCCCACCTATCTAAGAGGGAGGAACGCACATGAGACTAGCCGATTTTGCCCCAGTGTAGGCTCTCCGATGCTCAAGTTAGTTCACGGTATTTTTCGGAGAAGATGATGAACAATGGTATGTTATTCTTGCATGTAATGTATTAAAAAAAAGAATGGATACCTCTTGGGGGAGAGCCATTTTGCTATTTATGTAAAAGAGGTTCCCTGATGTGACGTAGTTGATAGGGGTTGGTCAGTCGCTCTGACACATGGGATACAAGTAGACATGCTTTTTGTCACTTTTTGAACTCCCAAATAGCGGCTAACCTTGTGGCTTTGGAGCCACGGACTTTATTGAGGGTAAG
>CM047883.1:12656413-12925116 GCA_026212405.1 Petrea volubilis
TTATTGAGGTAAGCCTGGGGGTATTTCCCCTCTCGTGTCTTGTACTCCGAGACTTCCCATCTTTCATGCAAATGCACTCTCAAAGACAATGAGTCTCTCCAATGGCATCGATCCTCATACTTAGTAAATTTTTCTGGCTTAAAACCTCGCTATCAAGGACAACCCCACTTAGAACCTCTATCGAGGATAGCCTACTTGGTCAAGGGCTTTGTTGCCCTATACTTGGAGATCTAAACAGGTTTAACTCTGTTGACGTGTCGGGCTAAGGTGGTGCTTGGCACATCACTATCATACTCATATCTATATATTATTATATTATATTAAGTATAATTCTTTACTAGGTAAATAGGTCAATTTCAAAATTACTTTGTGATCAATCAATCCTCATGGATATGAGCTACATAGAGCCAATGATGAAGGTTTTCGTGTTAATTAATATTCACAAGGCTAACCATATATGTATATATAGATATATATATTCACAAAGTCTTTTGTGCGATTTTGAGAAAATATGGTAATACGGTGCAATTAACTTTTAATGGGATAAAAGAGTAATTTTAGATCTTATCACGCCCCGAGTCTGGGATGCGGCACGGTGATGCCCCTTAGCCCGAAAGGAGTCAGAGATACCAAACCACAAAAATTAGAACATACTAAAACCTTAAATATTCCTTGAGAAAACCATAGTCGACACATTGTAGCAAAAACGACAATAATTCTAACTATTACAATTCATCTCAAAACATAAGAGAAAACTAATCTACAATACTCTCCAAAAATCAAAGTCTTACAAGAAAATGACGTAACTAAATAACATTGACTATAATCGCTAGGCAAAGATGACTTCGATTGAATCACCAGCCCCAAAATTGATCCTCTTCATCTCTCTCGATACTATCCTTTGCAAAATGGTTATTAGTGGTGTGAGCAAACACTCGCTCAGGAAGTGATCTCTCGATCCTCTATCGCATTTGAGATAGTTACATACATATCCAACATGAAAATCATATTTATAAAACAAACAAATTTAAAAATCAAGGCTTTACAATTTCAAATAGCAGAACAGATAATAGAGTAGAATCAAACATATTCATTGTATAACCATGCTAGTGAATATTCGGAACCTCTATTGGCCAACTTGATCCAGCCCTAACTATAACCCCGTTAGGTGGGCTCGGACACTACTATTATTACCACTAGGAGAGCCTTAACTACAATCCCGTTAAGTGGGTTCGGATACTACTATTAGTACCCGTAGGAGGGCCTTAACTACAACCCCGTTAAGTGGGTTCAGAAATTGTTACTGTACCCGGTGCACGATCAAAAATTTCGAAACTCGTTTCTACCGATAGAATTTCAAGTGTTCAGAGCATGATCATATATACACACATAGCACAACATAAAATAATTTTGAACTTTACATAGAGAAAATTCATAAATAACATGCTCAAATCCACGTTTATATAAGAAAGTAACTTTTCCAAACAAGACGTAGATTTACAAAAATATATAATTTTCACAAAACATATCTTTATAAAAGAAATAGAGGGACTTACTTGAACCAAATATAATTTTCACAAAACATATCTTTGTAAAAAAAAACCATATCTTTATAAAAGAAATAGAGGGAAGAAACCACTTACTTGAACCAAATATAATTTTCACAAAACATATTTTTATAAAAGAAATAGAGGGAGAAGAAACCACTTACTTGAACCAAATATAATTTTCACAAAACATATCTTTATAAAAGAAATAGAGGGAAGAAACCACTTATTTAAACAAAAATATAATTTTCACAAAACATATCTCTATAAAAGAAATAGAGGGGAAAGAAACCACTTTCATGAACAAAATATAATTTTCACGAAACATATCTTTATAAAAGAAATAGAGGAAGAAACCACTTACTATAACCAAATATAATTTTCACAAAACATATCTTTATGAAAGAAATAGAGGGAAGAAACCACTTACTTGACAATAGATACTATAAATGGGAGAATGTATGAGAGGTAGGAAAGTGGGGTTTTTAGAGAGAAAATTTGAGAGTGTAGTGTGTATGTGTGTGAATTGTGAGCAACCCCTCCCTTCTATTTATAGTGTAGTGATCAAGACACAAACTTATTATAGAATAATGTCTTTCCATAATTAATGCATTGATCTTATCTACATTTCAGGCTTATCCAATCAAGAATCTTATCCATAAGTATGTCATTGATCTTATCCATATTTCAAGCATATCCAATCAAGAATCTTATCCAATGTATGTCATCGATCTTATCCGATGTAATGATCTTATCCAATTTTCATGCTTACCCAATTTTTGATCCAAATCTTCTACAATCTTATCCAACTTAATAATAATAACAATATTAAAAAAAAATACTGATAATAAGGTGCTTCTTAAAAGGGTCAGGGTATCACATTCTCTCCCTCTTACAAAAAGTTTCGTCCTCGAAACTTGCTATAACTTGGGTATTATGTGTGTATAGTTTTTTGCTAACTAATCCATTCCCAAGCTCTTATTGAATTTGCACTAATTAGCCTTAAGTATGACCTTGTCAAGCCCTATGGTATAGTCCTCCGCACTAGGTTCGAGACTAAAGTCTTATCGGAGAGGGTGTATTCTTTATAAAATCCATATAGCGCTATAGGTCTATCTCCTCAAATTTTAACAAATCCTCTTGGCTACAAAAGAATGAGTAGTGCCACAGTGGATAAGCAAATATGTTATTAACTCTGATCATACTTGTTACCACATCCTAATGATTGTTGGCTTCCTCCTCAGTCAAAGCAAACACCCTTGCATTCCCCTTTGATTTCTGAGTAGTACTTGGCGGTCTGGCATTAGGGGTTCCAGGTACCCGGGGGTCCGGTTGTGAACATTTAGATATTTTATGTCCTTTCCGACCACAACAAAAACATGCTTCGTTCTTCCATCTACACTCCCCAACATGCTTCCTAATGTAGTATGGGCATATCTCTAATTCAGATGGTGGTTGCTTGGTAGGAATTGGTTTCTCATTAGGCTGATGAAACGATAGTCGCTTAGGGGATCCTAAACTTGAATTCATTTCATTCCTAGGCCTCTTCAACTTATTTTCTTTATCCCTTCACCTAATATCAGCCTCAGCTCTAATGGCTGTCCCTAAGAGTTCATCAAAGCTCCTTGCCTCATATACTGCGAGTGCTGACTGAATTCGACTCTTCAAGCCCTTAGTAAACTTATGAATTTTGAGTTGCGTATCTGCTATTATGGTAGGTGAATATTTCCCTATAGAATGGAATTTCGCCGAATAGGTCCCTCTGCTAGGATTGGAGGTGACACGCCTTCCCACCATCTTGCTGTTTCTCCCAATAGGAAGGGTACCACAACTTTGGGCCTAATTTCTAAAGGAACCTCCATTAGCTTGAAGTTATCCTCTATCTCCTTAAGCCACTTTTGAACTACCTCTGGATCATGAGAACCGTTGAAGGTTGGCACATGGGCTCTTCTCAATGCCTCATAGTGATACTTAGTCCCCATTGCGACAGGAGGTTGGTTCATGATTGGAGTTTGTTGTTGGTTTTGGGTTTGCATTGCTTGGGCTATAGCAGTACCAATAGCTATCAAATCCTCTTGGCGAATTCCCATTTGCGGTGCTGGGGACAGATTGTGTTGATTGTCCTGTGGAGGATTTTGTTTATGATGTCTAGGTCTACCAGCTATTTCCTATATAAAGAGATAGCAATCGTTAGCTTATGCTTGGAAAGAAAGGACTTCTTAATCGTTTATTGGTAAGTACGTACGGCATCGAGAGATTTCTAGTCTAAGCTATACAAATCTTAGATTACCTTAAACTAATTATGCTCTATAAATCAGCACCTATATAACTACCCAATCCATAATTTGCAGCCAGATCTGATCAATAGAACCCCAAAAGATCATAACCTAGGCTCTGATACCACTAAATGTCACGCCCCGAGTCTGGGATGCGGCACGGTGATGCCTCTTAGCCCGAAAGGAGTCAGAGACACCAAACCACGAAAATTAGAACATACTAAAACCCTTAAATATGCCTTGAGAAAACCATAGTAGACACATCGTAGCAAACACGACAATAATTCTAGCTACTACAATTCATCTCAAAACATAAAGAGAAAACTAATCTACAATAGTCTCCAAAAATCAAAGTCTTAAAAGAAAATGACGTAACTAAATAACATTGACTATAGTCGCTAGGCAAAGATGACTTCCATTGAATCACCAACCCCAAAATTGATCCTCTTCATCTCTCTCGATACTATCCTCTCCAAAATGGTTATTAGTGGTGTGAGCAACACTCGCTCAATAAGTGATCTCTCGATCCTCTATCGCATTTGAGCTAGTTACATACATATCCAACATGAAAATCATATCTATAAAACAAACAAGTTTAAAAATCAAGGCTTTACAATTTCAAATAGCAGAATAGATAATAGAGACGAATCAAACATATTCAATTGTATAACTATGCTAGTGAATATTCGGAACCTCTATTGGTCAACTTGATCAAGCCCTAACTATAACCCCGTTAGGTGGGTTCGGACACTACTATTATTACTCGTAGGAGGGCCTTAACTACAACCCCGTTAAGTGGGTTCGGACACTATTATTATTACCCGTGGGAGGGCCTTAACTACAACCCCGTTAAGTGGGTTTAGAGATTGATACTATACCTCGTAGTACGGTCAAAAATTTCGAAACTCGTTTCTACCGATAGAATTTTAAGTAGTCAGAGTATGATCATATATACACATATAGCACAACATAAAATAATTTTGAACTTTACATAGAGAAAATTCATAAAATAGCATGCTCAAATCCACTTTTTATATAAGAAAGTAACTTTTCCAAACAGGACGTAGATTTACGAAAAATATATAATTTTCAAAAAACATATTTTTATAAAAGAAATAGAGGGAAGAAACCACTTTAACGAAATATAATTTTCACAAAACATATCTTTATAAAAGAAATAGAGGGAAGAAACCACTTACTTGAACCAAATATAATTTTCACAAAACATATCGTTATAAAAGAAATAGAGGGAGAAGAAACCACTTACTTGAACCAAATATAATTTTCACAAAGTATATCTTTATAAAAGAAATAGATGGGAAGAAACCACTTACTTGAACAAAAATATAATTTTCACAAAACATATCTTGATAAAAGAAATAGATGGGGAAGAAACCACTTACATGAACAAAATATAATTTTCACAAAACATATATTTATAAAAGAAATAGAGGAAGAAACCACTTACTGGATCCATATATAATTTTCACAAAACATATCTTTATAAAAGAAATTGAGGGAAGAAACCACTTACTTGATAATAGATACTATAAATGGGAGAATGTAGGAGAGGAAGGAAAGTGGGATTTTTAGAGAGAAAATTTGAGAGTGTAGTGTGTATGTGTGTGAATTGTGGGCAACCCCTCCCTTCTATTTATAGTGTAGTGATCAAGACACAAACTTATTATAAAATAATGTCTTTTCCATAATTAATGCATTGATCTTATCTACATTTCAGGCTTATCCAATCAAGAATCTTATCCATATGTATGTCATTGATCTTTTCCATATTTCAAGCTTATCCAATCAAGAATCTTATCCAATGTATGTCATCGATCTTATCCGATGTAATGATCTTATCCAATTTTCATGCTTATCCAATTTTCCATCCAAATCTTCTACAATCTTATCCAACTTAATAATAATAACATTATTAAAAAAAAATACTACTACTAATAATAAATGATCATAATAATAAGGTGTCTCTTAAAAGGGTCAGGGTATCACTGATCTGGAATACAATCTTAAAAGCAAATGAGGAACGTGTAGGGGTGGGTTCGAGATCAGGATTTTGGACCAGGTATCCAAATTTTCGAGTGGCAGAAAATGCTACTCAATTCCGACCGGAAGTTGTTGGGTACCCAAAAATGGGATCGGATACCTGACCAAGAATTAGAAAAAAAAAATATTTTTTTAACACTAATCAAGGGCAGGATTTCTTTGCTTTTAACAGGGAAATTTAAGGCGTGAGTGTTATATTGATAGAGAAACAAGAGAACGAAAAAAAAAGCCTATATGACAATACGTCATCAATAAAGAAATAGGCCAATTGCAAATTCCCTAACAACATATATTTCTTAATCTTTTGAGGTAAGATTAACTGTTTACCTTTTTCCCCTTTATACATTAGAATATATCAAAATATGCACTAGAAATCGAGCTCAATCACAAAAATTTGTACAAAAATTTTTTGAAGTTGGTATCAAAATTTTAAAAAAAAGGGGTCAAACACGTACTTGCTCCAAAGCCCACACCCTAGCCCCAAATTCCCATCACTCACCCGTCGCCTCTTGTTTCATAAAATAGTACAGGTAAATAAAGTGATAATGATAGTGGTGCTTAAGAACCCATGTACGAAACTGAGCATCACACTGGCATGAACAAACACCTATACGAAAGAAAAATATATTAGTTTCTATCAGCTCTTCATTTTAACATGTTGGTGTAATGAATAAGATAACAAATATGCGTTTAATTTTATAACATGGGTTCATGACTCACACATTTTTAATTTTAATTATATCGGAATATTAAGTTTTGTGACATTCGATCCTATCCATTATCACAGATCAGATTTGCATTAAGAGCAACATAGTGATTGTGCCTCTAGTGAATTGGTCGTGCACAATCGCCGTGCTATAATATGTCCTCAGCCAATGATAATTTTTTTTTTCTGACCACAAAGTGTTAGTTTCTTTGACAAATTGGATTATCCATTATCGCATGACCAAGTCTGCATTTGAAGTTCTATACCAAATATATGTACAATAAACTGCTCAACTAAGGGCAGCACATGTAGCGCGTGCTAATTAACTAGTGTATATATATATATATACACACGTATATGTATGCATTAAAAATATATTGATGTATTTTAATATAAATATCTTGTTAAGTTCTAGTTTAAATATTTGAGATGCTACTACTTATTTAACTTTAGATTGTACAAGATATATTTGTTCTTAAATACTAAGTACATATCTTTCTATTCTTGTAAATGTAAATTTATAAGTTATAATTAAACATAAATATTTATAAATATTCTTGACTATATACGTTTGTATTTAAATATATCTCTTTATATGTATGTGTGTAAGGACCTTATTTTCTTACATTTTAAATATATTATTATTTGGTGTTTATATGATTATTATTCTACTTGTAAAGACTTGAGGATACATGCCTATGCTTATTTATAAATGCACAGTTATAACAATTGAAATCATTTTCTTTTCTTTTCTTTCTTTATTAATCATAAAATACATAATTTTCAATTATACATATATATAATTTCAAAAACTCATATATATATATTAGGTTTGGATTATTTTAGAAAAAACTAGTTATCAAATGTCATTTTCCCTATATTAAATGATAAGATTTGGATAAATTAGATGAGCTTAGGATAAGATTTGGATAAGATTATAATTAGATTTAGATAAGATTAGATAAGATTATGATAAGATTAGATAAGATTTAGATAAGATTAGATAAGATTAAGATGATATTATGATAAGGTTAGGATAAAATATGATAAGATAATAATAATTAGAAAATGATTTAAAGTATATAAAAATCATATTTCTTGCTCTAAACTCTATAAAAAGAGATCATTGTCTTCATTCTCCACACACACACACACACACTAAATCCCGCCTAAGAGACATACACCCATACTCACCTTGCTCTCAACACACAAAATACTCCATATTTATAGTATATCTTCTACCCACATATGTATATATGTATAAACCCTTCTTTATACATACATATATACGCACTAGCCTCTCTATATATCCCCTTAATTCTATAAAACACTCTTGAAAGGTAGAAGTTTGCTTAATTGCATAAGCCTTAGTTTTCTATGCTTTTGCATTAATAAATTTAGTTTTATCTATGTTTTTACATATCTAATTATAATTATGTTAAGAACAAGTTTGGTATTACTCTACTTTGAATTATATGACACCATGCTCATATACTTTATGTTAGGAAGTAATATATTTTGCTAGGATACGTACCTACCTCTATGATTAATATGCAAAGTTATATTCTTGTATAAAATTTGAAAGCATGTTATTTATGTGAAAATATGTGAAAATCTTTAATTATGCATGATGGGCCCAAATGTGTTCTCGATGTGGATGGGGCTAGAGTTCGGCCGGGCCGCAATTTCAAACATTCATATATATATATATATATATATATATATATATTAGGTTTAATTGGATTATTTTAGAAAAATCTAGTTATCAAATGTCATTTTTCCTATATTAACTGATAAGATTTAGATAAGATTATGATAAAATTAGGATAAGATATGATAAGATAATAATAATTAGAAAATGACTTAAAGTATATAAAAATCCTATTTCTTGCCCTAAACTCTATAAAAAGGAGCCATTGTCTTCATTCTCCACACACACACTAAATCCCGCCTAAGACACACACACCTATACTCACCTTGCTTTCAACACACAAAACACTCCATATTTATAGTATATCTTCTACCCACACATGTTTATATATATATATATATATATATATAAAATCCTTCTTTTTACATACATATATACGTATTAGCCTCTCTATATATCCCCTTAATTCCATACAACACTCTTGAAAGGTAGAAGTTTTGATTAATTGCATAAGCCTTAGTTTTCTGTGCTTTTGCATTCATAAGTTTAGTTTTATCTATGTTTTTACATATCTAATTACAATTATGTTAAGAACAAGTTTGGAGTTACTCTACTTTGAATTATGTGCCACCATGGGCATATGCTTTATGTTAGGAAATAATATATTTTGCTAGGATATGTACCTGCCTCTATGATTAATATGCAAAGTTATATTGTTGTATAAAATTTGAAAGCATGTTATTAATGTGAAAATATGTGAAAAATTTTAATTGTGCATGTCTAGCCCAAATGTGCTCTTACTGTGGATGGGGCTAGAGTTCGGCCAGACGGCAATGGGTTTGCCGGTCTTAAAATAATTCTCGCCATCCATGTCCTAATCCCATCTTACATGGACAGAGTGTTCCATGTATTGGTTTTGGATCGTAGAAAATTGGCATAGTCTCGAGATATGACCACCGATGTGAACGGATGGAATTGGTGTGAATAGATGGAATATTGGGATTAACGATGTGAACGATTGGAATATTTGTAATGTCATGATATGGGAGATATAAGGAAGTCACAAAATGTGACTTGATAGGTAGTAATGTGATTTATGTGAATTATTATGTGACTATGCGCACCTATTATACACATGAGCACCTAATGTTATTAAATAAAATTTTTACTTAACTGTCGTGTTGACGTGTGTTGTGAATATTTTTTTAGGGAAAAATGCTATAGGTCACCAAGAGAAAGGCACGCCGGGCATTACGAAGCTTTTAATTAGATAAAATCACTTGTTTATGTTCTAACTACGAATTTTCTATTCTTTGTCATTTTTGTTATTTACTTCCAACAATAAAAAGATATTTTGTAACTTGTATATGAATTTTTATATAATCATGATTTTATTATGTTGTACCAAATTTTTCTATGAATTAAGTTGCTATTTTCTGATAATAAAATAAAAAGGGTATTTTCTGGGTCGTGACAAGCTGCATTGCCAGCCGAAATACCGGGAGCTAAGTGCTCTGTGGGGCAAAGTGCTACGCGCACAAGAGCCACCTCTTGAGCCTGTAGAGCAAAATGTTAAGTATTGAGCTTAGGCAAATTGATATGTATTAAGCTAGCAGGGCAGAGTGCTACGCGCATGGGAGACGCCTCTTGAACCCGTAGGAGCCACCTTTAGAGTCCCAACGCTTGGCAGTTGGTAATGGTATGTGTGATTTTTCGTAAAACTTCTACTGCATCCATTGCATTTCGTATATGATAATAGTTTGAGTTCTAAATTCTTTTTTTTGCAAACGTATCTTTGGAAAATGATTTTGAAAAAGAGATGATAGGGAAATACCCTCAACTATTTTACTAAACAAAGCTGAATTTCGAAGACGAAATTCTTTTAATTAAGGATGGGAGTATGTAAGGACCCTATTTTCTTAAATTTTAAATATATTATTATTTGATGTTTATATGATTATTATTCTATTTGTATTATGTGAAATTTTCTTTAAAAACTTGAGGATACATGTGACGCCCCGAAACCTCTAGCTAATCATGCAAACATCTATCATATAACCATCTCACCAAAAATATGCTAACATATAATGTGATAAAACCAAACACGCGTACTAATATTCAAGAGGGAGGTTTACATAATTTGTTTATTACATATTCACAACATATACACAAACTAAACTACCAAGATTCGAGCACAACATATACATAACTAACTAAATGCCTCGAAGTGTACTCCTACATCTTCCTCATTTCTATCTTCAGGAGTCTCAAATCCGGCTAAAAACATAATAGAAAGCAATGTCAACATATACACAAGTTGAGTAGAAATTCGCATATAACATGAGGTGTTCGTGTGAAATTGCATATTGTCATAAAAGCACATAAAACCATAGAAATTTCAGTTCTGATAAAATCACATAAAATTTCAGCTCACAAGAGCATTACATTCCAACACTTTGTTACCGTTTTCCACCTCGATGGATGGCTACCTTATCTTGTCGTGCCGTAATTTAATTCCAACCGATACTCCCATCCCAACGTAAACACACTGGTGGTCATATCCCGGGTATATGCAGAAATCCTACAACCCACAACCAATACATGGAACACTCCGTCAATGCAAGATAGGAATAGGATATGGATGGCGAGAATTGTTTTAAGACCGGCAAGCCCATTGCCGCCTAGCCGAACTCTAGTCCCATCCACACCGAAAACATATCGGGCACTTATACTCATAGTTTCAACACATTTGAATCACAATTTCATCAAAATACAAACTGTTTTAGCTCAAATTCAGCATACGGTACCAAAATCTCCAGTTTTGCGAAATCGACATTTACAACTTCGAATTAAAATTTTTAGCCTTCATACTATTAAAATTCCAGCTTAAAACCTACTGAAAATCTACACATATATTCCCAAGGTTGTAAAATAGACTTTTAGTTGATAAAATTTTGAATTTCCAATTTACGAGACCTGGAATTTTCATACTGCGACACGAAACGTTTTAATGCGCAACTTCTGAAATTTTCAGCTTTCGTAACCCAAAATTCTAGCTTTCAAAAACCTATAAATCCAGCTTATTTTACACTGAATTTACAATTTTAAAATCAGGTTTTCAGTTGGAAATTTTTGGATTTTTCAGCCTTGCAAAAATTGAATTTTTCAGCTTCAAAACAACATTTTCAGCATGAATACTAATTCCAGTATACGCACAACTTGAATTTTCAGCTTGAAAAACTTAAAATTCTAGCTTCTAGCACATATATAAGACTCTAACAAGGTATAAAACATGATAACATAGAATTCAAGCATTACTTTAGCATAATTGCAATAATTTTCGGCATGCTTATTCAAAAATTTAAGCAAACATGGTCATAGAAACATCAGAAACATCATATATACATGTATAACCAATACATCTTGAAATTCCTTAGACCCAAGATGGAAACCAACTTGTGGTGACCTCCTAGGTCTTATAGGGGAGATAAAATGCTAATAGATTGATAAAACACCTAGCCCTAGCTCATGCCATAGGCAAACTTCTACCTTGATGTCTTTCTTGCCTTATAGTGTTTGAAGAAGGGAAAGTGTTTGAAGTTGTGAGATTATTTGAAGGGTTAAAGGAGAGTAGGGAAAAGTGAAAGAAAACAAGTAGAAATGAAGAGTGTAGTGGCTGATTTCTGTGTGTGTGTGTGGGGGGTAATTTTTGTGTTTGTTTTTTTTCTAAGTAATATTATATAGAAGATAATAGGCAGAGATAGAATTAAAATAGCATTACCCTAATTGGCCAAGTATATGGTCTAAGATAACTTAAGTGTAGCTCTACATTAAGATGAGCCAAGCATGTATTTTTGCATCTAGAAGGTATTTTACAAGTGTATTAATACATTGTATCTAGCAAACTTGGAGGATAAGTGTGACACCCCCCTCGCTAGGATCATCCTATACGAGTAGGGCTCACTTAACGGTCTTGCTGAGTATCAATTTTTCCAATCGGTACGCAATACTTGCAACTTATTTAGTACTGCCCAATAATAAAATCGAGATAAAATAAACTCGCAATTGACTTATATAGAACTATAAGATACAACTATCCAAGTACAACACTTTAACTAGTGAGCTTCTGTTTCCCATTAAACTAGCAAATCTTTTATACAGAATAAAAGACTATATACTAATGACTTGTAATGTACTGATCGCCTTAACCGAGTCCCCTCAACCTATGTTCCTGAAACTGAGGCAATGAACAGAAAGAACTTGGGTGGTAAGTCCAAATGACTTAGTGAGGCGGGAAATATACATATAGATACTTAAACTAAAAATAAGAGTCATAAACCAACAAAATAATGAATCATAAAAAGGTGTGTATACACAAACTTGAACAAGACAGATGGTGAGCCATGAACGGAATCTCCAACCTTATTACTACCCAAAATAAATAAACATATCATAAAATCCTTATGCCTCCTCTTTGTGTCAAGGAGCGACCTTGACAATGGTAAACGGTAAACGGTAGTGCAGCACGTGCACGTGCAATACACCGAGCCAATCCCTACTACAATTAACCTCCAACTGTATGTAGGAATCAGGTCCAACAGAATGGTATCACCTAAGAAGGTTCTATCGACGGTCCGTTCCGCCCGATATACCCTACTCACATGTACCCGGGCCCAACTTCCCAAGGGCGTCCCCAAGGGTATCAATAGATCATATCAAAATAGAATGGCTCACAAACTTTCAATAAAACACAGCTTGTTTCCGACACCAAGGATACATAAAACATAATTAAAACATGATATCCCAAGAGTGTCAATAAATCATTTTTTGAAACAGACATAACTGAAAATATCAGAAATGAAATACTTTTCGGGTATAACTTGACTTGTAATTCAGAAAAATATTTTCTTGAAACGTAGAGAGTAAGATATAATTCCAAAAGATTCGGATAACATAAATCAGACGAGGTAGGCCATACGAAGATATTTACTACATATAGTTCAATGCCCCACCAAGGAAGGTAAAAGGCACTTACCTAAGGAGTTTATCAAGTTTATAGACTTGAATTGACTAGATCGACTTGGTACTCTCCTTTTTAAACGTGTTTGAGGAAATAAGGAGATATATAGAAGGCTAATCGGTATATATATGTGAAAAAAGAAGGATTTATTGATACATATATGTGTATGGAAGATATGCTATAAAAATAGAGTGTTTTGTGGGTTGAGAATGGAGTGAGTGTGGGGGTGGGTGGTTTAGGCGGGATTTTTGAGTGTTTGTGGAAAAATGAAGACAATGGCCCCTTTTTATAGAGTTTAGGGCAAGAAATAGGATTTTTATATTATAAGGTCAATTTATAATAAATGCATAGAGGAGAGGAGAGGAGAGGATAGGATAGGATAGGATAGGATAAGATATTTTTGTAGTTATCCAATTTGTTATGCCTATCAAGAATCTTATCAAGATCTTAGCATTTAAGAACATTTATTAGGAGAAAATGACAATAGGTAAGAGAAAATGACATTTTTGGATAAGTATATGTATATTTAAGATAAAACATGACCTTTTATATAATATATACATATAAATTCGAAATTACTTGTATACATATGTATATTTTAAATATAAATACTTATACATAAGGCTTTTAAATAAAGTAATAAGTTGTCATTCTTGAAAATACTAGGAAGTACCGGGTCATTATAGATCTATATATATAATTTCAATGTATAAAATTGGGATGTCACAATAAGACTTAATATACACCACGTATTTAACATTTTATATTTTTTTCTCTATAAAAAACGTCCACCCTCTTATTTTTCAGCAAAAATGTAGATTTTTTTTCTTGTATTGGATATAATTATTCATATTAGGGAAGGAAATAATATCTAGGGATAGAAAATACAATTTACCTAGGCCTTAGCGGTTTTTCCAAAAAGTTATAAAAGTTACAAGAAAATCTACTAAGTCTAAGTATATACATATATATATATAAACCGTGTATATATATATATATGTATCCATGTATTTTCTTGAATTCTTATGATTTGTATGGTGATTAACTAAAACAAGAATGAACCCTAAACTTGTACATATTGTACTTAAAACGAACATGTATCACAAAATATGAAAATAATGAAAACTCATATATAGAAATATGTAAATTATGCACATTTAGGTATATCCATATATATACATAATCGAAAGGAGAATTCGGGTCTTTACAATACATGCCTATACTTATTTATAAATGCATAGTTATAACAATTGGAATCATTTTTCTTTTTTTTCTTTCCTTATTAATCATAAAATACACAATTTTCAATTACACATATATATAATTTTGAAAATTCATATATATATATATATATATATATTAGGTTTGGATTATTTTAGAAAAATCTAGTTATCAAATGTCATTTTCCCTATATTAAATGATAAAATTTGGATAAGATTAGATGAGATTATGATAAGATTTGGATAAGATTAGATAAGACTATGATAAGATTATTTGATTAGATAAGATTATGATAAGATTTGAATAAGATTAGGATAAGATATGATAAGATAATAATAATTAGAAAATGACTTAAAGTATATAAAAATCCTATTTCTTGCCCTAAATTCTATAAAAAAGGGCCATTATCTTCATTCTCCACACACATACACACACACACTAAATCCCGCCTAAAACACTCCAATCCATACTCATCTTACTCTCAACATATAAAACACTCCATATTTATAGAATATCTTCTACCCACATATGTATATATATAAACCCTTATTTTTACATACCTATATACGTATTAGCCTTCTATACATCCCCTTTATTCCTTAAGAACACTCTTTCCAAATATCTCCCTCTCTCTCTATATATATGTGTATATATATATATATAGATATAAATATACATAAAGATAGTTTAGAAAGGTAGGAGCGTTACTCAACCTCATAAGTCCTAGTTTTTAATTAGATTAGGTTCATTTATATTATGTTTCTAAGCATGTTAAATTGATAATTGACTATTACGTGATATATTATGTGCACTTGAGCCACATACACAAGCACCTTATGTGGTTAGGTAGAGCCTCCTTCTCAGTTGTCGTGCTAACCCCTCTTATGTACAGTTATATCCCAAAATTTTCTAAAGTATAACATAATAGGATATTCTAAGTGAACATTTCATAAAATTTGTTACGCTCATCTTCAACTTGCACCGCCAGTGCTACCTTCTAAAAAAAATAGGCGCATAAACATAATCAACATAATTGTTGAGTGTAAATAATTACAATCACATAAGATGGGTGTGTGAAATTATAGCACATAGCCACATAAATTTTTTTCCACACAATACTACCTTTTTAGTCACATTTAGTGACTACCTTATAACTCCAATCTCAATCATTTAATTCATAATCCAACCCAATACTCCATTTACCACCAATCCCAACCTTAGATCTCCGGTAGTGATATCTCGAGTATACATCAAATTTCCTACGACCCCCTCGTATGTGGGACACTCCATCCACGTATGGAGGGATTAGAGGAAGGAGTGCTGGAATTCTTATAACCGGCTGCTCCTGTAAAACCCGAGCCATATTACCGTATTATTATTATTATTATTATTTATTAATCCTATTGTGTTTAGGATTACTATTATTACTGTTGTTATCATTATTATTGAGGTAAAATAAATTCGATGTGTAAATTCCATAAACAACATAAATTTCTTCTATTTTTGAGGTAATATAAATTTTTTTTACCTTTTTCCCATTTATACACTAGAAAATATGCAGCAGAAATCAAGCTCAATCACAGAAAATTGTATCAGAATTTAGTAAAAAGAGGATCAAATGTGGGTTACTCATCAGTCGCCTCTTGTAGCCGTGGGTCACCAAGCCGCCGCCAGGCGCTGTGAGCTGGTCCATCCCCACCTCGCCTGAGGGTGAGAATGAGAGAGAGAGAGAGAGTGAGAGCAGTGACTTGAGAGAGAGAGAGTTAGCGAATAGAGAGTGACTCTCTATCGTTAGAGAATAGAGAAAGACTTGAGTGTTGGGTTGATTGATTTCTGTTTCTTAAAATCTACTATTTTAATTTTTTTTTAAACTATTGGGTACCGATCGGAATTTCAAGTGGGATTTCCCTGCTTGTATCTTGACCCTAAGTTATTGTTTGGGGTTCGGGTACCGGTCCCCAATTTATTTAGCCTGATTGGAAAAATCCCGATTAGATTGGGTCGGGTACCTGATACGTAACCCAAAATGCCCACCTTTAGGCGTGTGAAATACAAATTGCATGTGGAGGGTTTGGTTTGTGAGATTTAACATTTTACAGGATTTTTCTTTAAAATTTTCCTTATGGTCTTTCACTATAATTAAACCTAACAGGGACAAATATTACTTTAAAGATCTCCCCAAACATTTCGGCATGGCAGTTTCGACTGTTAACAAGGGCAGGACTACATATTTCATTAAACAAATTAAGGTTCCATATCTATACTCGATGACTTCTAACGCTATCTCTATATTTTGAAACGACAAAGCATTTCTCTGCAACCTATATTAGGGATGAACATAAATTTTTAAAAATCAGTCGAACCGCATCGAATCGAATTGTTTATATATATATTATATGTATATTTAAATATATCCATTTTTTAACTTAAATTCTTTATTGTACAAGATAAATTCACTAATCACATTTTGAATTTTTCAAATTTCATTGGTTATTGCTTTAATCATTCAATATTTCAAATATATCTAACCATTCGTTATTAAATTATGCATGGACTAAAACTTTAGTCTGTTATATTTGCTAACATCTTAATAAGTTGCGTAGTTAAATTAATATTATTTTTACCAAAAAAAAAATCAATATTATTGTTCGAGCTTGATGTAAGTATGCAAAATCTTATTGTATCTATTAGTTTTATGGACTCTATACATTTATTCTTTATACTTTCTATTTATAAAAAATTTATTTTCATACAATGAAGTTTTAATGTTAATTTACATATTTTATTGATATTAGAAGATGATATTTTTTTTACTTTTGTCTAATTATTTCTTTTTCTTGTTTAAAACTGCCAAACAACACCGAATCAAATTGAACCATTTTAAACTGCACTTTCATTTTTAATTTTAAAAAAACACAATTTGAAATGTATTTTAGAAAAATTCGCATATGACAATTCAATTTTAAATATATTAAAAAAATTGAAATTGAACTGCGATCATTCCTATTTTGTATTCCTGTCTTGTATTACAATACAGAAAGAATACTAAATACATTTTAGTTGCTTAAACTCACGAAATACAATCTAGTGGAAATTTGAAAGACATATACAACAATAATCTTGTTTTGGCAACATTTTATTTATCTAGTTAAGGTTTTAAAAATCGGACCAATTTGAACGTTAGACCGATCAGACCGCCGATCAATCCATGAAACGGCCAAGTTGAATCAGAAAATCAAAAGGATTGGAAACCGCTCCATTTTTTAAACCTTTAAAAACCGCGCTTGCTACTGAGCCACTTGAATCGTCTAGGTTACTGAAACTTCAAAATTGAAGGATAAAACCATACTTTTTTCTAATGCCTCTGTCGTATCTTGAGTGTTCCTCCTTTTTTTCTCCTCTATTTGTTCTTTTTCCGATCTTCAAATCTTAATGTTTCAAGAATTTTTTCAATTCTAAAACTTCATTCCACATCTACAAGTTGCTCTCTGCATAATTTATTTATCTATTTTCCTTTTATTTTTTAATTTCTCTCAATAATTATTCCCTTCTGAAAATGTAATGGGAATTATGGACTTGAGGATTTAGTAGCTTGAAAGGGGTTTTTCCATCAACTATTGACCTTTATTTTTTAATTTTCAAGGTTTATTATTTCATATAAATACATAAAATTTAAATAGTTTTTAAATATATTACATTTAAATAGGGAGAGTTAACATGAAAAACGAAAAAAAAAAAAGATTTTAATACTATTTTTATTATTTAATATTTTAACTATTTTTACATATTAACAATTATTTTTAATATAATTATGATGTTATCGACTCAATTACAATCGACCCAACGATTGAACTGATGATACGCGAATTGATTAATTTTTGGACTCAATAAACGGTTCGCATTTTAAAAAATTGCATCTCCAATGTCCTAACCTACTTTTTTAACATCTAATAACAAGATACAACATTGCTGATGAGTGATGAATTTAAAAGCTCAAATATGTCCTCTTTATACAAATCACGCGCCACAAATTCGAGTGAGAGAGGAAACCCATGGGCACAAATGCCCTACTCCCACGATCCTGCCACGTGGTGAAAATCCTAGTATTAAAAAAAAAAAAAAACCCGGAAAAAAAGAACACCAAAATTAGAAAAATTTGAGTTCAAAAAGGCAAATGCGGGCCCCACACAAAACACCACTTGGCGTGTCAGTAGAGAAAGGCCCCGCCACACCCCCGTCATATTGTACGAGTTTGTGTTCAAGTCGGATTGGCCCACGTACCTCCCCTTCCTAAATATTCTCCAACACGTGGTACTCTTAGATCAATCGTTAGAATCAAGGGCGCGATAAATGGACGGCTTAGATTCCTGCCCCTCGCATTCACCCTTCTACGTTATACCAACTGGTGCGATGCTATGTCGGGTACATTTCACTTTCCTCTTTTTTTATTTTCCCTGAGCGCGACGGTTCCGGGCAGGCCGGCAGCTGCCCGAGCTTCATCAACTGGGTAGTACAAAAAGCTTTTTGTTTTCACTCATTTGGTTTCTGGGGTTCCTGTCCATTATTAAGATTTTCATCATCTCTCTTTGATTTGATTCAGAATTGAAATCTTTTTTCCATGGAGACTCGAAATCTGCTAGTCACAAGTTTTTAAGAGGGATATATACATATATAAATATATATAAGATTTTCTTGAAGGTTTCAATGGCGGGCATGTGTCGTGGGGTGAATATTATTAGTGAGACGGAGACCGCCGCGCCGGCGGAGCCCAGCTCCAAATCCGCCAGGAAAAGAAGGATGGAAATCCACCAGTTTAATTTTGTGCCAACTGATTCCGTGGTGGCGCCGCCGCTGAAGAACCGACGCAAGATCGAGGCGGCGGTCCCGGCCGTTTTGACCCAGCCAAGAGTACTGTGCACGAACGAAATAAAAAAAGGGCCAGAAACGACGCCGTTTGGACTCACGGGACTGGATCGCCGGAAATTCGGTATGACCTCTGTTTGCGGGAGGAGACGAGATATGGAAGATGCCGTCGTTATTCACCCTTGTTTCTACAGTTCTTTACATTTCTTCGGGGTTTTCGACGGCCATGGATGCTCTCATGTAAGTTCAAAGACCAAATTAAATCCTTCACGAAGTATTTATTTTTTGATTTTTAATTATGAATTATAAAACTTTTATTTTAGGTGGCAAGCAGGTGCAAGGACCGAATGCATGAGATAATGAAGAACGAGTTTGAAAAAGGCGAGACCTCTGATTCGTGGGAGGATATGATGTCTCGAAGTTTCTGGAAGATGGACAGGGACGTGACGGAGTGGTGCGGCCGCGAAGCCTCCACGTCCGGCTGCCGGTGCGAGCTGCAGACCCCGCGGTGCGACGCCGTCGGATCCACCGCTGTCGTGGCGGTGGTCTCGCCGGAGAAGATTATCGTGTCGAACTGCGGCGACTCCCGCGCCGTTCTTTGCCGGAACGGCGTAGCTATTCCGCTTTCCGTCGATCATAAGGTGACTGGGCTATCTTTTTGATGGAAGTCGAGTTTTTCATCAAGATTTTTTTATTTTTATTTTTTATTTTCTCTCCAAACGGATCCTAAATTTTCTTGATTTATGCTTCGATTTTGCAGCCGGACAGACCGGATGAGCTCCAGCGAATAGAAGAAGCCGGCGGGCGGGTTATATTCTGGGATGGGCCCAGAGTTCTTGGTGTCTTAGCCATGTCTCGGGCAATTGGTGAGACTTAAGTTCCCTCTCTCTCTCTCCCTCTCTCTCTCTCTCTCTCTATATATATATATATATATACACGGAAAATTGAAAAGAAAAATACTAAAAGCACCCCCCCTAAAATTATTTTCTGCATTCGAAAAGTTAATAGAAATCATCTTCAATCTAAAAACAAAGAGACATTTCATCAATTTTAAATCCTTTTATATCAATTCGAAAACAATTAGGATATATAAACTACTAATGAGATCATTCTCAATTCTTTTTTTAAATTTGATGGGGCCAAATGAAAAGAAACTAAAATATTCATAAACTAATTTTCATAAAAAATGACAATGTATATGTTAATAAAATTGATTTAATTAAGTATGAGAAGAATAATGGAACAACCTGAAGTTTAATTTTGTTCCAAAAATCGGGTTAAGCGTAGTGATTGGATTTTTCAAATGAAAATTTGACAGAACGGCTTGTTTTGATAGAAATTAAATTCATGGATTTTATTTTTTTTTTTGGGTGGGGAATATAGAAATTTACTTCTCAACTCATAATATTCTTTCTTCAGGTGACAACTATTTGAAACCTTATGTGATACCGGAGCCGGAGGTGACGGTGACGGAGCGGTCGCCGGACGATGAGTGTCTGATATTGGCAAGCGACGGATTGTGGGACGTCATCTCCAATGAAACAGCATGTGGGGTGGCACGTATGTGTCTCCAATGCCGGAAACAGTCGTCTCCGGTGAGATCATCGGGGAATGACGTCACCGTCACGGCGGCCGGAGAGAGCTCCGACCAGGCTTGCTCCGATGCGTCGATACTGTTGACAAAACTAGCCTTGGCCCGTCAGTCCACGGATAATGTTAGCGTTATCGTGGTTGATCTGAGGAGGCGCTGATTAGATAAGGATATGTAACGGATGATGTATAATTATTTTTTCACGTGTATATTTTTGGGGTCGGGGGAAAAAAAAGAAAGAAAAATTGTAAGTATAAGTTTTGCTAGTAAGTATTGCTAGGGTTTTCCTGATTTCCTTAAAAGGAGGAGGAAAGATGAGGAAATCAATGATGACAGTTGTGGTTTTAATTAAGTGTGTATTTGATACTCCATTTTGTTCATGTGTGCTATTAGGCAATCGTTTGGTAGCTCAATGCAATTGGATGGATGTCATATGAATTTCATTGGGTTTGTTTGAAAAATTAGTTTATGACTAGTTTGAGAGGTTCCAATATGAGTTATTTATATTTTATGGACAATTAAATTTTCTTTTTTGGTATAAATGGATTAATTGTAGTTAAATTTGATGAAATATCTAAAATACTTTTAAGTTTTTAAAGATTAAATTATCTTTTTTGAAATGAAGTCTTAAAGATTAAATTATATTTGATATAACTTTTTAAAGGCTAAATTATTTTTGATATAATTCTATCATTGAACGTTATTTAGGTAGGCTTTTCATTGGACCACCGTGAGCATTTTTGAGAATTTTTTGTTCATTTGATTTCTCTCTCTTTTATTACTCTATTTATTTACATCGAATTATCTCAAACACACATATAAATGTTTTGTCTTATTTTTGTTGGCGGTTTCTTTTTATTTATTTATTTTTTGAATTGACATAAAATGAGTAATGTTTGCTAAAAATAAATAATATTTTTGCTAGAACAATTTATGATAAATATATTTACTCATTAAGTTGAAGAATACCAATTATTAGAACTTGCTACTTTAATGACTTCGGAATGCCCTTTGAAGCATATAAAATATTTCAGTACGCGATGCTAGAAAATATACTTTAATTTTAAATTATTTAAATTTAAATTATTTTATTTGAACATATTCATAAAGATTTATAAATTATGGACTCGTTTGGTTTGCAAGATTAGCCTAAAAAAAGCCTCACGTATCGGCTAATTGGTGGTTTGGTTCGCAAGATTACAATCTCGAGTCAGAACCTAATCTTGGATGACCCGCCATGTGATGAGCTATATCTCGAGATTATCATCTAATGGGAGGGGGTGAGATTAAATCTTATCTCACGAGATGAATTTTTTCCCACACTTAATTTGACCTTTTTGTCCTCAATTTACCATGGCTTTTTACATAATTTTCCTCATTTAGGGTTACATTTCAAATTCCAAATAAATGGGTCAAATTTTATTCATTGACATTACAGAGCTGTTTTCACTGTTGTATTTTTTTTCCTTCTTTCTTTGGTTAATTATCTGAAGATAAACATGATTTGAAAACTTGATTTTGATCATGAGGGGTGGATTGATCATGATTTCTTGGAAATTGTGGGAAATATTTATCCTTGACAAGAGTGAAGAGGACTATAGTGCTTGCCATGGTTTGCTGGAACGGCGAGATCATGAGGGGTGGGGAACGACTACCGGTCTGAGGCGGCACCGAAGCAGTGAGAGATTGGGCGTGTCGAGGTTTCGATCCGGAAAAAAGACTTTTCATTGCATCTCAAGAAGTGATCAACACAGTTCATCTTATTTCCGTGTTTATCATAATATTCCAAAAAGCTATCAACTTCGACCGTCGATCCGGAACACATCGTCAGAGAAATTAGGCGTTATTTTTGCAGCGCCAAAGAAGTTGAAGAAATGGAGAGCAAAAATGAAATGTGGGCACCATAAAAATCAGTTTAAAGTCTATCAAAAAAAAAAAAAAAAAAAGGCCAGTTTAAAGATTTTAATATTTGGGCATGCAAATCTGAAGTTATCTGGGGTGTGTTTTAATTTGTTGTTTATTTATAACTCAGTAGGACTTGTTTGAATGGGAAATTATTCAAAATTAATAGAGAAAATTTGAGAAAATGAGAAGTGTGAAAATGAGATTTATAAATAAAAAAACAGGGGATACATGAAGCAAGAACTGAGAAGAGCTAATTAAATTATGTTGAGACTTGAGAGGATCATCCTCCCAACATGGTATCAAGATATTTTGTCAGATCAATTTTTATATCAATACTTACAAAAAATTAATTGCAAAACCTAAACGTGTTTATCTAAATGGGGGATCATTTATTTACATACCAAAATTCGTATTTCCTAAATGACGATTTATATTGAGGATAAAAAGGTAATTATCCTTATATCTTTCATCACATCTCACTTAATTTTGGGAATCAAACGACAGCATTTTAAATTTCCAAGGCCATCCATCTCAAGAAATTAGGTATACCAAACAACCACCCTAAAACATAGCTGACTCAGCTAATCTTCAGCTGATACACAAATGCCGATTAACACATTTCGCAAACCAAATGAGTCCTATATGTATGTATATCTTATGATTTGCAAACCTATTGGTGGTTTGATCTTTTTTGGAACTTAATTTGATTTTCAATAACGTGATTCGTAGGTTTCGCAACTTGATTCCGAATAAAATACAAAGAAACTTGATGAACATTGAGAACATCATTGACAATTGATTTGATGTAAATTTGGAAAGAACATCAATTTGTTGGCTAAGTACGTCTCTGCAGATCGAACGCCTTGATTTAAATGTTCTTCGTGAAGAACGTCGAGAACTTCACCTTAGTCACCTTGAATCTTCTTGAGAGAATGTCGGGATTTCTTTGAATGAAGACTCCTTCTTGTGTGTCTTATTTTTGTGTATTTGACTTGTAGAAATGACCCTTATTTATAGTTGAAGGATAGCATTTAGTCATATTCACCTAATGAGGTGTCATGGTTTGATTGGCCATTCAATATTTCGTGATAATTTATTACTTTGATCATAAGATTTGATTTGAATTGCCAAAATATCAATATCTGAATATCTTATTTGTAAGATATAACTTTTATTGTCAAAATTTTGAACATGACAATATTTGATTTAATCACCAATTAAATATTTTATTTAATTTTGGAATTTGATTTGAACGACTCCAAAATATAAATAAAAATATTATACATATGAATTTATATTTGACATAAAATTTCAATGCCTACAAATTGCCCCATCAAGGCTTGTTCACGTTCATCTGCTTTGACATATTAGTAATCCAAAGCATACTTGAACTTAGATAGTTTAAACTTGTATAAAGGAGCCTTTATTTGAATTTATAGATAGTTTATATGCATATCAAGGGGTTCTTTATTTGAATTTGAGTTTGGAGATAGTTTATACTCGTATCATGGAGTCTTCATTTGAATTTGAATTTGAATTTGTTAGATAGTTGATGCTCATATCAAGGAGCCTTCACTTGAATTTGTAAACAGTTTATACTCGTGTTAATAAGTATTTATTGAATTTATAAATTTATACTTGTGTTAAAGAGTATTCATTTGAATTTGACTTCTACACCTTTTAAACTCTTGTCAATAAGTGCTTGGGGGACTTCACTTTGAAGAATTTTTGATAGTTTATGTTCTTATCAATAACATTTGATAGTTTATACTCTTGTCAAGAAGCAATTCAATTTATTTATTTATTTTTTTTTTTTGTAATTTCAGACAGTTATGCTCGTATTAAGGAACACTTGTTTTGCTTCTTGGAAGTGCTTTGTGGTTTGGAGCCTAACAACAAATTTACATTGGTAAAGGACATTGTTGTCATATAGCTATGTGATAAACCTAAAATCTATATAGTTGTATATGCTTAATTGATATACTATTTATTAAAAATTAGTAAAGTTTAATGTTTATAATAGTAAAATTTTAATTTAGTATAATTAAACTTTATTTTTAATAAAAAGTGTTCAAAGTCTTGAAAAATTGCTATTTGAAAATACATTTTCCTTTCTTGATTAGGATTCAATAAACAAATATGAAAATTTGATCTCTAATTGGACTCAACTAGCGAAGAAGGAAATTCAATTTTGAATTGGATTTTCCACATCTATAAGTAGGGCTCTTCCCTATATTATTCCATGAACTTGGATGTTGTATCAAAGAGAAGAACTCAATGGGCATGTGACAGTCATGAAGATTCAACTCTCAACTACCGAAAAAGCTCAATATAGTTTGTTTTATGTTCTTCTTTTCTTTAGTTACTTTTATTTTTATTATGTATGGATAGTTTATTTTCTTAGGGCTTATGTGGATCCATGAGATGAATTTCTTATGATTTGTTTGAATATCGATGGTATTTAATTTTTATCTATCCTATCTAAAGTGCGAACTTTTCTTATTTGTGAATTTCTAACCAACTTTTACAATATTTGAGATTTTATATTCGACTACGAAATGGTGTGTATAAAGTCTGACAAGTTGCTTTATAGACGTAGAACAACAACGGTTTTGGAGTTGTCACATCACAAGCATGTTATTGTCAAATACTAGTTCTTCTTAGTTTCATAATTTCAATAAGTCAAATCCAACCTTTTCGTCTCTTATACGGAGGAACAAACGAAAAAGAAGGCCTTATCTATGCTTGCAACAATACAAAGAGGTCTAGTTATGATGCCTTCTCGACCCCATTTCATGATGCCTCCACACCTATTAGTACTCAAGCAAGTGGAAGCAATGTGCTATTGCTCAAAAACGTTGAAGGAATTATGTAACAATGACAAATCTGTCAACTTTTTGTGCATCTGTAATGCTGAAAGGTCCCAAATCAAAAAAGGCTGAAACAAAGACGAAGAATTAACTTAGACATTTTAGATGGTTTTTGATGTAATTATTTAAGAACATTGTCAATTGGTCTATTTTGTTAGGAATATGTTGGTGTAGTTGCTCTATTTTTTGTCTCTTGTATGGTTTACAATATCATTCTCTTTTATCTTTGCATTGACAAAAGTGCTACTAGGTTTCAAGTTTTGTTATGTTGTAAGGAATGATGTTAAGCTTGTTTGCTTTTAACAAATTCCTCTAGGTGAACAACATTATTAACCTTGTTTTTCTATCAGAACACTAAAATTTTTTTCCCATCAATTTGTTAAACTTGTATTTCATCAAATTGTTAAACTTCTTATACATTATTTTGATGTTAAACATGAATAGAGAATTCTCACTAATTCAATAAGTGATCACAACTATTAATACCCCCTTGCCATAACAATAATAATAGAACATCAATGCCCATCTAAGTCCACCATGCACAATTTCTAGGCAAAACCAGTTCATTTTGCGCCTATATAAAACATACAAAGCTAACAAGCAAAGATATATATCTCAATCTTAAAAAAATTGAAATAAAACTTGATTAATAGTATCATAAATTTGCCATACGAGGTGGGGAATACTAGATTCACAATAGTACATCAATAGTTTCATAGTGATTTAAATGAAAAATAAATCAAACATAACAATGTGGTCGGGTCAAGTGATCAAATTATTTCCCCATCCTTCAAACATTCCATTTTTCAAGCCATTACTACTTCCAAAATCGAAGAGACAAAGCTAGAAACAACAGAGTCATCAAAATTTTGTTCTTTCGACCTAATTTTTGTTCATCTACCCTCAACATGGTGACTCTAGCCCTAGCACACATGGGATGATCTTCCCACTCAAAGAAATGACAACCTCCATTCCTGTTCCAATAAGCAAGGAATCTGTGACCTGGGTTCTCGTTGGACCATGATGTCCATCATCAGGCCACGTTGCCATAGAAACAATTGACATTGGCCATCTCTATCTCCTTGTCCATTTTGTTTCTCTACAAATTTCTTCAAAGAATTGAGATGAAGAGGAAATGAATTACTTTGGACATTCAGTATTTTATCATAAATGCGAG
The DNA here is from genome assembly GCA_026212405.1 of Petrea volubilis. Taxonomy (NCBI): domain Eukaryota; kingdom Viridiplantae; phylum Streptophyta; class Magnoliopsida; order Lamiales; family Verbenaceae; genus Petrea; species Petrea volubilis. The sequence goes on from CM047883.1 coordinate 12,683,302, forward strand.
GAAAAAAAAGGTGCCAAAGTTTTCCTCTATAAAGCATGATGTGCACGACAGGTGAGTTTATACACAAAATACAGTTTTTTTAATAGACACATCACAGTTCCATCAACTATACTAACAGTTGGCCACGGATGGGACGAAACTTGAAAAATTCCCAAATTTTTGGGAGTAAATTGAAAAAATTTTTGGGTGGGACTAAATTGAAAAAAGCCACTTTCTATAGGACGAAATTGGAAATTAAACTAGCCTCTTTATTTCAAAGATCTCTTAGAGATCATTCTTCAATTCTTTAAATTGACTATAATACCCCTACTTTATTGGCAAAGAATAATATTTTAATACAGTAGTATGGGTCATGTGGGAGACCGTGCTATCATTTCTCTCTTTATTAAATGATTGCAAAGAAAGGCTAGGTTCCCTCGAATAAAGTTCTGAGCATCAATTATCAACATTTGGGTTTCTCCAACTAAGAAGAGTGAGAAAGCAACCTTTGGCCCTTATATCCTAAATTCCCATAGTTAATTGCTACTCTCTGTATCATGAATAAAGAATGGTGAGTACGAGTAAGGACAGGGCTTCGTTTTTTTATCTTGGTGAGTTTCCAATTTGATGGATAATTGCATATTTTCTCGATTGAAGAGAATACGACATTTGTGAACTTGTTCATTAAAGTTTACAGTAAATAGGCTAGCATTAGTGTTTAAGTTGTGTGTTATGTAGTACACAGCCCCACATAAGAGAATGTTTGTGAGTTTGAATAATGAAGATGATGTGTTCAACATGATATACTTGCATACATGCTTGAAAGCCCACATTATTGAATCGGATGTCACCCCAAAAGTTTGTGGTGGAGAGCCTGTGAGCTTGTCTTCTAGATATGTAGATCTTTAATCACTCTTTATTTATGCGATTAATCTTTATTTTTTGTGATGGGTATGATTGTTCCATCGTTGTATGTGGTTCTTTTTTCTTCATTTATTCTAGCACAATTCTTAATTAAATGAATCTTATTTTGCAACCTTTTTAAAGTTTTTTGTATGTACGTTTTATTTTGCATTAATGTCATACTGGATGGTCGTTTGTGACAATAAGGGTGTGGTGGATGATGATATTGCTTAATCAGGTTATTCTACAACAAATGTGAGTTTGCAAAACAACTCTAGATGTTTGGCATGTTTGCATCCGTGGGAAGGGTCAAACATTTGTAGATGTCAATAATTGTAGTATAAGAATTAAAATTATGCTATTGCCATTAGGTGTTCGTTTTGGTGCAAGAAGAATTACCACAAAAAATTTTAGTTGTTTGTAATGTTTGTGGTTGCCTTTGGCATATATATGCCTCATGACATAAAGTAGATGGAGCTTTTGCCATTAAAAGAAGCAATTCGTAGTATAGTTGTGGAGTGGTTGATCTCCGGTCAAGGAGCCACCCTAAAGTGCATGCAACTTGGATTGCTAACATTCTTAAGGACAAGCTAAGAGTAGACCCTTGCCATCAACTATGCAACTTGATTGAAGACATCCACAAAGAATATGGTGTTGACCTATAATATCATCAGGTACAAAAAATGAATTAAGTTGCCATGCATTGTATGCATGGGGCTAGCAGATGCTTGTATGAGAAGTTGAATTGGCATTGTAGAGTTATGAGAGAATCAAATCCGGGTTGTGTTTCTAACCTTGAAGTTGACCCTGTGTCTCTTAATTTTCATTGCTTTTTTTCCATTTGTTTCAACACATGTGTAGTGGGCAAATATAATCGCGATGCTAGGAAATGATAGGGAAAATAATCGCATTATAATAATTTTTGAGCTTTTTAATCAAATAATATTATCATATCATTGAGGTGATATCCTGTGGTCTTTTAGGTTTCGTAGCTTGTTACCTTCCCTTGTTCTTGGTTCAATTGGCCTCATGGGTTTTGTAACTTTGTACCTTTTTCATTGACCTAATTTTATATGGTTATTAATCAAGCTAGAATAATTTATCTTTAATTATTATTGTTTTTTCTTGGTACAAATCATATGATATTGCCAATCAAGAATAATACGATACCTAGGTTGTGTTGCTTTCTCTTTTGGGTCTATGGACCTTCAGTATCCAACATCCCATTGGGTCCAACTAAAATTGAGTCGAGCATAGTGAGGACCTGTGGCATGAGCGACTACTCTCTCAATGTCTATATGGTGGTGTTGTTGTCTAGTTATTTTCAAGCTTTATGGAACATTGCCAACCAAATTTCGTTCAGATAAAATAAAGACATTATCAAAAGGATAAACTCTTGTGGACTCTTTTTTTTCATGTTATTCTAGAAGTGAAGTCTTACACTAATGGATAAGATTATGCAGTATCGTGTTTGAATTTGTGAATTCAGGAATCACGGGATTTAGAGTCAATAATTTTGATAGATTAAAAAATAGGTAATAATTGGATTATTTAAGATCGGGTGATGGGAATAATTGATGTATTAAAAATTGATAGTTTATTATTAGGGATAAAAACATTTAACCCCCCAAAATATGGTGCTTTTTACACTTCGCCATACAAACTTTTACGAGTTGAACTTTACTATCTGAACTTGACTTTTTTTTACACTTAACCCTATACTATCATTTTTCGGCAATAAAAATGAACAAAAATAGGACACGTGTCCTTATGCGAGAGGTTACTTATTATTGAGAAATGACCGGATGGGATTGAGTATTAAAAATAAAAAGTTCATATGGTAAAGTGCCATTTGTAAAAGTTTGTATGTGATGCGAACCAAACTTTGGACGCTTATAAAATTTGTAGGACAAAATGGTTGAGTATAGGGGAATCCTCAGGAATCCTGTTTTTCAAGGAAGGACCTACCTCTTTAGGGAGACCTAACCTGCAAAAAAGTATTAGAACTTCACTGAATTAAGTAAGTATGTGCTTTAGGAAGAAATAAAGCAAAAGTAATTGCAATATAATGTAAATAAAGCAGGAAGGATAGCACGGAATCTTATGTGCAAGCGAGCGATTCATGCTCCAAGTGTGCTCGATTTGTGATATTAAATGAGTTCAGATTAGAGAGAGTTCAAGTTAGAATGTACGTGAGAGCATGAATTAGAAAGTTTTACCAAATGAGGGGATAGATTTTCGAAACTTTGGTTGAAAAGTGTTTCTCCAAATCTCTAAGGTAGTTAGGGTTGGAGATATGCATGAGCCTATCTTGTAGATTTTGTTTTTTAGAAGGATAAGGGCTTGAGCCTTTATCCATATAGACTTGTAGGGGATGAGATTTTTGACTTGGTCCATCCTTTCGGATAAGCAAGGTCGGGGTTGGTTTCCTCTTACCTGGGCCTCCTCGGGTTGAGCTGCCCTTCGTGTGGAATCCTAGGCCATGCAAGGGTTCTTAGCCCATCGCTAAGGCATCTAACCTTGGGCATCTCCTTTTATGCCGTTTTGTATTCCCCAAGTTTAATAGATTGATTTTTAGGGGGCATCAGTTAGGCAATTTGTAAAAAGTATCATAATTTGGAGGTTGAGTGTTTTTCTCCCTTATTATTGTTGTTGTTGTTGTTGTTGTTATAAATAAATATGTATATTTGTTTTAATAGAAAGTGATTGTTAGATTCTCCAGTGTCCTCTGTGATGCCCCCCTAAATATCAATCCCTATTGAGTTTTCTCTTCCATACGCCATCCAAGTTCATGAAATAATGTTGGAAAGAGCCCTATAGATAGATGCAGAAAGAGAGTTTGCTGAATTCTAGTCGGAATCGAATTTCCTTCCTTACTTGTTGAATCCAATTAGAAATCAACTTTCCTTATTTGCTTGTTGAATCCTGATCAAAAGAGGAAAACGTGTCTTCAAATAGGTATTTTTCAAGACTTTTGACACTTTTTATTAAAAATAAAGTTTAATGTTTATAATGATACATCAATTAAGCACGTACGTACAAATACGTAAATTTGAGGCTCATCAAACTCCCCCACACTTAAACATTTGCTCATCCTCAAGCAAAGAAAAATCAAACACTCAAGCTCTAATTTAGTCTGAAAAACATCAATGTCATACTAATTTGCAATTTGTTAAATTCAATAACATTCATGCCCACTAGAAATCATGTTATTCTCAAGCTTAAGTTTGGAAATTTAAGTAGGAAACATGCATTCAAGGGATTTTCAACCAATGCCAAGTTTTGATTATTGAGAAAGTAGTTCAAACTTTCAAAAAAATAAAGAAAATTCATTATTTGACATGAATTTCACTCTTTCTACCTACGACAAACCCGCTAGTGATATAGAGATTCCAACTTATGCTTCTACAACCAATTTTAAGAGTTCTCGCTTCAAAGGTCACTTATTATTATTGTTTTTTTTCAAGAGTTTATATACAACCTTTTTACGTGAAGACATACATTTGTGATGCATGTACCTAGTTACTTAGTTAATGCACAACTCAATTTTTTTCTTTCTTTCTTTTTCTTTTTTCCCCCTTTTTTTCTTCTCTTTTTTTAAGCAACCCATGAATGTTTAGAGAGTACAATAAGAAATTTAGCATGAAACAATCAAGAAGGAAACTAGTCTAATCACTTAAAATGCGTTTTGGACTAGGCATAGAAAGGTTATTTAAATGTAATATCTTCTCTTTATTCATCAAAAGCGATCGCACAAGCTCAATACTCAATTCTCAAAGTATTTAATCAAAAATTTTCCTTGAACTTACGACGTCTACTCCCACTCTAACCTTAACCAAAAAATTCAAGATTTTGAGCATGCATAAATGTAATCAAATTCACAAGTGCCGACAAAGCTCATTAATACAACACAAAACTCAAAACAAGTCTAAGTGAATGTAACAAATTTATAAACTTAAATTCCCACTTATGTTTAAGAAAAGGATCAATATAAGCACAATTTCTAAGCCTAAAATTTTTCAAAAATCCAACAAAAACTTTCAAAAATTGCATAGTTAAAATTCACACCCCACACTTAAATTAAGCAATGTCTTCATGGTTACAACATACTCTAGAAATTGAACTTCACATAAACATTTGACAATAAAGAGCAACAAAATTTAGAATTGCTCCCCTAAAGTGTGTGGTATGCTTTCCAACTACAATTGCCTCAAGCCCAATTCCTACAAAAATAAAAATAAAGATAATAGTTATTAACTAATTAAAGAGACAAAAACTATTGAAATAAAATAAAACTAAAAGGTAGGGATGAGGAAAAAAGTTCTACTTTATGTCTTTAGCTTGACTTTTCATGGCAATCCTGTCTCCCCATTATCAAACTCTTCAATTCAAACCCTAACTTATTGCAAAAATGAATATCACGTGGAGCTTTTGACATAGGAGTTGCAACAAATATATCCTTAAACATATCCTCCTTAACGTTTGCACCTTCCACCTCGTATGCTTCATGGAGTTTGAATTTAATTTTGGAGGACGAGTTGTTTTCAACTTCCTACAAAGAAATTGTGTTTTCTTGTTAGTCTCTCTCATCCCCCTTTTCTTGGTTTTCTATGGTGAATTCTTCATGTATAGCTCCCTTAATTTTCTACTTTGTTCACCTTTGTCTCGCCGCATGCCTCATCTACTCGTTCATCACTTTTTAAGGTAATGTACATATATTGTTCTATTGGATCGACTTCACTATATCCTGGGGATCCACCTTCATTGCTATAGTAGATAGAATTAGCTAGCTACTCTAATTGTGTCTCCTAGTATTGCATGTGGCTAGCAACCTTGTCAATTTTAGCCTAAATTTTCTCAATTTTCTCCATAACAAAATTAGCAAACTTTTCAAATGTCGCTTCCAATTATGACAGACGTTCTGGTTGTTCTTGCAACCCACAATTTTGAACCTGGGGCTCTTGGTTGGTATATCCTCCATAACTATGACTATCTTTCCCTGACATGCTAGGATCATAATACCAACTCGAACTTTGATTATAATATTGTGGAATATTATGAGGCATATTGTAGGGGAATTGTCATTGATTGATGAAGCCTTGTCTTGATACATGCCATGCTTGACACTCGTAAGATGAGTGTCCACCACTGAATATATTACAAATAAAATAGGGACTAGACAAATTATTAATATTAATTTGATCAAATTTACTAAGTGGAAGATCAAATTTATCAAGTATCGCACAAACACTGTCAAGTCCACTCATTCTTTTTTTTTAATTAGTAAATAAGAAGATAAAATAATTTTTGTCTCAATCAATAAATACTATTACTGAAATGATAGTGATAATCACTGTTCTCCGGCAGCAACGCCAAAAACTTGTGATTTTTGCACAAGTGTACGGGTCGCCCAAGTAATACAAAATGAGTAAAGTATCATTCCCATGAGGAATAGGATTATCAAGTACAGACTTTCTAATTCTTTACTATTTAGACTTCGGATTATTGATGAAAAATTAGAAAAGAAAAGTAAAAACACAAGCAAATAATGTAAAATAAAAAAAAACAAGTAGAAAAAAACTAGAGCCGATGTTTCATCAATCAAATCATTTCAAATAATTATTCAAACAATCATAGGTTTTGACTTTTTATTATCCTACGATCCAAATCACAAAAATTTGTAGTCTCATTTCGTAAGTAAAACAAATATACCAAAGAATGTTATGTGTCTATTTTCGCGATCACATATAGATTCCTTAGCCCTTTGTGCACAAGAGTTGTATTAATTAAGAAACACTCACTAATTAGTATAGTTGATCGCACAAGAGCATGAGTATTGCTAACATATGCATTCCTTATGTCTATGAAACAATTAGTCGGATTTTAAAAACACCCTTTCATAGTCAAATATAAAATCTCAAATCCTGGAAAAATTGGCTAGAAATTCACAAGTAATAAAACCTTGAACTACAGATAGGATGGATAAATTTATAAACCAAGGATGCCCAAAAAAAACTACAAGAAATTCATTTTATGAATCCACCTAAAGCCCTAGCAAAAAAATTCTATTCTGGCATAAAAAAAATCCACCTAAAGTATAATTAACTAACAAAAAGAACATAAAAGAATACCATAAACAAATTAATATGAAGCTTTCTAGCAATTGGGAGTTGAATCTTCATGGTTGTCACATCCCCCGTTGAATTCTTCTCTTCAATACGCCATCCAAGTTTTCATTAAATAATGTGGAAAAGAGCCCTATATGGAAAGATAGCTGGCTAAATCCTATGTGGAATCGAATTTCTCTTTTTTTCAACCTAAATCCAATTAGAAATAAAACTTCCTTATTTGTTTGTTGAATCCTAATCAAAAAGGGAAAACATGTCTTCACATTGGAATTCTTTTCAGACTTTTGACACTTTTGATTAAAAATAAAGTTTAATTACACTTAGTTAAAATTTACTATTATAAACATTAAACTTTACTAATTTTTAATAAAACACATAAATTTGAGGTTCATCAGAGCCCACAAGGCCCTCATATAAAATCAATTTCTTGTGTGTGCTAGGGCACGAAGCCCTAGACACACATCATAGGACGTGCCATGGAGAGAGAGAAGGAGAGAGAGCACGTGAGAGAGAGATAGAGAGAGGGAGAATGAAGAGGAGAAGTAGATGCTTGAATTCTCAACAAACCCCTTTCTTTTTTCTCGTTAGTACTTTGATTTCATGGTTAATAGTATGCTTTGATTCTTACATTTCATATTATGTGCTTGATTCTAGATTTGACTAAGTTGTGGAGGTTTGTGAAACAAACATCGAAAAATGGAAAATTTAGCCAAAGAGGGAGCCGCCGGCAATAGTGTCACCTGCAATGCTGTACTCAGCCATGTTTTGGGTAGGTATGCTGATTTATGCTAGCCTTGTGCCTGGCCGCACACGACCAAGCCCTAGGCATGACACGCCTGCCTGTTCGAGGGCGTGTAATGTGCACTTGTATATTGTGTGCATGTTGTGTACGTGTACAGATCCATCTTTGTGTGTGTATGATGTCCCCATTGCATGTTTTGTACGTATGTGTGTTGTGCGGGCATGAGCGAGAATGGTATGAGAAGTGGGTAGTCTTGGCTGCCAACGCCAACAATCGCAATAGGGACATTCTGCATGCTTACGGCACTTAGCGAGAGCTGGTGGTAGGGAGCACCGAGGGGCGTGCATCCATCCTGCGAGCTATTCTAATCGTTCCATTTTATGATCATAGAAATTATTCTAGCTTAATCATTGGTTTTCATGTACTACTAGGGTGGTAGAATTGAGTGAGACGTTGCAAATCGCCAAAGCCCAATGTAAAGAATTGCAAATGAATTTTATCCTACTTCACTAGGATTAGGTAGTTTTGTTTGATACTTGTGAGCTATTCTTATGATCCACCTTATGTGTTTGTTTCGTATATGTTACATGATTTGAGACACATGGCATGAAATAAAGATATTGAATTTTCTGAAGGAATGCACGTGGTGTATTAGTTATTTAGTTGAAATTTAGGATTCTTTGACCTTTTGGAATAAATATTAGCATGGATCCATTCTGAACATTTGGATATGCTACGGTGTTAAGTAGCATTTCTACCTCGTATGGGGTTATATAGCACAAGTACCCTCTTAAGTGGGGTTCAAGTTAGGCTTTAACCTACTATGAAGTTATGTAGCATAAGTACCTTTCTAACTTGGGTTAATGTCAGTGCTTGATGAAGATAGCTTATAGGAGTTTCAAAGTAGCGAAACATGCATTTTGTGAGTTACTTGTTTCATAAATTACTATGCATGATAAATTATCTTGTTTACCTTGCTTACAATGCGCATATAATTGCTTAACACTGGTAAGGGAAGCTTAATTCCTCTATCTGAGTGAGTTTTTACAGATCTTAGCTCCAAAAGAGATGAAGACACATACTTTTGGCAGCGGTGAACTGGAAGACATAAATAGGAGGAGCATTTAATTTGTATTTGTTTATGCTGCTACATCAGCCTATAACTATTTTATAACTTTGCATATTGTTTCTTATAGTAGATGGTAGTGTTTATGTCTTGTGAATCATAAGAACTTATAGTAGATAACATAACATGACATTTAGGATGCCCTTCAATGACCAAGGTTCCCCATGTGCGTATTAGGATTGTGGCACCTCTTTCGTTAGGACCTCCCGATACGATTGGGGCACATTGACGATCGTACTGAGTACCAATCTTGTGATCGATACCTAATACGAACATCCTAATCTATACTACTCAATAGTCATTCATAGTATAGCAAAAGCGAGGCAGAAATACAAACTCAAGTAATACATATAGAACTTTATCTATTCAAAAGGTAAACAATGCAAAATAACAAAATTCATGATTACATGTAACTCCAAGGTCTATTAAACATGCTAAAAGAACTAAGGATTGGTATCTTGGATTACTCTATTGCCTTTATCTAAGTTCCTCTCAACCTGTCTCCCCTGAATTTGAGGTAGTGAACAGAAATAATAGGGGTGGTAAGTCCAAGTGACTTAATGAGGCCGGGAATATGATATATTTAGAAAATACGACTGATAGAACCAATAAAATAATGAATCATGGAAAAGTGCACCGTAGTGTGAAACGTGTATTTTAGTAAAATAATTTGAGGACTAAACGATACCAATAGTGAGGCATGAACAGTTTATCCAACCTTATAACTACCTAAAACAGATAAAACATAGCAGAAACCCTTATGCCCCCATGTCAAGGAGCGACCTTGACTATGGTAAATGATAAATGGTAGGCGTACCACGTGCCCATGCAATACACCGGTCCAACCCCACCATGGTTTCCTGTAATGATCTCGGGGAACGAAACAGAGGCCACCGTTCTAGTTTAGTTGCAACATCGCAGAACAGTCATGGCCGTTCTGCACATTTTAAGGTTATTTATGTACAGATAAATTTTAAAAAATTCTGAAAAATATTAGAATTATCTATACAACACAATAATTCAAAATTTATTAAATACAAATCACATTTATTATTTGTACTATGTAGAATGATGAGGGAGTACAAAATTATCATTTTTTGTCTGATCATACAAATTATTCAATTGATGGGACACATAATCTTCTCTACGGGTGACAAATGCAGGATATGATTGGTTAGATGAATCATAACTAGTAGAGTGCAATGATAGCGGATTAAAAGGTGGTTGTGAAAATGAAGAGCACACATTATCATGATGGTAGTTCGCAAATCCTCGATATTCAATATTGTTAGCATTGCTACCGAAAGACAAAGGCACCCTATGGCACGTATCAGTAGAAGATGAATGATCCCAATGTATATTATGTGCACTATAATCAGTTAATCCTACAGAACGATCATATCTAGCATCAATGTTTCTTGATCCATGATCAGATTGATGCTAGTCATTTGAGCTGAAAGATCAATAATCATAATGTGTGATGTGTCTTCCGCTGGAACTATTGTGGCTTCTATCATCATAGTGACAAGAATTGGTGCGAGATAATAGATTACTATTGTGGGCATTTGTCCCATAATTGTAGTAATCTCTAGATATATTTTGTTGGTATTCTCGTAAGCTTAGAAATTGTATATGTTCATCCACATTTTTGTATCTAGTGTTGTATGTTCGATTGGGATAGTCGAAATTATTTGTACCCGACAAATCAGCAAGAAAATGATGCTTTTCTTCAATTTGTTGGATGATAATAATATTGCATTATATTGACTATCTTGATGTAACGTCCACTACCAGCAGCCTGTTGTTGACCGCCACTACCATCTTGTGGTCCTTGATCATCGCTCCTATCATTATTGTCATCGGATCCATCACTATCATTGCTTTCTTGAGATTGTTGGATATTTTTTTCCCATTTTTTGACTAGACGACGAATGATTAGTCTTCTTGCCCCTTAAAGAAGCAATGGTTGGATTGTCATCTTGTTCATAAGATCGTACATTTTGAATCTCTGTATCCAACCATTCTGTATTTTCTAATAACAAAGGTTTTTCATTCTCTCATGTCCACTCCTCTGAAATGTCATCATTATGGAATATGTGATTAAGATCAAGAGGGAGATCATAATCAGTATCTCCTTCTTATGCATAAGATTTCTCACCCTGAGTCGCATATTGTAGTGGACGTACACCAATTTGTGCAACTTTGCTATAGCTAAACGATTGCATAGTTTTGTGCGAATGAGAGATCAAGTACTCCAATTTCTTTCACAACTAATAGATAAGCATGTTTGACTAAAGACTTTAATTGCAATTTTCTTAAGGTGGGGAGCTTCATCACCATAGATCTTCCACAATTCAGCTGAAACAAAACAATTCAATCATTAATAATATTATGATAGAAAAATAAAAATAAAATAAAATGATAAAATATAAATACATATGTGAAAAAAGCTTAAATTGGTGAAGTTTCTTTTACCGCTCTTTTTGCAAGAGGAGTCCCAACCTCTCCTACCTTGTCTATAAATAATTTAATCTAGTAACAAAAAAATATGAAGTTTGCAGTATGTAAAAATTATACAAATATGTCTAAAGTTACCAATAAGATTGATATTTATAAATAATTACTAGAATATTGAAACTTACCTCATTAAGTGCTTTTGATTGTGCACCTATATCTGGCTCAAGTCTCTTTATTAGTCATTAATCATTGTTGTACTTCATTAGTGTACACACAAGTTTCAGATTGTTGAAGCACCGGGTTCAAAAAATGTGCTACAATAAATAAAATTTACAATTTAATCACAAACTAAACTAAATATAACCATGTATATATACATGCAAAATATTTCTACATGCAGCATGCAAGTGTTGGTGTAATTGTTTGCACCATCGAGCATCAATTACATCCCAATAGGTCTTCCAAAATTTTCATAAATGACTCTATAAAAATTTTCATAAATGACTGGTAAGGTCGGTCTATTATCTTTATTGACAAGTTTTAATACCTTCCCAAGTGGTTCCATGACAGTTTGGACATCTCGTGCGCCTTTCCCAAATTTCGTATCCATTATGAGTTTAAACACTTTTTCAGCCTCTTTTCGTCTTCGGGAGTTAAACTCTTCCAATTCAGGTGTGGTGCACATTTTTCTCAAATCAGATTGGTGCCCGATAAGACTTTCAATAGCAATAAATTCAATTGCAAACCTTGTGATCCTCAGTCTCAACAATTCTCTATCATTTGTATAAGTTCGCATGAGATTTACAAATTTGTAGCTATTGTAAATTAAGCTCATTATTTGTTTGGCCTTGGCGATGTACTTTTTAATTTTTGGCATCTTACCAAAATCTTCTAGCATTAGATCAAATCTTCTCCAGCCACTTTATTTGCATGTTCACTATCAGTAACTATTTGTACAATGTTTGACTCTCCAACATCATTAATAACTTTATTTAAAATAGAGAGAATACAAATCGCCGATTTTGTTTTGTTAGTGCAGTCAACTGAAGAGTGGAATATCATTTGACAATCAGAATAAATCATAAAGTTGATAATAGGCCTCTAAATTTGTTTTGTTTTGACTTCTCCAACCAGCGTACATGATGGTACATTCATACTCTAGCTATTTCTTTTTTAATATATTAATATACACCTCAATTTCTTCGACTTCTTCCTCCAAATGTTTTCCACCAATTTGACATCCTGAAGGACCTTTTATTCTCGGCCCGCTTCAGCAATAGTGTCGATCATAGATTGATAATAAGGTACACTATTAGCCGTATTAAATGGGATAACATTGAATAAAAAAAACTTATTGATGGCCTCACCAAGTCCTTTTATTTTTGAGGAGCAAACTAATATTTTATGCTCTTTTGCTTTGGTGGAAACATGAAAGAATCAATTCCCTTTGAAGGCTGATTAGCAGGTCCTTCTTTTGTATTGAAACTACGTGTCATTCCTCTTTTAACACTTGTGGTTGATGGGCTTGCACCAAAATGCCCTAAAAACAACGTAATAAGTTAGAATACTTTTAACAAATGAGTTTATAACTATATAGATTTTAATATACCTCCACCATAGGGTTTACGCATTTCTTCTTCATAACTAGCCATTTGATGACTTTCACGCACGACATTACGCAATTGTTTAGCTTCCGATGCTTTCAAGCTCTTGTCGTTCATTTTATAATCGTTGTATTCACCGTCATTATCTGAGTCAAGATCAATTCTAGTTATAGTTTCTTCCTGAATTGCATTTAGTGTCACTTCTTTTTTTCTTCTCATCAATTCTCGCTCAAATTTTGCATCCTTAATATATTTTTTCATTATTTCAGACACCTTTTTAGGAGCCTTGGTACATGATTCGACATTTCCACTATGTAGTGCAATGTGTTGTTTTAATCTTGTTGTCCCACCAGTAATAACCTTGTCACAAAAGCTACATTTAACACTTTTTCGATCTACGCCTACTGGTTCACCGAAATCCTAGCCAATATCACGTTTTGGAGGCATTTAACAAATGAAATATTAATAATAAGAATATTAACATATCACAATATTACTCATTTAATTATTTTTTTTCAAATGAGAGGGAAATAACTTTAATTAAACATGAAAATAAATTATGAAAAATTTACAAAGGACAACTCAAACTTAATACCAATCAATAATTCCTACAATCCAATTAATACAAAAATATATCAAATTCAAGAATTTTCTTAATTGATATCACCTAATAAGTTACTATATTTTATGTAGATAATCATGATAATTGTATATGATGTCTAATAAAGCATAATATTATGTTCTCTAATTTTGGAGTGCTAAACAGAAAGATTATTTTACTGTGAAATATTACGAATCTAATGTATAAGGCAATAACGAGAATAATTAGCTTGAATTAATATGAACAAGTGCATACAATATATTTTGAATCTCTATTCTTTCTGTACTTAGCATTCTATAATTACAGATGCGTGCATTGTCAACAAAAATGTGAAATTTATTAATAGCGTGACATGATTTAATCCTTTAATATTAAACAATTTGTGCTGAGAATTTTCCCCCCTTTTTAAAATGATATTTGCTACAATAATTACAATAATTAATTCATCTATAAAACTCCCTTTCTTCATTCCATGTTATTTTCCTATAATTTAAATAACTAAAAACTATGAAACTTATATAGTAAATAATGCAAAAAACAAAAGATATTAATAATGAAAATCCACAAATAAATCATATATAAATTTCAAGTATCGTGACCGATGGTTATATAACGCTATCCACCACCAAGTAAAAATAACTCTTCCTACACACAAATACATAATAAAGTTTTAGAAATTTTTATGGGAATAAGAATAAGAGTGGCTTTCATATAATTCTTATATAAATGTATGCAATAATTGCTCACGAGAGGACCTATTCTTTACCGATTTTGTCTTGTTTTATTTTTTGACATAAAGCTACTAAAAAAGAAAGGAAAAATAAGATATATTTTTTTTTGAAATAAAAACCAATAACTGCACCTCTTTTCTGTAAATGTTTCTTTTTTGAAATAAAAACCAATAATTGTACCTCTTTTCTGTAACTGTTTCTTTTTTGAAATAAAAACCTATAATTGTACCTCTTTCTTGTTTTTTTACACTGTATCTCTCTTTCCTTTTACAGAGAATCTCTGTCTTTCTTTTTGTTTTACAGATAATCACCTGTTTCTTGCTCTGTTTTCTGCTACTGATATTTCTTTTTCATTTCCAGATAATCCCTTGTTTCTTGCTCTGTTTTTCGCGATTGATGAGTTTTACAAGCTCTGCCTTTGATTTTTGCAGACAATTCTTTTTCTTTTATAGATAATCCCCTATTTCTTGGTCTGTTTTCTGCCATTGATGAATTTCACAAGCTCTATCTTTGATTTGTGCAGACAGAGAGGAGTAATTGACTCAACCCATTTCGTTCTGGCCGTTCCATTACCACGAATAGTGGAATGGGCGTTATAATGCCGCAACACCCTAGTCTATGACAAACACCAGAATAGCGGAACGGAGGCTGGGATTTCTATTCCGATCCTACCATTTTGGCCGTTATTGTGGCATTCCAATGAACTATGAATCCCAATACAGCCAACCTCCAACTGTATGTAGTACTTAGATCCTACGGTATGGTATCATATAAAAAGGACTTTTTTGTCAGTCCGTTCCGCCCAATATATCCCTCTTATATGTATCGGGCACAGACTTAAGGGCGTCCCCAAGGGTGGCAATAGCTTGTTTTCAAAATTAGGGATACATAAAACATAACCAATATACGGTATCCCCAAGGTGTCAGTAAATCATATCGAAACAGACATAACTCTCAATTCAGAAATGAAATATTTTTAGATATAATTCTAACTTATAATTGGAAAAATCACTACAGGAAAAACGGGAAAAAGTGGGGGAAAAATCCGACGGAAATCCGGCGGAATTTCCGTCGGAAAACCGGTGGAAACCGGTCCGCCGGTTTTTTTGGCGCCGGAATACGCCCGGCCGCCGGTATTCCCCCGGTTTTTCTGCCGATTTACGCAGGCCGGTTCGACCGACGGGAAAACCGGCGGAATATTCCGCCGGAATTTTTCCCCCGGATACTTTTAAAAAAAATTGAATTTTATTAAACCGGGGGAAATTTCCCCTGGTTTTCCCCCGCAAATATAAAAACAAAAAATTTATTAATTAAAACCAATTTCTCCGATTTTTTTAAAATAATTATTTTAATTCGATCGCCTAAATCAGCTCATTAAAATTTTTTTATTTATAAATTTCATTTATAATATTCTAATAATGCAAAATACTAATATTCACAAACAAGTAAAATAAATAAAAATACATAAAGCTAAAATAAATTGACAAATATAAAATATTATCCTATATTGTTTGAAATATAATTCAAATATAAAATACAAATTCGCCAGGCAAATAAAAACATTGGTCATACGTCAAATTAAACTATCAAATGTGTCTACTCGTCCTCCTCATTGTCCTCCTCAAAATAGTTGATGTCATTTTCGTTATCATCTCCGACATTCATGGGATTCGTATTTGGTTGCGGTGCGAACATGTGTTGAGCAGGAAATCCTTGATCGAGATCATGACATGTGTCGTGGGACGTATTGCCCGTGGGACGACGCCGACGAGATGACTGGGGAGCTCCTTCGGAGGCGGACGGGCGATTGCATCATTGACATTATTGTGTTATTTTGAGACTTTAATTCGGTGATCTCTTCTTTATGAGATGAGATATAAGTCTCAATTTGATTTTTGAGATCCGTCAACTGCGTCTGTACATGTGCTCCAGAATTAGAAGGATCAGCACGTGATGAGGAACTTCCCAATGAGTGTTGCCCCCTCTTTTCCCGAGGAACGTACTTCAGCCCAATTTGGCAACCCTTTCTGTTCGGGAGTCCGACCGCCTGCATAAACAACTCGTGTTTAGACTGTTGTGTAGCTTCATCGCTCAACCCTGCTGCTATTGATTGTTCCTGGGCTTGTAACAATTGTTGGTAGTTCTCCTCCATGAAATTAAATAAATTATATTAAACAATTGAAATTTAAGTCATGCAAGTATGAATAATTAGTTAATTAAATATGCAAATTAATATATTGTATACGTACGTGGACTTTTTTGGCATTTTGATTTAGCCAAACCACATTATTGGACGTGCTCCCTTCATCTTCGTCACCCTGGGTCATCTCGTCGGGTCTAAGTGATCTCGTATAACACTTTTGAACAACCTCATGATAGCCGACCTCACGTTGACACTCGGCCTCCTAGATAATTGATAAATAAAATTTTTAATAACAATAATAGTTATAATAAAATTGATAATAAATAACATACCATCTCAAGTTTTTTCATCGCAAGTGACTTCGGCCCGCCACCATAACATGCTCCACCACCCGCTTCTCTATTTTTTTTTATTCTGTTCGCTTTGTTTTTTGAATGTCTCTGAAGCCCAATAGGCGGTCAATTGGTCCCATATTTGGGGCACTATCCACGCCGGTCGCGTCCCAACTTCCCTGACATGCTCATATAGCTGCGACAGTTTTCTCGAACCACGGCTTCGAAAAGCCTTTTTCATATGATACTCATGCGCAGGATCCCACTCAACATATTTCTGTATATGTTATATTTTAAAAGATTACAATATGCATAAAAATTTATGTGTTACGTGTTACGTGTTACGTGTTACATATAATCAATATACAAAAGAAAATACGAACCTTCCACTCCTCAAACCACGTATCAAAAAGCTCTATGCTAATATATTTGAATGTAGGAACAAACTCAGTCATTCGGCTTTTCAATACGGTACCTATCGTGTTAGCTCCACGCTCGGCCGGGACGAAGCTACTGCACATACAGTATACATACACGTCATATCATGTTTAAGTTATTATAATACATTTAAACTTGACATATTAAACTCTCACTTACCAATTCGGAGCCGGCTCCAAGGAAAGCTTTTGTCCAGCTCGTCGTGTGGTTGGAGGATCCGGGATGCTATATGCATCATGAGCAGATAGATTAGGTGAACTAATGGGTGGACTATGTCCACCTACGGATGGAGTAGGCATAAATTGCAATGGAGCCGATGCAGCATGATGGTATGCTGTGTTCATGTGTTCATTGATAATTGGAGGATCGTTTAAGTCATGTGATAAAGGACTAGTGGTAGAGACATATGATTGTGAAGAATTGATTCTACCCCGTATGGCATTACTTGATCCAGAGCGTTTCCGCGGTTGCATCTAAATTATTGTCGTTAATATAAATTAATAGATGAATTGCATACTAATATTAATTAGAAAGATACATATAAAATTTCAATTAATATAAAGTATTACATAAGAATTCAATCATTAACAATCAACTATTATAAATCAAATGAACCCTAGTCACTGTCTCTATCATTATTTGAATCATCGTTCATTAACACCAAGTCTTCCTCATGATCCTCATCTCTCTCACTATATTCTTCGTCGGCCGAGACATCATTATTTTCCTCTTCATCCTCCTCGTGAACCTCAAGTTCGACGAGCTGAACAATATCTAAGTCAACATCTTCATCACACAAAGCGGGTACTCCATCATCACTAGAAGAGTTCATAACCTGGCACATATCATTTTGGTAAGCCTCCTCCATACAACCAGGAGTTTCAACTCTGCCTTTAGCTCTACTTTTAATTATAGCGAACCATTGGGTCTTCCCACGAATACGGCCTGGATACACAACAAAATAAACTTGGCGCGCTTGTTGGGCGATTATGAAAGGGTCATATTTTCTATATCTGTCTGTCTGTTTCACCTCAATAATACTACATTCTGGGTGTGCAATGCTCGTTCCTCTATGTGGAGTGGGGTCAAACCAATCACACTTGAACAACACCACTTTTTTTAATGGTTCCCCCGTATACTCCAATTCAAGAATTTCATTCAAAATTCCATAGTAGTCATCTTCGCCAGAATCGCCATCGTAACCGCCTTTCACCCATACGCCACAATTCATTATTTTTTTACCCTCACTCCATGATCGTGTATGAAATTTGAAACCATTCACAATATATATCGGATATGTCCTGACAGAGAAATTAGGTCCCAGCGCAAGTTGTTTCAAAAATATTGACAACATTCCATTATTCAGTTCAAGGACCTATATAATGAAACGTATATAATTAACGTCAACAACAATGTTCATGCATGTTTTCACGCTTGATTGTGCAATAATTTTATTTTATTTTTTTTAAATTAAAACTTACGTGCGAATTGAACCAGTCTGCGAATTCATTTTCGATCCGCTCGCTTGCGTCAACTTCTGTGATCCTATAATGTTGTCGAAAATAGCTACGTTTGACAAGATTTAATTCAGAATTTTTGATAATCATATAAAAGGTATAAAATAATTATAATTTATTAAATGTGATACTTACTTGATATATATTTCGACTTCATCACAATTTAATAGCACATGTAGTTTAGCGGAATTATACTCCTGCAAACTCTCAAAATAGCATTCCTTACATGCTCCTAATGGACGACCTGGTTGATTGAAAACCGATAAAGTTGATGGCACTGAAACATCAACACCACCATCATCGTTCCGTGGTACGCGCGTACTCATTGACCGCAAGTGGGAATTAAAGTAGAAGGAGCAAAAATTAGCAGTCTCACGTCAGAGATAGGCCTCACATATAGACCCTTCTACTTGAGCCTTTTGTTTGACTGTTTTTTTTATCTTGCCCAAATACCTATAACATTATTTTACGAAAATTTGTATGTAATTAATAACAATGCATAAGATAATTTAAGTTATGCAATGTACAGCCAAAAATAAATGATCTACCTTTCAAACGGATACATCCATCTAAATTGCACTGGACCACCATTTCGAGCTTCATCGATCAAGTGAACAGGTAAATGCTCCATTACATCGAAAAATGCAGGAGGAAATATTCGTTCTAATTTGCATAAAATTATTGGAATATTTTTCTCCATCTTGTCAAGATCATCGTGCCTCAATGTACTTGAACACAAATCTTTGAAAAACTGACTCAATTCAGCCAATGGCTTCCAAATATCATCGGGCAATTCCTTGAATGCAATAGGCAATAATTGTTCCATGAATATATGACAATCATGACTCTTCATGCCATGAATTTTGGCTACTTGTGAGTCTACACAACGACTTAAGTTTGAGGAATACCCATCTGGCATTTTTAGTTGTTTAATCCACTCACATATTGCTCTCTTTTGGTCTAGCGTGAAGGTGTAGCTTTTGGCTTTCCCCATTGCCCGCTTGACTTTTGAACCAATTCTAACTCACGCCGCCTACAAAGTTTGGCCATATCCATTCGTGCATTTGCATTGTCTTTAGTTTTTCCTTTGATGTCCATTACTGTGTTAAAAATATTATCAAATCCATTTTTTTCAATATGCATGACATCTAGGTTATGACGAATTAAAACATCTTTCCAATACGGTAATTCCCAAAATACACTTTGTTTTGTCCAATTGTGCGTTATACCATACCCGGGTAACTTTTCCATATGTGGGTGCTCAGTAATTTTCGATAACCATTGTACAAGTTCTGCCATTTGATGACCATCGACTTTCGGTGGTGCCGGGTCGAACTCAGTCTTATTTTTCTTGAAATTCATTTTGTTCTGTCGAAAAGGATGGTTCATTTCAAGAAATTGTCGATGGCTATCAAACCATGTATTTTTCCTTCCATGTTTCAATGTTACGGCCTTACTGTAACCCATACAATACGGACATGCTAATTTACCAGCAGTCATCCAACCGGATAGCATTCCATACGCAGGAAAATCATTAATTGTCCACATTAATGCAGCTCTCATCATAAAATTTTGTTTTTTTGATGCATTATACGCCTCAACACCCAGATCCCAAAGCTCTTTCAACTCATCAATAAGTGGTTGCAAATACACGTCAATGTTAACTTTCGGATTTTTTGGCCCGGGAATTATGCATGTCAAAAACATATAAGGCATTGACATACACATCTCAGGTGGTAAATTATACGGTGTTACAATTACCGGCCAACATGAATATGGCGATGCTGATTGAGAATACGGTGTGAATCCATCAGAATACAAAGCAAGTGTAACATTTCTAGGTTCAGCAGCGAAATCAGGATAAACTGCATCAAAATTTTTCCATGCATTCCCATCAGCTGGGTGACACATAACCCCTTCCAGTCGGCGATGTTCAACATGTCATCGCATGTGTGGTGCTAAACTCAAAGATGCATACAAACGTTTTAATCGTGGGATTAGTGGTAGGTAATGCATTCGCTTAACGGGGATGTATTTACGTCGGCCTTGAATCCTAGTCGAAATTTCTCGATATCTAGGAGCATTACAGAATTTACATTCCGTCGCGGCAGAATCATTTTTATAATACAACATGCATCCATTGACACAACAATCAATTTTGTAGCTAACCAAACCCAATCGTTTTACACGTTTCTGCGCCTCGTAAAAGTTTGTTGGGAGGTCATGCGGGGTAGGCATTACTTCAGACATTAACTGTATGATTTCATCAAAACCGTCCCGCGCAACATTGTAATCAGTTTTGATACTCATTAATCTTGCCGCAACAGATAAAGGAGAGTGATCTTTACAACCAGGCCAAATTGGTTTGTTAAATTCACTCAAGAGATCGAAGAATTTTTTTGTTTCCGCATTTGGCGCCTCTTCCACAATAAGTTGTCCATCGTTATTCCTCATATCAACCATATCATCCACAATAATATTTTCCCTGACGGCATCGAAGCACATATCTGCATATCTTTGTAGGGGATTATTGTCAGGATTTATAGATGTACTTGGTTGACCGAACGATGTATTATCTTGAACGGGTCCTACCTCACCATGATCTACCCAAAACCAATAATTTGTTTTAAAACCGAAACGGAGAAGATGTTCCCTAACTTTAAACGGTTCTAGAACAGCCCACTTTTTAACGCATTTTGCACATGGACATCTAATCATTCGAAACTTTATAAACTCTTCACAAGCTTTAGCATGTTCAATAAATCCATCCACTCCATCAATAAATGAGTTTGAAAGCCCCGAAGAATTAGCCTCAGTCCTTTTATACATCCACATTCTATGCGAGGGTATATCCATCTACATATTACAGATTAACTAATTATTATATGGTTTGTTTATTCTTAATTATATCATCTAACTTTTCATTGTAACAAATTTTACATTTTACAGAAATTCAAACACAAGCATCATATTACAGAACGTATACAAAAATTTCACGAAAGACAAAATAACTGCATCATATTACAGAATGTATAAAGAATTACTATATTTTATTTACTAGTTATATATTGTCAAAAAATACCTACCACAGCAAACAATGGGAAGGCTCTACCCCTTCCCCCAATTCCCATCCACCATCTCCACATTTCATACTACCTTAATAGCTACAAATATCTAATAATATATACATATACATCTAATTATAACTACACATAGCCAAGCAATGGCTCATATTAGCAAAAGTTAGCCATACGTACCTTTTCGATATTTATACCAAATTACACGGCTACGCAAACGAAGTAGAATAAGCGAAATACCTACAATTTCAAGACAAATAAATAAATTACAATCACCTTTCATACTTTACATCAACAATTTATAAAGTACTTTACATATTACAAAATAACACAATCAAAAATTATCAATAATTTCATATAACAAATACTATTAATTATGTCAAAATACACGAACAAATACCATATCTAACACAAAAATCATATATATTTGTATATCAAACACTTTCAATATTTATACATTACGAAAAAATATACTTTAAAAAAGCAAAAAATCCAAACCGTGAAAGACTTCTAACATTTGTACATTATTAACAATCAATAATTAAGTTAAAATACATTATTTTATAACATATCTAACAACAAAAATCCAATATATTTGCATATCACAATATCAAAACAATTAATATGTAAAATAACAAAAAATAAACTATCATTCAAAAAACAAAACCGGTCAAATGGTTAAGGCGCGGTGGGCGGCGGAGGAGGGGACGGCGACGGCGGCGGGCAGCGACGACCGGCGGCAGGGGCGTCGACGGTGGGAGAGTCGGAGAGAGAGAGAGGGTGAAGTTGAGAGAGAAACAAATGGTGGAGAAAGGAGAAGGAGGAGGAGGAGGAGATAGGGGGAAAAAAGGGGGGGAAAACCGGGGGAAATTTCCCCCGATTTTTCCCTCGGTTTGATGGGGAAAAATTTTGAAAAAAAAAACCGGAGGAAATTTTCCCCGGTTTTCCCCCGGTTTACGGGGGAAATTAAACAAAATAAATCGGGGGAATGATTCCCCCGGTTTTCCCCCGGTTTACCGGGGGAAAAGACCCCCGGTTTTCCCCCGGTTTATGGGGGAATTTTTAAAAAAATAAACCGGGGGAAATGTCCCCCGATTTTCCCCCGATTTTTGGGGGAAAAAAATTAATTTGTTCCCACAAATTATATTAATTATAAATATAAGTATTTTTTTTCATAAATTAATTTTGAATATACTAAATTTTATATTTTTATTATTGGAGCTTATAAATTATAAATTTTTTTGGTAAAAATTAGAACTTATATGAGTTTTTTAAGAGTAATGATGATCGAAAATTATTCGTTAAAGACCTTAGTCAAATATCACAGCGGAAATGAGAAATTTTAGATTAATTTTTCGTATCTTAGTTCATATTATGTATTTAATTTATGAGTTAAATCTTTACATATGCTTTCGATATTTCAACAAATGTTAAATCATATATAATTATTGAAATTATCAAAAGTAATAACTAAAATAGATTGCAAAATATAAAAATATCAGGCACATATAACTTTTTCCACATTATAATCTATCCGTGACCAAAATATGTCCTGTCCCTTTGATATAATCGTCTAAAACGATAAAATTGTTTTTGTAAATTTTAAAAATATATATGTTTCAAAAGAAAATATTTGATTTAATTATAAAGAATTTAATAAAAATGTCTTGGGAAAACATAACAAAATCACATTTTGTATTATTGTGTCATGATTTTTGGGCATAAACATCTTCAGTAAATAGAAAGTCTTTGATAAAAAGATAATACTATTCATAAGGAATCAATGCCCAATTAACTTAAGGTAAAAAAAAAGGAATAATAATATGTAGATATCGATCAAATGACTTTTTAGCAAGAAAATACCATGACTTAAGATTGTTACCATCTCGTCTAACAAGAGGAACATACCAATAAGGGATACGAGACAACACATACCTGTTGTCATGTACTATGGAACAAATTATAAAAAGATTCAACTATTCAGCTAACTGCCCAGTAAACTAAGTTTATCTTCCGAACATTTCAAATAATCTTAACATTTCAAATCAATAAAAGAACAATTCAAATTGACTGGGGGGGAGGGGAGGTAAATTCACTTACTTAAATATAAAATATAAAAATTCAAACACCCCATACTTAGTAAAAATTT
The DNA here is from genome assembly GCA_026212405.1 of Petrea volubilis. NCBI lineage: Eukaryota > Viridiplantae > Streptophyta > Magnoliopsida > Lamiales > Verbenaceae > Petrea > Petrea volubilis. The sequence continues at coordinate 12,707,229 of CM047883.1, forward strand.
CTATAAAATAATACTAAAGGCGCCTCTTAAGCAAAATGTAATATATGTTAGTTTACACATAATATATGCACTTATTATAATTTTTGGTACTTTTCTATTAACGTAGTCTCGTTTAATTTCAAGTAAACATGCTTTGAATGTATACTATCCTTAAACGACTATCACTTTTCTGTCCATCACTATACTTATATATGCTCATTTTTATTTGATGTTTTAGGTTTTTAATATTATTTTATTTTTAATCGACTAGAATTTTTGGCGTGTTTTCGGATCTTTGATAGATTTGAGTTTAGTATTTATAGATCGAGATTTTATAGGATCTCTCAAATTGGATTGAGCAGTTGTCAAATTATGTTATCGGATTTGGATTTGGACTTTGTATATCAGATCCTATAACAAAACTTAAAATTCTCTATCTTATTTATTTGTTAAAGAACACATCGTATTTCTCAAAAGTACAATTGTCTTTCATTTTACTTGGTTATTATTGTAAACTAAAAGAAAATATAAAAGTACACTCTAAAACAATTCAAACAATTAATTAACTTCATTTTAAAAAAATTAATTTCCACCGATTTTACATAAAAAAAAATTCAAAAAAAACCGGGGGAATTATTCCTCCGGTTTTTCCGCTGGTTTTAAATTTAAAAATACATAAAACAAATTTAAAAAAAAAACCGGATATATAAAAATATTAAAAAAATATTAAAAAAACAGGGGGAATAATTCCCCTGATTTTCCGCCGGTTTTATATTTAAAAATATATAAAAAATATTAAAAAAATCGGGGGAATAATTCCCCCTGTTTTCCGCCGGTTTTATGTTTAAAAATATATAATAAAATATAAAAACAAAACCGGGGGAATTATTCCCCCGGTTTTTTCGCCGGTTTATAATTAAAAATATATAAAAAATATTAAAAAAAACCGGGGGAATTATTCCCCCGGTTTTTCGCCGGTTTTATATTTAAAAATATATAAAAAAAATATTAAAAAAAAACGGGGGAATAATTCCCCCGATTTTCCGCCGGTTTTATGTTTAAAAATATATAATAAAATATAAAAAAAAAATCGGGGGAATTATTCCCTCGGTTTTTCCGCCGGTTCTTAATTAAAAATATATAAAAAATATTAAAAAAAATCGGGGGAATTATTCCCCCGATTTTCCGCCGGTTTTATATTTAAAAATATATAAAAAAAACCGGGGGAATAATTCCCCCAGTTTTCCGCCAGTTTTATGTTTAAAAATATATAATAAAATATAAAAACAAAACCGGGGGAATTATTTCCCCGATTTTTCCGTCGGTTCATAATTAAAAATATATAAAAAATATTAAAAAAAATCGGGGGAATTATTCCCCTGGTTTTCCGCCGGTTTTATATAAAAAAATATTAAAAAAAAACCGGGGGAATAATTCCCCCAGTTTTTCGCCGGTTTTATGTTTAAAAATATATAATAAAATATAAAAACAAAACCGGGGGAATTATTCTCCCGGTTTTTCCACCGGTTTATATTTAAAAAAAAAAAGTAAAAAACCAGGGGAAATTTACCCCGGATTTCCCCCGGTTTTTTTATTAAAAAAATTCAAAAAAAAAAACCGGGGGAACTTTCCCCCGGTTTTTTCGCCATGCTCGCCGGTATTCCGCCGGTCCAAATCCGGCGGAATATTTCCGCCGGAAAACGCCGTTTTTGCTCTTGTGAATATTTCATTGTAGTGTAAAGTTTAATTCCAAAAGAATCAAATAACATAAATCAGACAAGGTAGGCCATATGATAATATTTATAATATATAGTTCAATGCCCCGAAAAGAAAGTATAAGACACACACCTTAGTGGTTTAGGTTTACCAAGTTTAGGGATTGCGCCGACTATGTTAACTTGGTAGCCACCTAAAATTCACATTAGTAACAAAGGTAAGAACAATGTGCCGTAATTACTCGTGTTTATTAGTCGCTCTTAAGGGATAATATAACTAGCTTAGATTCTTGAAGTGACATAATACTTGCATATTTATAACCTTATAGTTTTGTGGTAATAAGTGAACTAACTTGTGCCTAATAACTACTTTAAGAAGAATACTATGCATGGATGCACAAGGAAACAATAGCAACAAATATGTGTAGATTCACAATTTCAAGATAATTTTAACCACATATATGAATATAAAAGAATAATCTTAGTCTTTCAATATGTAAGCATATGCATAAGCAATGAGACAATCCTTATGTTACTATACTTAAGCATGTAAGTTGGTCTATACTTATAGGCAAAATATGTATACATGTATTTCCATAAGATAATCTAAAACACATATACATGTGTGTGTGTGTGTGAATTAATTTCTTAAAGGAAAATGAACTTGTATTTAAAATACATAAAGAAGTCTAGGATGAAGACATACTTTCCAGTTGTGTGTATAGTCTAGGGTTCCTTTTATATGTGTGAAAATATGTGTGTGACCGTGTATATGGGTTCCTTTTATAACAGCTAGTGTGTTGTGTATATGTTGTTGAACCATGTGTGTGGTGTGTGTTTTGGCTCTAAAATGATGAGGAAGGCCCCTTATTTATAGGAGTTGGCCAAAGAAACAACTATTATTTAATTAGAAAATCTTTAGTCACTTTCAAGAAAAATTTGGTGGCAAATTGTTAGGATATTTAAGTGTACAAATCAAGATTTAATAAGGGTTTAGGTGTCAAGAATCTTATCTTTTGCACATCTAAATGTTTGTTTTTGGCTAAATCATGACCATGGATATTTACTAAAGGACTAAGGGCAAGATTATAGTCCTTGGATTAAGACTTGTAAGTAACATCAAAGTGTTATGATGAAATTATCCTACTAAGTGCACAAGTGTGCTACCAAGTTTCTAGTAATATGTTTAAGTGTCCTAGGTTTTATAATGATGAAAACATGTGTCCCTAAAAGTGTCTTCCATTTCTCAAAGATTACCTTATCTTAAAAATAATAGGTGTAAGTGTCTTATAAGATGTCTTAATAATGAAAATGACAAGTTCTCTACAACTTATAAGATGAATACGTGTATAATATCATATCTTGCAATGAAAATGACCAAGATCCTATATCTTATCTAATACATTATAAGAACAAGTGTCCTAACACATGGAACAATTAAAATATCTTATTATTATTATTATTATTATTATTATTATTATTTTCAGATTTTATATATTTATTAAATATATTTTGGTTATTATATATAGTTACTACATATATATAGTAACTATATATACTTTATTATTTATATATTTTTCGGTTTTGTACATATTTACTATATATATATTATTTTCGGTTGTCACACACACACACACACATATTATTACTATAGTTATTATATCTATCTCATGTATAAAAATTAGGATGTCGCAAGTAGTCTTAACAGTTACCTTAGTTTCATTCTTTACTTTTTGTTTGAAGTGCTATGTGACATTGACACTTAGTTATCAATGTCGTTGGAGGCTATTTTCATAGGACGGAGACAGAGACTTGATGGCATGGGGGATTGGCCCATGGTACCCCTTGATGAACTAAGCGAGGTGTGTCGTAGGAAGAAAGCGATGAAGAGAAGGTTAAGGGAAATGTAAGAGTTTGTAGAGCACACTTGGGACAACCTCTCTAAAGCATCATTTTGCACCATCGAGAAAGCCAAAAAGAAGGAGGAGCTCAATTCCATTACAATGAAGTAATACTACGGGTGATGGAGCACGAGTGATAGTATAACAAGTTACGTATGCAACACGAGGGGTCTAGTCATTGCTATTAGGAGATCGTGTACTGCTTAAGGGGAAGGAGGACATGTAGGCTATTATCAAAAACCTAGAGATAACAATTAATGAGTTGTTTGACCAACAGATAGAGCAGGCGATGCAAGCTAAGGGTGACAAAGACACTAAGGAAGAGGAAGAAAAATCAACGGACGACGTGGTAGATAACTTGGATTTCCTTTATGTCAAGAGCATTATTTCGTAGTGCGTAGTGGAAATAAGAAAGAGTAAAGGGCTTCCATGATTATAGGGAAAGCAGGATCCTCTTATGCTATTTCATTAGGTGATTGTGCTTAACCGTGGGGATTCCATGTGGATTAAGTTAAGACCTAATTCCTTTGCAAGCAGCTTACATGTTGTATTTATTTTAGTATTTTAAAAGCATAACAACTATGAAGTTTAATCTCTTCATATCAACACCTATTTCTTTCGTATATGAAATGGCTCATAATACTACACGTGTAAATTACAGCAATGTTGTGTTAATTTGAACTGTGATTATGGATCACTAGAATCATGGGAGGAATTAGAGGGATTAGCTAGTAAATGTGCTGATTTATTTCTTTAATTTATTTTTCTTAGTTTGTTTCTTTGCCATTTAAACAGCTTTTCTGTAATAATCTTCACAACAAGAAATGAATAACAATCAGTTTACTATTCTAACATGGTATCAGAGCAATGTTCTAGGACCTTGATAGTCATTTTTCACAAAATAAACAGCAGTGAGAGATAAAAATAGAGAGAAAAAATTGAGGCTAAGAGAATGGGGGAGAGAACTCCATCGACTGGCAATTCTAAAATAGGAGTAGAGGGTTCTCCACTTGCAGACTTAACATCTAGATTATCTCAAATGATGAACCAAACACCAGTGGTAGCAAACCAGATCAGTATCAAACTTGATGATACTAACTATGGACTTTAGTCCCACGTTGTTCAGATGTATATCTTGAGCAAGGACAAATTGGGATACATAAACAAGGATCTTCTACAACCACAAGAGACAGACCCTAGTTTTAGGAAATGGAGGACAGAAAAAGCAATGGTGAAGAGTTAGTTGATCAACCCTATGGATCCAAAACTAATAGAGAATTATATTTGATTTCCAATAGCAAAAGTTGTTTAGGAAGATATTGCCATGACATATTTTGATGGATCTGATACTTCGCAATTATATGATCTCAAAAGAAAAATTATGAGATTTAGCCAAGAAGGAGGATCTATTGAGACATATTACAATCATCTCCAAGGCTTGTGGCAAGAAATTGATTTTCGGCGACCAAACCCAATAAAGTGCGAATCTGATATAGAGAAACACAACTCTATTTTACAAGATGATAGAGTTTATAAATTTCCGGATGGGGTAGATGATTGACTTGATAAGGTCTGTGAAGATGCGCTTCAGCTTAAACCCTTTCCCACGTTGGAGCAAACTTATGGACATAGTCGCTGAGAGGATCTAAGACAATTAGTGATGTTGACAAAAGATGATAATGTCCATGGTATAGCCATGTCTGAAAGGAAAAAGAACCTCAACAATTCCCTTCACTCCAATTGGTTTTCAATGGAAAACAAAATATGTTAACAAAGTCAAAACAACTAGGAGAAGAAGGATGTTACACACCTCGTGGAAATTCGAAACGCACAAGAGACGCTTGTTTTAATCTACATGGATATCCAGAGTGGTGGCATGAACTCAAAGAAAAAAGGAAACGTGACGAAAGTCGAGATGCTAGTCGGGAAACTTTTATGAATACTAGAGATAATTTTACCATTGAGAGACATTTGTTCCTCATACCAAAACAAAAATTGCTACTAGCTGCAACAAATAAAATAAAATCCTTTGATAGTCTAGGTAATGGTAATTGGATTGTTGATTTAGGAGCTACTGATCATATGGCATTTGATAGATAGGATTTTATTAAAATAAATAAACCAAGATGACATATATTGTTAATGTTAATGGAGAATCCTACTGTCACGCCCCGAATTCGGGACGCGGCACGGCGATGCCCCTAAGCCCTAAGGACTCAGAGACACCAAGCCACGGAAATCAGAACATACTAAAAACCATTAAATATTCATTCAAAAACCTTAGTCTCGCAGAGGATAAAATAATAATCCTAACTATTACATCTTTAGTTCTAAAACATAAATCGTAAACCAATCTATAATAGTCTTAATGGATAGTCATAAAAGAAAACTTCAAAACAAATAACTATAACTAAAGTCTCTACGCGAGGACTCCATCAATCTACTCACCAACCCCAAAATTGTTCCTCGTCACCTTTCTCGGCACTATCCTCTGCAAAATGATTATTAGTGATGTGAGCACACTCGCCCAGTAAGGGATCTCTTGACCCTCTATTGAATTTGAGCAAGTTACATATATATATATATATATATATATCATTAAAATCACACTTTGCACACATAGACAATATCCAAAAATCAACGTTTCCACTTCAAGTAACGGAACGGATAACAAAACAGAATCATACATATTCATTTATATATCCATGCTCGTGAACATTCGAAATCTCTATTGGCCAACTTGATCAAGCCCTAACTATAACCCCATTAGCTGGGTTCAGACACTACTATTATTACCCGTAGGAGGGCCTTAACTACAACCCCGTTAAGTGGGTTCGGACACTACTATTATTACCCATAGGAGGGCCTTAACTATGCCCCGTTAAGTGGGTTCAGAAATTGCTACTGTACCCCGTAGCTCGGTCAGAAATTTCGGAACGTGTTCCTACCAATAGTATCCCAAGTGTTCGGAGCATTTTCATAAATACACGTAGAGCACAACATGAAACAACTTTTAACTTTACATCAAGAAAACTCATAAAATTGCATGCTCAAATCCATTTTTATATATGAAAATAACTCTTTCGATGAAAACATAACTTTATGGAAAACTTATTTTTATTAAATAAATAGAGAGAAGAAACCACTTACCTTGACCTATAAGTATTCTTAAACTCTCAACAACTTCGAAGCCAAGTCCTACTCCGGATCGATCAAATCTAATAGAAAAGAATAAGGGTAAGGTAATTTATGATGATATACTAAACCTGAATATAATTAACCTATTAATGATCGTTTCCCAGTTATCACTAATATCTAAATCTCTATTCATAGATGGTCCCTGTTTAATATGATATTATATTATTATCAAAATTAAGATTATAGCCCTTGTTCCTTTGATTGGTCACATGCCCTTAAATAACTCAGTCCCACACGATTGTACAATTATCAAAACAATAGCTATAAGTCTAACTAGTAATTACGTATTCAAAATTCATAAGACTCTAATTATGTAGTATTATAATGATCTAGATCATAACCTATAATTCTAATTCTATAATGGCGAACACATGAAGTGCTAGTACTCCTAGTTTTATAATACAATTAAGGCCAAAGTCGGAAACAATGTTCTCGTAACCAAGAAATTCGGTGATAAGCTTGATCACTAATTCAATTTATAAGATTTGCCTAAAATGATGGAGATTAATATACTTTAATACCTGCTCCCTGTACACGTGCTTGTAGCCAACAACACACAATTTTTTTTTTCTTAACAAATTAGATCATGCATATACCCCACATTTCTTTCTTTTGACATGAAACATCATAATTACTATCACCCTATACATCTATTAGCCTATGCATATATGTGTACATAATCAATAGCCTACAACACTTTAAGTCTGCCAAATAAAATAACTAGTCTACCTATTGGAACAAAAATTCACAAACCTGACTGAATTTTTGCTATGCGGTAAGTCCAGGTTGATGCGGCAAGTGCAATTTTTCCTCTTTTATTTTTATTTTTTTTTCTGATGTTTCTTTTGTTTTCAATTTCAGACGTTGAGTAGTGGAGTATATATACTATTTGAAATCCAAAACCTAATAGGATTCACTTAACCGCTCTGAGTTTAATATCATGAGCCCAATAATCCTAAATCTAATGTGATAAGTCCAATAGTCCTAGGCCTAATAAGATAGCCCAATATCCTTAAATGTAATAAAGTTTAACTAATATTAATAATATTAACGATAGCCATAATAATGAAATAATAAAATTATAATCCCAATAGTACTAGTAAGAATAATAACAACAAAGACAATATTAATACTACAATAATAATGATAACAACAGTAATAATAGTAATCCTAAACACAATAGGATTAATAATAATAATAATAATAATAATAATAATAATACGGTAATATGGCTCAGGTTTTTACACCTATCCAGTCACAGGAGCAGGGAAAAGTGGCTCTTTCACCATTTTTTAAACTTTTGAATACTCTACTAGTTCCATCACTTTCTATTAAATAACTATCTGTTGGCTAGGTCATTTAGGAATTAAATTGTTGTGCACTGATGTATCCGAAGTTTTGCTTATTTCAGGATCTTCTCAATAAAAGGATTTTTGGTCGTGGTACTAAAAGAGAGGGACTCTACTACATGGATGATCTTAGTGTTGGACTAGCGAACATTGGACGTGGAAGCAATAACAAGGAAAGAAAAATTTGGTTATGGCACTGTCAATTTGGAAAAACATCTTTTTCATACTTAAAGCATCTACTTTCAAGTCTATTTTCAAGTTTCCATGAGTGTTCATTTCGATGTGATACTTGTATTTTGGCTAAGAGTCATCGTGCTTCGTACCCTACAAGTTCTAAAAAATGTGAAAAACCTTTTATGATAATACACTCGAATGTTTGGGGGTCAGCTCCAATAAGAAGTTCTTTTGGCATTAGGTGGTTTCTTCTATTTGTAGATGATTGTACTCGTATAACTTGGATATATCTGATGAAAAATAAGAGTGAAGTTTTTACTATTTTTCGCTCTTTTCATAACATGGTCCAATCTCAATTTTCAGCGAATATCTAGATTCTTCGATTAGATAATGGTGGTGTAGTACAAATGAAATGTGAAAGTACTTTAAAGAATGTTGTATTTTTCATGAAACAACTTGCATAGGAACTCCGCAACAAAATGGTATCACGTAATGGAAGAATAAGAATATCGTTGAGACAACTCGAGCCCTCTTGATAAAAGCACATGCACCAAAAACATATTGGACTCTATCTACTTACTCAATAGACTATCATCCTAAGTCTTGAATTTAGAGACTCCCTTATAAACACGTGCTCATCACCTACCACTTCCATCTGCCTTAATGCTTCCACTAAGGGTATTTGGATGTGTAGCACATGTGCACATTCACAAAGCACAACGAACAAAACTTGATTCTTGTGTTATTAGGTATATTTTCCTTAGCTACAGGGCCCTTATAAAAGGATACATGTGTTATGATCCCTTGAGTGGACACTTATATACTATGAGGGATGTTACATTTCTAGAATCTGAAATATTTTTTGTGGAACCTAATAAACATTGCTCTTTTCAGGGGAACACATGTAATAAGGAGAAGAATATTTGGGAAGATGGCAGGGTTTGGATAGCATAGTGCCAAAACAAATCGAAGAAATGAACATTAATGAGAAATTGAGCGCTAAGTTACTATCACAAAGAGTAGAAGATAGCGTTGCGACCAAGATTAGCATGCTAAGCCTCCAAGCCGATATTCTCCGGACCATGAAGAAAAGAGGGCTAGGTATCCTATTGCTCATTATGGCACTACACATTCCAAACTCAATATACGAGGCTTTGTGTAACTCAAAGTGGATTCAAGCAATAAATGAAGAAATGATAGCACTAGAAAACATGAACACATAGAGACTAGTACTGCTATTTGAAGGGAAAAAGTTGGTTGGGAGCAAGTGGGTATTTTCCATCAAATACAAGGCAAGCGGGTCAATAGATCAATATAAAGCGAGGCTGGTCTCTAAGGGATACAATCAATCTTATAGTATAGACTACTTAGAAACGTTTTCTCCAATTGCAAAGCTAAACACAATTAGGGTGTTATTGTTCTTTGCAGCTAACTTGGACTAGCCACTTTATCAATTCGATGTAAAAAATGCATTTTTACATGGAGATCTTGAAGAGGAAGTATATATGGATATTCCACATAGCTTTACTAGTTATTAACTAGGAATTGTACGCAAGTTACGAAAGGCATTATATGGATTAAAACAGTCGCCTACGGTATTTTTTGGACACTTTAGCTTGTCTATGATGAAGCATGGTTTTAGATAAAGCAATGCTGACCACACATTATTTTTGGTGCATCGAAAAGGTATGGTGACAACTTTAATTATGTATATTGATGATAGGATAATTACTGGGAATGACGACGATGAGATTAGAAACTTACAAGAGTACCTAGCAATAGAGTTTGAAATGAAAAACCTTGGGACTCAAATATTTCCTAGGAATAGAAGTTGCGGGATCTAAAAAAGGAATTTTCCTATCACAAAGAAAGTATATTTTGGACTTTTTAGCTGAAACAGGAATGCTTGAATGTAAACTAACTGATACCCCTATAATTCAGAACCATGGGCTAAAATAACACATGAGTCAAGTTCCTACAAATAGAGAGAGGCATAAATGACTTGTAGGTAAACTAATATACTTATCTCTTACTAGGCCAGATGTTGCATATGTTGTGAGCTTAGTTAGCTAATTTATGCGCAATCCAAGTGAAGAACCCATGAATGCAGTGACCTGGATTATATGATATTTTAAGTCTTCTCCGGGGAAGGGACTTATGTTTAACATATACAAACATTTGGATATTGATGGTTATACAGATGTGGACTAGGCGGGAAATGCCATTGACAAGAAGTCAACATCGGGATACTTCACTTTTGTGGGATGCAACTTAGTCTCTTGGAAAAGTAAAAAACAAAATGTCGTTGCTTTTTCCAATGCGGAAGCTAAGTTTAGAGGCATGGCTAAAGGGCTTTGTGGACTATTGAGGCTTAAAGAATTATTGGCAGAGATCGATCGCTCATGCAATTCATGTATAATCCTGTTCTATGATAACAAATCAGCTATAAAGATTGCTCAAAATCCAGTCCAACATGATCAAACGAAGCCTATGGAAATGGATCGGCATTTCATCAAAGAGAAACATGAAGCAAAAATAATTCGATTTTCGTTTGTGAGATAAGAAGAACAACTTGTTGACATTCTTAGAAAAGCAGTTCCAAGCAAAGTTTTCCATAATTCACTTGACAAGTTAGGCATTAGAGATATCTATACCCAATCTTAAGGGGGAGTGTTAATTTGAGCTATGATTATGGATCACTAGAATCATGGGAGGAATTAGAAGGATTAGCTAGTAAATGTGCTGATTTTTTTCTTAATTGGTTTGTTTCTTTGCTATTTAAACAACTTTTCTATAATAGTTTTTATAACAAGAAACGAATAGCAATTAGTTTACTATTCTAACATGCTGAAGAGTACAAAGCTAAGCAACGAACCCTCCACAATATCCCCCACCAACCCAACAATTGGGTATCCATTAAGAGGATCTTGTGGTGATTGCCACAAATGTGGTATAAGCCATACATACCTAGAACCTACAACTGGGCCACAATACAAACCTGAATGCAATACAAGCTAGCACGAAATTCCAATATAAGACCCTGGATCGAGCTAATGCACCAACATTCAAGGGTTCCCATGATCCAAAAGCCAGACCTAAATGGTTGAAGAAAATAGAGAATAACATGGAACTAGTAGTTTTTCTCATAGAAATGCATTACCAGGTAGTTGTTCCCCTCTTGATGGGAGAAGCTGCTAAATGGTGGGTAGGTGTCTCACCATCCATGCTCGAGGAGGGATCAATGACCTGGGAGAGATTCTGCACTTCTTTACTATATCAATATTTCTTAGCGGCTATGAAACCGCAAAAAAATATATGAGTTTGACAACCTAGTAACCAAAAATAAGTGTGGTGGAGTACCCCACCAAATTTCAAGCCTTAGGGAAGTACATGTTAGCCATTATGGGCGATACATCAATGAAAACTCACAAGTTCACTAACAGGTTGGAAAGTTGGATGTAGTTGGCATCGGCCATGTGTGTACAACAGAGTTTTGATGAGCTACTGGGAGCAACAATATACGTACTGAAGCTAACATCCAACAAATAGACAAAGAAAATTATCTAAAGCACCCCTAAGGCTAAACCGAATACGCCAAAAAGAAGCCCAAGACAATCAACATTCAAAACTTTCATTCGGAGGCCAGTGTAGAATAACCAAGCGGCACCAGAGCAAAAAAACCTATGGATACTACTATCTAAAGCATGCTTGGGAGTGCTGATGGAGAAATGGGGGTTGCTTTAGGTGTAGACGATCAAGCCAGAAAATCGCATAGGATCCGCAACCAAATTTGTGAGCAAAAGAAAATCCTGCAGCCAGACTACCTAATGCTAACAACAACAATAACAATCGTATGGGGAATGCCAGGGTCTTTGTCATTATAGAAGCTGAGGTGGGGAATGCAAAAGATGTTGTGATAGATATGGTTGAACTTGATAACCTACATGCTTTAACATTGTTTGATTATGGGGCGCCTCATTTGTTTGTGTGTAAGAGGTTTGTTAGAAAGGTAGGTATAGTGACTAAAATCTTTAGTGACCTGTATAGAGTAGCCACACCAACAAATAAGATGCCGGCATTGAACCTAGCGTTTAGGAACAACACCTTAGGACTAGGTGATGACGAACAAAGTATTGACCTAGTGTAGCTTGGTGTAATGGACTTTGATGTTATATTGGGCATGGATTGGCTGGCAAACCATTGCATCCACATCGATTGTTTTGGAATAAGTGCATCAACTTTAGCCATCTAGCAGGGTTAGTTAGTTATTCTACAATAATAAGAAACAGCCGCATAAGGATGTACATCCTTTGCTTTTCACCGTTCAATCTTGATGAGCTATCCGGAAGGGATGTGATGCCTACTTGGTAATGCTCATGAATTTTCGAGACAAAGCCCTAACACTCAATAAATTGCCTATCATCCACGAGTTGCCTGACATCATTCTAGATAAGTTTCCTTTACCACCTCCGGATAGAGAAATCAAGTTGGAGAACAACTTAGTACCTGGGTCAATACCAATATCCAAGGCCCTTATAGAATGGCCCTTGCAGAGTTAAGAAAACTCAAAATGCAGCTCCATGAACTGATAGAATAGGAAAAAATCCAAACCACTGTGACTTGTGGGGAGCCCTGATACTATTTGTGAAAAAAGAAAGACTGCAACTTGTGCCTATGGATCGATTATTATGAGTTGAACAAGATTACAATTAAGAACAAGTATCCTCTACTCAAATTATTATTTGTTTGACTAATGAAAAGGGGCTAGAGTATTCTTGAAGATTGATCTAAGGTCAGGGTATCACTAGCGAAAGATCAAGATTGAGGTTATCCCTACAACAACATTCAGGATCGGATATCGACATTATAAATTCTTAGTAATGTTGTTTAGATTAACAAACACCCCTGCTACTTTCATGGGCCTCAGGAATTAGGTGTTTACACCGTTCCTCGACAAGTTCATCATCATTTCTATAGATAATATCCTAGTATAGTCATGCAGCTAGAAAGAACATAAGGAGATTTATGGACAATTTTGCAAACTTTGAGGGAGAAGAAACTATATGTGAAGTTCACGAAATGTGAATTTTGGCTCAAGAGCGTAGCGGGTCATATAATTTCCAAAGAGGGAGTTACTATAGACCCCACCAAGATTGAGGCGATAAGGGATTGGCATGACCAAGCATTGCCCTAGAAGTAAGGAGCTTCATAGGGCTAGCGGGTTATTATCGCAAGTTTGTAGAAGGGTTCACCAAGATAGCCCTTCCCATAACAAAGTTGACCCAGAAAGAAATGAAGTTTGATTGGACTTCAAATTTTGAAAGAACTTTACCAAGTTGAAAGAGAAACTAGCATTGGCACCAATTTTAGCCCTACTGACAGAGACCAGAGATTTCATCATCTACAACAATGCCTCAAAGTATGGGCTAGGATGCGTGTTAATGTAGAATGTGTGAATCATCACATATGTATCCCAACAATTGAAATTGTACAAGCAAAATTGTCCTACACATGAATTGAAACTTGTAGTAGAGCTGTTTGCCTTGAAAATTTGGAGGCAATATCTCCACACGGAGAAGTGCAAGGTTTATACGAACTATAAAAGCCTCAAATACTTTTTTACTTAGGAGGAGCTAAATATGAAATAGAGGCGATGGTTGGAGTTGATTAAGGACTACAATGTTAGCATCCACTACCATCCTAGTAAGGCCAATTGGGTTGCTGATGCACTAAGTCGGAGAGAAAGCAGAACTTTGGCCTTGGTGCAAGTAGACAAATAGAGAAGTTAAGGCTAGTGATGGTGGAGTCCACGAATGCATTGCTAGCAACCTTGCATGTTTGACCACCAATGAGGGAGTAGATTAAGCTTAGGAGTCTGACCCCAAGTTGGAAAAGCTTAATGAGACGCTAGGGTTGGAGAATCAATTGGTTTCCAAATCGGAGAAGATAATGTACTATATATGACAGGAAAGTTGCATGTCCTTGCTTAGGAGGAACTTTGAAAGGAGATCCTATCTGAAGCCCACGACTCGAAATTCTCCATACATCCTACAAGCCCCAAGGTATATTGAGACCCCAAGCAGCAGTTCTAGAGGTCCAGTGTGAAAAGGGATGCCGCTAAGTATGTAGCGAGAATATAAGAGGGTACAAGTTGTTTGCAAAATCAAAGTTAAAAGTATTTTGTCACATTGACTTTAATGAGTAATATTGAATGCATTATAAAGATAAATGTTATTACAAGTATCACTTGTGGAACTCAAGAGAGGACTTGATGGGTCATATACGGTGAGGTGCACCTCATCGCCTGTGCCCATGCCTGGGCTAGAGTAGTGTTTGCATCACGCATCATCACAAAGAGCATCTGTGGCGCCCCTCTCGCACGGGCCTTTCCTATACGATTGGAGCCCACTAATGAACATACCGAATACCTACTTTTGTGTTAGATACTCAATATGAAAATCTGAATTCAAAAGAATTGTAAGGCACATTGGAGGTAAGGTAAAATCATAGTACAATTATTATTTATGTAATAAGGTAAGTACAACATAGTACAATACTAGCAAAACTAAACTTTTAACATAGCAAAACATAAACTTTTCTAACAATGGATAATAAACTGAATAAGGAAATTAGTGATTGAGTCTTGACATCGTCCTATGGACATCCTTATCCCGAGTCTAAGGCAGTGAACAGAAAGAAACAAGTTGATAAGTCCAAGTGACTTAGTGAGGTTGTTTATAGGCGTAAATAAGTTATAACAGAAATAAGATTCAAAAGTTGATAAACAATGATAAGGTGCAAGGTAGTGTGAATGTGTGTTTTATTAACTGAATAATACGGATAGCGAGCCTAAGATGGAATCTCCTACCTGATTGCTACCCAAAACAAATAATTCATAACTAAAACCCTTACCCTCCCTCATCAAGAAGCGACCTCGATATTAACTAGACTGAGATGTACCATGCGCCCGTGCAGTACACCAACCCAATCCTACTATAGTCAACCTCCGGCTATACGTAGCCCAAACTTTCCAAGGGCGTCCCCAAGGGTATCAATGGATCATGTCATGACAGAATGGCTCACTTTACAAAATCAGAACTTTTGGTTATAGCTTGACATAAAAACCAGAATCACATATTATTGCAATATTGAACATAAAGCGTAAGGGAATCGAATAACATTAATCAAGCAGGGTGGTCATACGACATAGTATTTATAGCATATAGTTCAAATCCCCAAAAAAGATAGTGAAGACCCTCACCTTAGAGTTATTGTCTCACCAAGTTTATGTCGTCCCGGTAATCGCCTAAAGTTTGCACTAACGGTTAGGGTTAGAATATTACATCATTATAGTTCATGACTAGTGGCTATTAGGTAAGGAATGCCATAATTAACTAGACTTTATATGATTATAGCATATAACCTAGAGGTGATAAGTAAATTATATTGTGCTTAGTAACAAATGTTAGGAAAATATGGTGCATAAGCACATGTATGAGCAATATTTATGCATAGATGCATGCTTATAGTTTTCAAAATAATTTTTAAGTACATGTACGTATAGAGTTTAAAAGAACAATCTTAGTTCATAAATATGTATGCATATGCATGAGCATATAGGCAAGTCTTAAGTTACTATATTTATGTATACGTAAAACATGTACATGAATATTTTTATAAAATAACCAAACACAAACATGTGAATATCTAGACATGAATTAACTACTTAAAGTGAAATGAAATTATATCTAAAACATATAGGAAGTCTAGGGTAAAGACATACCTTTTAGTAGTGTGTATACAAACTCTAGGATTTCCTTCTATGTGTTTATATGTATGTGTGTCGTGGGTACATATGTGTGTGACAGCAGCTACAGTAGCAGTTTTTCAGTGTGTATATTGTGTGTGTGTGTTTGTGCAAAGTGTGTGTTGTGATTTTCAAATGAGGGGGGGAAGACCCCTGTTTATAGGTGTTTGCTCAAGACACAAACATTATTAAATTAGCAAATCCTTGGTCATTTTTAAGACATTTTGTTGTGGCAAAATTTTAGTTCATGTAAGTGTCCAAGTGAGATACGTACTTTTTTGCTAAATCATAGTCATTGATTTTTACTTAAGAGTTAAGGGAAAAATTATGGCCCTTGTATTAGGAAAAAGACCTGCAAGTAATTATTAAGGATTCATGATTATTAGACCAAATAAGTGCACAAGTGTGCTTTCTTCTTGAAGTTATAGACACAAGTGTCCTAGGGTTTACGATGATGAAGACAAGTCTTCCTACATGTGTTCCTTTTATATGGAAGATTACCTTAGCTAAAAATTATTGGTGCAAATGTCTTACTCTTTGAAGATGATAAGACCAAAGTGTCTTGGAATTTTTGAAAAATCAAGATTCTAGACATTATCTTAAATTTTATAAGAACAAGTGTCCTACGACTTGTAATGGATATGAAAATGACTAACCTCCTACAAATTATATGAATAACATGTGTGCCCTAACATATCTTGACTAATGAAAATGATGTATGTCCTAATCTTGCCTAACATGTGATGTAAACAAGTGTCTAATACATGAAATAACCTTAATTTATTATTATGATTATTTAATAATTTCAAAATATACACATATTTTACTTATAATTTATGATATTATACATACATATATATCCTACAAATTTTGAATTTTAGGTATACTATGCACAAAATTTCAAATTTTGTATGTATCGTGTAAATATTCGATTTCACACACATATACTAGATAATTTCAGTTTTTAGGTTAGTATATTATAAAAACCAACACTTAGTAATATAAATATAGTTATGATACCCATTTCAACTATAAAAATTGGGATGTCACAGCATCGCCCTATACAAAAGTCTATCTTTTTGCATAAGGTTCAACCCAAAGTGGATATTAACAATTAAATATTTGAATTTGAATCAATTCTTTATCTGGTTGTGTACTCAAGAATTGAATGTTGCTTTTGAAATTGTTGGAAGTTACACACATGTTGTAGTTGCTAGTTGTAAATGCTTGGGCCACTACCCTGAAATAGCTAAAGGTTACAAAAGCATAAAATCAGTCTTAAATACCTAAGTAAACCACCAGGAAACCATTTGTGGTAGGGGCAATAGAAATCAACCTTAAATACCCAGAAATTTTTAAGTGGCTTGACATATACCCTGAAGGTGTATTGTCTGTCACCGCTAGTAAACCATTCGTGGTAGGGGCAATAGAAATCTTAAAGACAGAGATTATTCATGTTATTCATTCTATTTCCCATCCAAATGTTAACACGAAGACATCAAAATTCCACTGGTTTGAGGTACCTAGTACAAGCATATTTTCAAATAGTTCACGTAAAAAGAAAAAAAAATTCTCGATGATAATATATTTGCACATGTTGGATCGGTCATGTTGAATTATTATTATCAACATTATCATCATCATCATCATATAAAGGGAGAGACCCTTACAGTAATTACTTTTGGTTTTACAAATTTTTGGGTTCGTAACTTTCTTTCCACTTTCTCTCTCCTATTTTCTCTCTCTCCTTCCCTCTCCACTACACGTTATTTTTTTCCTTTTTTCTTTGCACTTATACAATCTATATCTTCTCTCTTATATCTCATGTTTTACTATTAAATATTTCTTTTAACTCTCTTATTTAAAAATTTTTAACTATATAATTTCATGTTACATTAAATTATTTTACTTTCACTAAGCTTAAATTTAATCAATTCTTTGAAAATATTCATATGAAAAATATAATAAATATTTATAATTAATTTAATAGAAATTAAGTGTATAATTAAAGTATAATTTTTTTTTATTTGCAGATGCATCGAGTGTGCTACCAACAGTAATTATTATTACTAGTGTATTGGGCTCACTCGATACGCATGCAAAATAAAAATGAGATATAATTTAATTAAATGATTGAGTTCTAATAGTACAAAATTCATTTTTTATTATTTGTATAATCTTTCTAATTATTTGTGTTATTTTTATTAAATTTATGATAAGGCAATAAATTTAAAGCAAAAAAAAAATTGTTTGATTAAAGAAAATAAATGGAAATATAAATAGAAGAAAATTTGATTGGAGGAATGTGAAAAAAGAGAAGAAAATGATGAGAATAGAAAAAAGAAAAAGAAAAAGAAAAAGAAAAACACGTTAGAGAGGAGAGTGGAGAGAAGGTAGTTAAAGATTATTAAGGGCAATTTTGAAATATCACAACTAAACACACCAAAAAAAGAAAAAGTTAAAGGCCATCACACTTAATATAATAGCAATTCTGATTATTTTTACAATCTTTTTAATTATTTGTGATATATTTATCACGAATTAATAAATTTAAAATAAAAATAATTTGTTTGATTAAAAAAATAAATAAAAATATAAATTAGAAGAGAATTTGAAAAGAGAAATGTGCGAGAAGAGAAGAGAAGAGAAAGGTGAGAATAGCCAAAGAAAAAGGAAAAAAGAAAAACATGTTAGAGAGGAGAGTGGAAAGAGGATAGTTAAAGATTATTTAGAGTAATTATGAAAGTTCACAATTAAACATACCAAAAGTAAGTCAAAAGTCATTACATTTAATATAATAGTATAAATTATTTAAACCCAACAAATGGCGTGTCAAACATATATAGGAGGCTGTCATATTCAGAACAATGTTTAATGAATGTATAACACGATATACTATTAATTGATTTTTAATATATAGATGCATACACTTGTTCGTAAATCAAATGATCCATTGTATTAGATGGATACGTTTTTATATATAGTCATAACTAAACTGCCCTTTTTTTATGTTAGAGAATGATTGTGGAATTTTAAAGTTTGGTTGGGTATATCATCAACATAAGAAGTTGCCTGGTAGCCTAACCTTTTTCGATCAAATTATTCTCCCCTAATCACCAGCTGGCAACATCACAGCTAGCTTGCTGAAAAGATAACCTACCTAATTAGAGAATAATGATTATAAGCATGATAGATACTGTTTGCTCACAATTTCGCAGCCACCTAGTCCCGCGAGGCGTAAATAGCAATTACAAAATGAGATTCTGTGTCAGCGTACAAAGAGTGAATCCGTAGTGTAAAATTTTGATACAATGAAAAGTGGAGTGCACTTTTTATTTGACTTCCAATTAAAATGATTGAAACCAAATAGGCAAAACACTATTTTTAAAAGTCTCACTATCTAAAATTTAATATAAAACTCAAAAATTTAGTGAATAAAGGCTCAAAAAAACTTACAAAAGAAAGAAAGTGAGGAACTACGTTGATGACCTATACAATTCGAAAGGGACATTGATAGACTATGGCTACATAAAAGCTGCATTAATAACCTAAATCATCCTTCGAACATTGATAAATGGTGGCTACAGTTTTTCATGCATGACGTTTGACATATATGCAGGATACTATTAAGATACACTGACATCTCATTTTGAAGAGTGACGGTTATGTCCAAGCAACGCTTTAAAGAGAACACATTGAAAATCTCATCTTGAACGGAATGATCATGGATATGAATTCTCAAGAAAGCGATTTTCTATACTACAAACTAAGCTAATCTTGGTTCATTTTTAGTTAAAAATCGAGAAAGTGCTAAATTCTAGAAGAGTTGTTGTGTTGTTGTTGGATGTTACCCGTCCTCTTAGGCTTGTGGATGTTCTCCATTTATAGCCTAGCATCTTCAACAAACTTTACACTTTATTAGGAGTTGGGCTTCTTTGTTCAAATTTTGAACGTCAGACGATCTTGGTGCTTCTCAAAACACGACCTTGTTTTTGGCATATATGTTACACTAAACTACTATTATTTCTCAAGATAAGGATACTAACCCCTATCATCTTATTTAAGCACATGGCCTTTTTATTCATGGACCAATTTGGTTGGTTGGCTGGACTCGAGTTTTTTTTTTTTTAAATCATTTTATTGGCCATTCTTGCCCTAAGTCCGTAAGCCACTACAGGACAACCCATTTTCGTGTCAAGATGATTTTCGGGCCTAAATAATCCGGCAAGACTGAGAAATTGGCCTGTTTCAAAACTAAAATATTGAAAATAATCTTTTCAGGCCCAAACAATTGCTCATTGATTTTTTCTTTTAGAGATAGAGACGCACCCTAAAGAAAATATGATATTAACTATTTATTTCGCCTTCAAAAAATAATAAAAATACCAATATTAATGTATAAGGAGGTTTTTTGAAAAACAAAACAAGCCTCTACACAACGATCACGAAAAAATAGAGTTTTTATTCAAATTACCTACATATATAGCCTTTAGGCTTCGTTTGGTAGGGTGGAAAATGGGAGGAGAGGAAGGGAAGGGAAGGGAATGGAAGGAAATTAGAAGAAAAATGTGTATTTTCCCTTGTTTGGTTGTGGGAGGAAAAGGGAAGGAAAGAAATTGAGGATGGAAAAATAAGTATGGGGCCCAGTGAATTTTTTTTTTCCACCCAAAATCGGATGGAAAATGAGAGGAAACTAATGCAAGGATATTTATAAAACAAGATTTTTGAAATTGCCCATATGTATAACTAGGTGTTTAAATAATATTGCTTCTTCTACCAGTATGAATCTTTGCATTTTTTAAATAGGAAATACGACGTGTTAATTTGTATAATACATTAAAAATATATTTCACATAATTATTTATTTTATTTTTATTAAATTATCTATGACATAGTTATATTTATAATTATATAAGATTGTAGTTGTCATTTGACACAATGTAAACAAATATTTCATTATATTAATTTATATATTTTATTTACATTTTACTTATTTAGTTGAATTTTATTAATCTATTTTTTTAGACAAATTTATTAATCTATTTTAATACATGAATTCATAACATAAATATAATTTATAATGACATAAGGGTATAATTTTCATTTAGTACATAAATTATTTTCTTTCCTTCCACTTTTCCATTCAAACAAACAAGGGAAAATAAATGGATTTCTATTTTCCTTTCAAACAAACATACATGTGGAAAATTAAAATCCACTCATTTTCTTTCCTTTCATTTTCTTTCCTCCCTATTTTCTTTCTTCTGTCAAACGCAGTGTTAAAGGCAAATTATAAAATTTGAAAGCTTAATTAAATTTGCCTCTAAAAACTTATCAAATTTTATGTCGGCTACTAGACAAAACCTTATTAATTCGTTTTTATGACCAATTTATACTGATCCCCAATTTGTACCCCCAAAACCCAATTTTTATTTATATTTTTTTATTTTTTTATTGTAATGGTAGGAAAATATTTGAATTTCAGATCGTATCCATGATTATCGTGTCCTACTATCGAAGTAGGACCACGCGAATTTTGGTTAAGAATGGGGATAATAATTGTTTGTGACTTTCTTTTCAAGTAGTGGAGTTGGTTGGGAAATATTATTTTAAGACAATTTAGGACGTGCATTAACTTATAGCTTGGTGGGTTGAATAATTGACACGCTGTCCGCACTGCAACTTGAAGTGTATTAATAAATAGTTTGTGCTTTTCCCTTTTTCCTTTTCCAAAAATAAGAAAAATTATTTCAAGTCATTGCTCTATCACAAAAGTTTCCAAATTGGTATTCCTATTGCTATATGTATTGTTGTGTGCCACATAATTCTCCAATTACTCCACCGTTCTCATGTTCAACGCACAAATTGGGATTAATTTTATATAATTTTCATGTGCGGATGCTGTTGTTATTAATTGAACCCTTGGGTCTCACATGCATTCTCTACACGATTTGTTTCTAGAACTGTAAGCTTGTCTTGTGCATTTTGAGGAGTTACTCCTACCTCTGTATATCAGCGATATTGGTATCCCTTTTGGAAATGCATTAAACGATCTTTTATATTGTTTCCAATGTTCGGCGTTTGATGTGATACGATAAAGAGATAGTCAAATTGTCTATGACATTCTTGCTTCTTATCATTTGAAATGATAATTTCAAGAGAAATCTAATACGTGTTGGAATTTAAGATCACTTGTGCAACTACATCACACAAATTTTCTATCAAATTATTACACTAGTCATTTGTTGTTTTCGATTTTCATAATTTTTCTCCTTTTGCTTTTAGGGCAACCTTGAAAGCTCTTCTTCATTGTCATCTTTTTTATCTCTTTCTTGAGATGTTTGTGATTTAGGGACATTTTAAATTGTTTTGCTTCCTATTTTTACTGAAAGCCTAGTTGCTCTGTTTTCATTTATTTGGGCCAATCTAATTCTCTTTATTTGATACTTTAGTCAACGAGAAATTTATTCAACTTCTACACATACTCACTTGTGTTGGTGATGTTGTGGTGAATTATTAGACAATCTGCTATTTAATACTCCTAACAGGAGATCCTTTTGGGCAAGCCTTTTGGTCTCAAAGGGGATTCTTACCATATATTCCTACATTGTTTTTAATATGAAAATGTTAGCAAGTGCCTTGCAGTCGTGCTATATTTATGACTTACGTCTTCTAGTTGACCATCTATTCATATCGTTTTGTAATAGCATAGAAATTGTTTCTAGTTTTATCTTGTGCATTTCAACATTGATTTTGTAGCCATCAAGGCTTACTTTGTTATATTGAATGTCTTCATCAACGATGACTATTTGAGAATTCTATCCCTTTATATATATATATATTTATTGAGAACAATCATTATTACTCTTTGAAATCTCTTGGCTACCAGCACTATGCCATGCTTCTTATATATATTCAAGATAAGATGGTGAAAACAAAAGTTTCACAATCAAACTTCTTAGTTTTGACATAGGTATTTACATTTTTGACTCTAATTGCTTTGGTCCAAATATCAGCTTTTCATATCTCCTCCTGTCAAAAGAATAGATCTCTACAGATAGAGGTGGAGGGAAGGGGAACTGAGGGTGGCAGCCGTCCCCCTTCAAATTTTTAAAATCCCTCTTACTAGTATATAATTATGAAAACTAAAAAAAATTTTGCCCCCCTGCCCCCAAAAAAAATTTTAACTATTAATATAAATTATATAATATCAAAATTTACTTTTATCATTCTATATTAATTTTGGTACTTTACTTTATGCACTTTTTTTACCATAAATAATTCTTTTCCCTCTCTATTTTCCGTCTTTCTCTTTTTTTTCCTTCTTCAATCCTATTTCCTTCTTTATATTTATTCTATTTAAAAAAAATCCTAATAATCCTATTACAAATTTAAATGTTTTTCTCCAAAGGAAAAGTACAATAATGTACTATATACTAACTTTTTAATTTATGCGTTGATTTCTTTGATTGTAATTTAGTTTTGGGTATAGATTTGAGTGTTTGGGTTTGATGAGAAATTTTGATAGTTGATGAATATTAAACTTGATGAATCTTGATAAATATTGATTGAGGTTATTTAACTTAAATGATTCTTGTTGTTTGAGACTTGATAATTGATTCTGGTTCATAATTTTAGTGAATGTAACGGTGGAGAAAAAACATATAAGAGAAGATGCTTCTTTTATTTTTAACTATGTTTCGTAATGATTAAGAGCAAAGGATAGAAAGACTTATTTTAGCAACTGACTATATATATCTTTTTTGGGTTTACGGAAGCTTCGTTGAGACTTGTTGAAAAATTACTTTATTGAATATTTTTAAAAGAAACCCACATTATGTTTATTTCTTTAAAGTTCTTAACATTTTTATTTCTATTTTGATTGCAACATCTTTTTATTGTTTCTCTCAAGTCTTAGTTGAATATGTACATACTTAATTTAGAGGAAAAAACACTGACCACCCCTGAGGTTTGGCTAATTTACGAAAAAACCCCTACTTTTTCAAAAATTACCAAAAATTCCTAAGGTTATATCCACATTACAAAATTATTTCAATTTTTGAAAATACCCCTTCCCTTTTTTTGGATGATTTACACTGACCACCCTTGAGATTAAGTTAATTTACGAGAAACCCCCCTGGTTTTAAAAATTACCAAAAACCCCCTAAGGTTATACCACTATTACAACTAGCACCTACTTAGGATGACTTATCAACAATATTAATTTTTTCCCCTCTGTAATATTGTTATCATAAAATTTTCATGTAATAGATTTGAAAAAAAAAATGTGATTACTTATTCAAATAAATATTCTGAATTTAATGTTATGAATCTATACTAAATATACGTAATATGTGCTAAATTTATATTTGAGAAAAATATAATTATATGCATCGTATATATCCATAATGTGAAATGAGAAATATAAACATTAATTGAAATAAAAAATTGAAATTAAATAATGCACTTGAAAACTTTATTTAGCTTGAGGACTCTAATTGACCGTAACAACAAATTTGACTTCTTTGGTCTTATTTTTCACTTTCTTATCTATGTACCTTCTTCTTGTTATTGTTTCATGCATGTAGTTATATCTTCTTACTTTCCATTCATTATTTGTAGCTTGTCTTTGTTAGAATAACGTTATATAATTTTTTCATCAAACATTTTGGAGTTCTTCTGCAATTACATCAAGTGTTAGGGGATTTAACACTTATGTTAAATAGCCGTGTCTTGAGATATTACCCAATAATGTTTTATTCAGGTTCCATTCTTGATTTAAAAGGCAATTGAGATATAGTTTATGCTTAAGGTTATAGTTTTCCATACTAGGAATTTCAAAAGTATATTCGGAATTGGGTTTGATGGGGTGGGTTTTTGATAATTGGGGGTATACATTAGAAATTTCGATACTTGTGAAAAGAGAGTGCAATAAAGTATGCTTGGTTAAATCATATGGGATAGATCCATGCACGCTATGAGATTTCTTATATAGTATAAGAAAAAGAGCCTCCCATGATCATTATGGTTCAAAGGATAATACACATATTGTTATCATTAATTGTGTTTACTTTAGATGAGAATCTGGAGGCCAAATTCTTTTAAGGAGGAAAAATTATAACATCCCACATCAGCATCATAAATGAAAAAACTGGTAAGTGGTATTTTGATACGTACTAACAGTGTGGGACCCAATTGAAAAGAATTTGAGAGTTGATTGCCCTAAATTTCAAATGTAAATGGATATATTTAGGAGTATTAAAATTTGTAGGACTCAATTGATACGATTTTGAATTTAGTTGAAAACAATTGGAAATGCCGGGGTGTTAAATAAGAGTCGGTTCAAAGTTTGGTTGAATTGTAATTTAGCAAAAGTTTGTGGCTAAACTGAAATTTATCCTTCTTTCTTCTCAAAACCAGCCACACGCACACTACACACACTAGAACACACACTTAACCAAAACTTCTTCATTTATCGTCCAAATTACGCAAATGAATATAGCATCTTGACTAGCTCAATCAGAGGAATCTACTAATGGTGATATTTCTCAGTGTTACCGGTCAAAAAAGTTTAGCAATGGTAGTGACGCATGGTGGTTTTTCTGCTTGTTCCACTGGCAATTTCAAGGGGGTTTCAGATGGGTTTGGCAAAGTTAATTCGAGGAAAGATGTGAGGAGAGGGCTTAACTTGGCAAAAACATCGTGGTGGTGTGTTAAGGTTTATTTTTGGGTTTTCTCGAATTAAATCAAGACCTTGAAAGGTTTCATGAAATTGATTGAATGCTTTTTTGCCTATTGGTGAGGTGAGGAAGGTAGCAATGTAAAAAAAAATATTTGGTGATGACGAGTGGTGGTCTGTCAGCGGCTAGGCAGTGGTTGGGTGGTTTTGACAATTGAAATATATTTTTCAACTTGGGCTTTCAATAGGACTTTGATTTGCATTGAAATCTTGGTCGGGTTTGAGTAATTCTAGTTTAATCAAATTCATTGTGTAATTTATTTAATTTCGAGCAAACTTTTGATATGGATTAATTTGAGTTTGAGCTTAATAATTGAATAGGATTAAGTGATAAAAAAAATATATAGTATGAAATATTAGATGTAATTTTGAATGACTTATTAATTAAGTAGAGTTGGGCTGGAATTCATAAGCATGGACTTCGTGAGTAATAGGCTTAATAATTAAGTAAAATCAAGATAGAAGTTTACATGCTTGGAGTTAATTAGTTTGAGACTAGTTATTAAATGGCACTAAATGGAAAATCATATGTTTGGACATTGTCGACAATAATCTTGATATTTATGTAAGTTTGAATGCAGAATGCAATAACATAAGTATATATTGATTAGGGTTAACTGCAATTTTTGTCCTCTAAGTTCTACCAAATTTTTATTTTGCCCTTGTTTGTTTCAGTTTTATTAATTTAGTTCTCTCCGTTCATCCATTTATCGATTTTAGTTCTATTTTGGACTAAACTAATCGTTGGCGATAACGTGACACATCAATAAGTGATTCATTGCAATTTTCCTCCCATTTGTGTTTGAAGTGGACATTTGACAGACATTTTTTTAACATAGCATTGCACATGCCAATGTTGTCTTGCTACATAAAACTAAAATGGAGGAAAAAATAAAGTTGTTTGTTCCAACTAGACCTTAATTTACGAAAATCGTAATTAACCTATTTAAAAATATTAGTTTATATAATCATTAATAGTATAGAATTTAAATATATATATATATATATATTTATATAATATGATATTATATAAATTCTAATTAATTTAAGTAAATACAAAAGTTAATTAAAAATAAAAAAATATATATTAAAAAAGTTTTAAAACTATACATATATAATTTAAAGAAATTAATTTAAAAAATTTTAAAAATATAAAAATAAATGCAAACCAAACCCCCAACCCCACAATTTGGATTTCAGATTTTTTTCTATAATTTATACTCGTATCATGGAGTCATTTGGATTTTGTATTTGTTAGACAGTTTATACTCATATCAAGGAGTCATCACTTAAATTTGGATATGTAGATAGTTTATACTTATATCAATGAGTCTTTATTTGAATTTTTAAACAGTTTATACTCATGTCAAGGAGTACTCATTTGAATTTGAATTCCAGAACTTTTATATTCTTGTTAGGGAGTGCTTAAGGGGCTTCACTTCGAAGAGTTTAGAAAGTTTATGCTCGCATCTAGGAGCACTTGAAAGATATTTATTTTTCAAATTTTCAAATAGTTTATGTCTGTATCTAGGAGCATATTTGACTGTTTATGCTTGTATTAAGGAGCATTTGAGATCATTTCAAGTTCAAGAATTTAGATCGTTTATGCTCATATCCAAGAGTACTTGAGAGTTAAAACCAATAGTGGTGAAGTATAAGGTTGTTTCTTCATTATCTTCATCATCATTGACACCATATGATTGTTCTTCCAACTTCAAGCTTGCCTCAATGTCATTTGCATGAGTTCCTAACTCTTCAAAACTTTTGGGCTTGATTCCTTGAAGGGATATGAAAGGCCCTAATGCATTCCTTGGACACATATCTCAATTGCAGAAATTTTGCGCAATGTTTCTCTACAATTCAAAGATAAACTTCTCCATCTGTCGGTAAAATCAAGCACAGGTTTATCTTTTTATATAACAATAAAACACCCTTTAAAAAAATAAGAGTACATAAATTTCATAAAATAGGACATTTCAAAACAACCAATATTAAAATAATAAAGCACGAAATACACTTCTATTTTTATTCAAAAAAAAAATACATAACAAGAACAAGATTTAGTACATCATAAAAAAATCATAAGTAAGTAATTCAATTTAATCAAAAGCTCTGTAATGCCCGGTGGTGCCTTCCTCTTGGTAGACTATATCATTTTTATCTAAAAAAATGTTAATAAGAAATATCAACACGACGATTGAGTAGAAATTTTACTTAATCACATAAGGTGAAGGTGTGTGTTTAAGTGAACATAATCACATAATTTCACATAAAGATCACGATTTTTTGTTTTAGGAGAGCATATAAATTACAATTAAGGAGTATTTAAATATAGGTGCAAGCATAAACAACTAGACTTATGAAATTAAGCAAAATTCCGACCTTTTTAAACTATCTTTCTAGGCTAATATGTATATTTATATATATATATATATATAGAAAGATAATTGGAAAGAGTGTTTTTAAGGAATTAAGGGGATATATAAAAGGCTAATAGGTATATATGTATGAATAAAGAAGGGTTTAATTATATTATATATATATATGTGTGTGTGTGTGTGTGTGTGTGTGTGTGTAGAAGATATGAGAGATAGAGATGGTCCCATCAGCTATGCCAGAAATTTGTAACACAAATTCTATATCTATTTAATTAAAAGACATGAAATTGTACAAATTGGATTTATTGAATTTAAATGAAAAGTGCGGGTTCAATCTTTATACTTGATCATTTGATTCTTCCTTCAAGGTTGATTTGATTTTCAATAGTGTCAATTCGTGGATTTAGCTCCTTGTTACTAATTAAACGTCACGACTTCAATGAACACTGTGAATAATGCCTTGGGTCTCACGTTGAACACCGTAGGAGAGACTCTGTAAGAATGCCTTGTGAAGACCCCTAATTATGGGTGTAGGAGAGAGTCTCTTGTCATATTCACCTAATGAGGTGGCATTATTTGACTGGCCATATTCACAAAATGTGATTTGAATTGTTAAAATATCAATATTTGACTTCTTTATTTGTAATATATGATTTTTAATGTCAAGTATCTGAACATGAAACATTTAATTTAACTACCAATTGCATTTTTTACTTAATTTTGGAAGTTATTCGAAGATTACAAAATATAAATAAAAATATGATTGATTGTCTTTTTTTAAAAAAACATTACACATGTCAATTTATAATTGAAATAAAAATCCAATGCCTACAGCCTGTTCAATTATTTTGCATGTACAATTGTAGTGATTTGGTCGTGAGATATACATATACTTATAACCCGTGCATGCCACATAGAGTGGGTCTTAATACTTTTTTGTGAATTTTCTAGCCATAGAAATGTAGGAAAGTAATTTACAATAATATAATTAGGGTGCAATTCGACAAAAACCCCCAATTACATGAATTCTCTAGGGTATCAAAATAGCTCGTAAATTGAGTAAATCAGGGAGGAGAAGAGATAGAGGGTCATAATAAGTAAAATTTCAATGCTAGCCATTTAATCATTGAATTTAATCCTTGCATATTTAGCTTCTTTAGTTTAGTTGTTTTTAATTTTTGTTGTTAATTACTAGTCATCAATTCTTTTATTTTACCATTAGGATAAAAACTAGAGAGTGCAACGTTGGTACTTAATTAGTAACATAATTAGACTAGCCTGTATGAGATGCAACTTCTTTTCTCATCACTTATTACTTGATGGACCCACGTATACTTTCGTGGGAATCTCACCGAACAAGTTTTTGACGCCATTGCTAAGGACTTGATTTAATTATTCCTTTACTAATATCGATACTAATCTTACCTAGTTTTACTTCTAACATTTTATTTTTATTTTTTATTTCATAGGTTTGGAATTGCATTAGTGTATGCCAAGACAACGAAACCTTGAATTGGTGTCATTCGCCCGAAAATTGAGCGGACTTTTCTTCACCTAGGTTGTACTAATACCAACACTAGCAGAGCTTCTGAACCAATGGCAGAAGACAAGAGAAAAGCAACTCCCTCCAATAGATTGGAACTTGGTAGACAATCAAAGTAGGGGTAATAACGAGACTGTATCATCAAGATTTATTTAGGATTATGTAGTTTGTGTGCTAAAGGGTAACACATTCAAGCATGAGGAGGCGTAGCAATCTAGTCCAACAGTCTTGTGTTAAATTCGGTGACCATACAAATGCTGCAATCTATAAGCCAATTTTCAAGGTCTCCTCCGAAAGATCCAATATGCACATAATGAATTTCTTGGAGATTTGCTACACATTTAAAAAGAATGACGTATCTAAAGATGTTATTCGCTTGCGGCTATTCTAGTTCTCACTGAGCGATAAGGCCAAGTGGTGGCTTTGCCTGCAAACTCCATCACCACTTGGGATGAGCTTGCATGGAAGTTTTTAACTAGATATTTTCCAGCAAACAAAATAATTGAATTGAGGAAAACAATTTTCTAGTTTGAGCAATTTGAAAGTGAGTCTGTGTGCGATGCATGGAAAAGATTTAAGTTGTTGTTGAGGAAGTGCCCACATCACGGTGAGGATTCGCCGATTTAGAATATTGTAGCTAAACACCAAGAAGGCAGGTGCCAGCGTAAGAGAGGAAGACTAGACCGATTAGTACAAGGATGATATTCCTGCCACAAGCACCTATATAAGGATTGGAAACTTCTTCCATGGATAGAGTTGCAAACATTTTACAAGGGCCTACATGACCAAACAAAGATGATCATTGATACCACAACTAGGGGAGCTCTATCGAGAACGTCAGTTGATGATACATATGAGTTGTTAGAAATGATTGCAACAAGTAGTTATCAGTGGGCATCAGGAAGAGGGGGTTTGAAAAACGTATCAGGAGTTCATGAAGTGGATGCAATGATATCATCATTCTCACAAATAGCTGCATTGTCCAAGAAAGTGGAGGCAATTGGGTTGCAAGGAGGTGGTATGGTGGCGAACATGGTCTAAGTGGTATGCAACAATTATGGAGGCAAGCATGTTTTCCATCAATGATCACATGTGCTAGAGTCGCTGAAGTTTGTGGGAAATGTAAATCACAACCAATACAACCCATATTCTAACACGTATAATTTAGGTTAGCTAAGTCATCCAAATTCTGCATGGAACAATCCACTGGCTTCTTCCACTACAACGACATCAAATCAACTTCTTGGATGTGGGTAACAACAAGGATTCCAAAATCTACCACAAATGCCAGCACTGGAAAAGAAGCCATCTATAGAAGAAATGTTTGTGCAATTTATAGAGAAAGTTGATGTGGTAATCCAAACTCAAGCTACCATAATCCAAAGTCCAGCAGCATCTAGAAAAAAATTGAAAAAACTCAAGTGGGACAATTGGCGAGTGTTATCAGCAACAGACCTCGAGGGAGCCTTCCAAGTTATAATGAACCAAACCCAAAAAGAGAAGGCAAGGAGCAATACAATGTCATTGCATTACAAAATGGAAGGAACTTGGATGTTGAGATCGAGTCAAAGAGGAGCATTTCCTACTGACTTTATTATGAGGAAAACAGGGAGGCCCCTATCATACTTTGCAAACCATTTTGGGCAATAGATAAAACTCTCATTGACGTGCAAAAAGGAGAATTAGCTATAACGGTTCACAATAAGGAGGTAACCACTAGAGTTTCCAATGCCATAAAACTTTCTAATGATTTTGAAGATTGTTTTGTGGAAAAAGTAAAGGTGAAGGTGAATGATAAAACCTCTTCAAATGGAAAGGAAGATTGCTTATGAATAAAGGTTTTGAATAAGGTTGTCGACAGGTGTCACGACCCGGAAAAATACCCTTTTATTTTATTAAAATATGTTGGACTGAAACGCGCAACGGTAATATTTTTATACTTGTATAAATAATTATTTTCACATAAAATTTGTGCAAAATAAAAAAGTTAAAATTTTCAAAGGAAATGCAAAAGTAACTTTATTGCGTAAATGGCTTCGAAACGCTTCCGCTGCGCCACTCTGATCCGCTATCTCATTTCTTTCAAAGGGGTACCTTCTTCTTTATAAGTATAAAATGTAGAGTGTAAATATAGATATATAGAAAGGTTAATATGTATATATATAGGTTTAGAAGATGGGTAATTATATATATATGTATATTGGGAGGAATACTAATGATATTGTGTGATATATATATTGAAAGTGCAAGATTTTGTGGGTGTGGATCTTATAGGCGGGATTTTGTGTTGTGTGTGTCATGGAAATGAAGATCATGCCCCCTTTTATAGAGTTTAGGGGAAGAAATACAATTATTATATAATAAGGTCTTTTTCAATAATTAATGCATTTGATCTTATCTACATTTCATGCTTATCCAATTATAATGCTTATCCAATTTTCATCCAAATCTTCTACAATCTTATAATATTTAATAACATTTGTTATTATGAAAATGACATTTAATAACTAGATTTTTCTAAAATATTCCAAACCTAATATATATACACTACAAGAAAACACAGTTTTTTCGGCGAAATTTTCGGCGGATTTTTGGCGGATTCAATCTCCCGAAAAAACCTTCGTCGGTAGTGATGTTTCGGCAAAATATTATTTTTTAATTATTTTTAATTAAATATATTTTCGGCGGGAAATTCCGCCGAAATTTAATTTATATTTTTTGAAAATATAAAATTTCAATTGCCCAACCTAGGAGTCGAACCCGGGACCTCGCCCCAACTCACGCGCCCAATATTATTCCAGCGTTTGGGGCCGCTGGGAGTCGAGTATTCGACCTCTCAGTTGGCAAACAACTCCCTTACCGTTGAGCTATGTTCACTTTGTTGTCATAATTCCATACATTATATATTTATATCGTACAACAATTCAAATAAAAATAATTAATAATAATAATACGTTATTTATTTATTGAAAATTTTTAAAAAATTTATATATATAATACATAATATTATATACACATATATAACATACGAAAATTCATTTCATTCTAATAATAATAATAATAATAATAATAATAATAATAATAATAATTTCATAATAATAATTCAAATAAAAATAAAAATTATAAATTTTAATATATTCTAAAAATATATTAAATTGTTATTATTTTTTATTTAAAAATATTTATTTTTAATTTTTATTTATTTTTAATTTAAAAAATATTATTTTTTATTTATTTTTAATTTTTAAAATTTTTCGGCGGATTTTCCGTCGAAAATCGGTCAAAATATTTAAAAAATATTAATTTTTATTTTTTTTAATTTAAAAAATATTATTTTTTATTTATTTTTAATTTTTTAAATTTTCGGCAGAAATTCCACCGAAAATCCACCGAAAAATTTAAAAAATATTAATTTTTATTTATTTTTAATTTAAAAATATTAATTTTTATTTATTTTTAATTTAAAAATATTATTTTTATTTTTAATTTAAAAATATTATTTTTTATTTATTTTTAATTTTTTAAATTTTTCGGCAGATTTTCCGCCGAAAATCCGCCGAAAAATTAAAAAAATATTAAATTTTATTTTTTAAAATTTAAAAAATATTATTTTTTATTTATTTTTAATTTTTTAAATTTTTCGACAGAAATTCCGCCGAAAATCTACCGAAAAATTTAAAAAATATTAATTTATATTTATTTTAAATTTAAAAAATATTAATTTATATTTATTTTAAATTTAAAAAATATTATTTTTTATTTATTTTTATTTTTTAAATTTTTCGGCTGAATTTCCGCCGAAAATCACGCGTTTTCTTGTAGTGATATATATATGTATGAATTTTCGAAATTATATATATGTGTAATTGAAAATTGTGTATTTTTTGATTAATAAAGAAAGAAAAGAAAGAAAAATGATTCCAATTGTTATATCTATGCATTAATAAATAAGCATAGGCATCTACCGTCAAGTTTTTAAAGAAAATTTCACATAATACAAGTAGTATAATAATCATATAATCATCAAATAATAATATATTTAAAGTGTAAGAAAATCGGGTCCTAACAACAAGGGCACAAAAATATAAAAAAATTTGCAGTTGAAGTGCAAGTGCTTGTGGAAAAGGCACAAGAAGATAATCTTGGTGGATCATATCAAGCCAAGAGAGAATCGTAGGTTAGACAAGTCTCAGCTAACCTATTTTGTGCGAGACTTAAGGGCTAACTTATGCCAATCACATCCACAGTTTGACCGATAACTATAACTAGAACACTTTTTGGGGGGCAGCCAAAAGTTTTAAAATTTTGGTGTTAATTTTATTTTTAAGATTTTTACATTATGATTAAATTATTTGCATTGATAACATGTTATGGGTGTAGCAGGACAATTTTTTGCCACTAAGATTCTATATGTACCCAAGAAAATAATCTAAAAAATTATTTTGCACACGCAAACATATTTTGCATTTCTACACAATTGTGAAAACGTGGAGGAGTACTTTGATGCCGATTGACACGCCTTGAATTCGGGATGTGGCACAGTGATGCCCCATAGCCCAAACGGACTTACAAACACCAAGCTACGAAAATTAGAACATACTAAAAATCATAAAATATTCATTGAAAAACCTCAATTGAACATCAATGCAGAAAAGATAATAACCCTAACTATTACAGCTTTAGTTCAATGACACCAATAAGCAACTAAACTATTTTATACTCAAACGTCTAAAAAGAAAATGACATCATTAAATATCGAGAACAAAGTTCTCTAAGCAGGGACTCCTTCAATTCAATCACCAACCCCAAAATTGGTCCTCGACACCTTCCTCGATACTATCCTCTGCAAAATGGTTATTAGTAGGGTAAGCGACACTCGCCTAGTGAGGGATATCTTGAATCTCTATCAGATTTGAGCAAGTTATATATACATATAACATGAAATCTATACTTGTAAAATAGACAAGTTTCAAAATCAAGGTTTTATACTTTCAACTAGCAGAACAAATAATAGAATAGAATCAAACACATTCATTTACATACCCATGCTTGTGAATATTCAAAATTTCTATTGGCCAACTTGATCAAGCCCCAACTATATAACCCCATTAGGTGGGTTCAGACACTACTATTATTACTTGTACGATTGCTTTAACTATAACCTCGTTAAGTGAGTTCGGACACTAATATTCACTACTAGAGAAAATGCAATTAGCCACGGATTTTAGCCACGGATTTGGCAAAAAATCCGTGGCCAAGGAGATTAGCCACGGATTGGCCACGGATTAGCCACGGATTTTTTCCGTGGCTAAAAGTGGCGTGGCTAATCGTAGCCACGGCCATTTAGCCACGGCTGGGATTAGCCACGGATTGGCCACGGCCTGGCCGTAGCTAATAGCCACGGTCAAACCGTGGCCAAATTTGGCCACTTTTTTTTGGACATGCCTGGCCGTGGCCAATCCGTGGCTAATAGCCACGGTCTGGCCGTGGCTAATCCGTGGCCACTGAAAAAAAAAAAGGCTAATCAAACCAAACCCGAAACCCTACCCGCGCCCGAACCTGGACCCGTGTCCTCCAAGCGTTTTTTTTTTTTTTGCGCTCAAAGAGATTCGAACACGGGACGTCAATGTTGTAGTTGGAGAATGAAACCGTTGCGCCAAAGGAATTCTTTGGTTATTGATTGCTTTTTATTATACTTAAACTATATTTTTACAATATTTTAAACTTAAATTATCTAATAAATTTCATTAGTTTTATCAATTTTTGTTATTTAATTTTATTAATTTTTATAAATTGTTAATCAATTATTTTTTTTAAATTAAAGATATTTACCTTCGACTTTATCGTTCATTATTCAGTTTTTCTTTTTATGACAAATATTTAATAAATTAATATATCAAAAACAAAAATTATAACAAAAATCTATTTATACAATTTATATTTAGATAATAGAAACTTTAATTCGTGATCCTTTGCCAATATCTACGTATATGTGTGGTATTATATATATATATATATATATATATGTCAAGTATACATATCATATATTTATATATGTATGTATCTATTTTAAATATGTCCAAGTATATCTGTATCAATATATATATATATATATATATATATATATAAATGTCCAAGTATATATATATATATGTCCAAGTATATATAGATAATTTAAATTTAGATAATTAAAATATCAATAACAAAAATTTATCCGTTGTGCAAGCCGTGGCTAATTTTGTTTTTAATTTTTTTGATTTTTTGCACCACATATAAATTTATATATTTATATATATATATATTGATACATATATAAATTTATATTGATACATATATATGTGTATATATATGTCCAAGTATATATATCATATATACATATATCAATATATATATATATGTCAATGTGTATCTTATATATATATATTAATATATTATATGTACATTCTAATCCTCTATATATAGTCTATATGATATAACTATCTATCTATATATAACATATCTAATATATGTTATAAATGTAGAGTGCATATATATATCGATCAAATATATATATATATATATATATATCTAATCATATGTACTATATATGTTCAATCATCTATATGAAATAAACATATATTAGTGTATTTTATATCTAATATATGTTATATATGTACTTATATAGCTAATATATACTTCTAATTAGACATAAATACATATATATATGAGTATATCTAACCTTATACGTATGTAACATATCCAATCATTTATTATATATATCAATATACATAATATACATATATTACTTACGTACTGCAAAAATTAATTATTAAACAAAAAATTAAAGTGGTCTGATGCTCTAACTTCAACTGACAGGTCAAGAGTTCAAACCATATCCGGTGCAAAAAAAAAATTGCTCAGAAATTTTTAGCCACGGTCTCGCCGTGGGTAACTCGTGGCTGTTAGCCACGGCCAGATCGTGGCTAATTTAGCCACGGCCTGGCCGTGGCTAATCCGTGGCTATTAGCCACGGCTCAGCCGTGACTAAATTAGCCACGGTCTGGCCGTGGCAAATAGCCACAGATGGTCGTGGCTAATTTAGCCACGGTCTGGCCGTGGCTAATCCGTGGCTAAAAATAGGCTCCAAATCTCCCTCTAATTTTAGCCACCAAAAATAGCCATGGATTGGCCTTGGCTAAATTAGCCACGGCCAGGCCATGGCCAGTCCGTAGCTAAGTTTTTTTTTTATTTTTTATTTAAATCCGTAGCTAATCCGTGGCTAATCCGTAGTTATTAGCCACGGATTAGCCACGAATTTTTTCCGTGGCTAAAATCCGTGGCTATTTGCAGTTTTTCTAGCAGTGATTGTTACCAGTAGGAAGGCCTTAACTATAACTCCATTAAGTGGGTTCGAAAATTGCTATTGTACCCCCAGCACAGTCGAAACTTTCAGACCTTGTTCCTACCAATAATGTAAAGAGGGATTGCGAGTCAATATATATGATCTATGATCTCTTAAGTAATTCATGAAATTTGTGATACTTTACAATTACCCAAAAGGAATCAAAATCACTCACAAATTGATATTTATATATATACGGTTAACCTCCAAAATCATTCATTAGTTGTGAAAAAAAATTCCTTGTTCTCCAACTTACAAAAATCATATCATTTATTTTACTTACTAAGGGTTTGTGCGAATATATATATATATATATATATGTATGTATGTATGTATGTATGTATGTGTACATAGATTGTCAAAGGTTAATCAAACTATTTTTACTTAAGTAAATAAAAAATTCAATCTTGTGATGTTACGGCATACACAATAATGATACTAATGATGATACTAATGCAAATATTCCATATATTATATATGCTCACAATTTCCAGTAAAATCTAATAGTTAATAAAAAAAAATAGCAGATATTGGAATAACCAACCAAACTTTTGAGAAATCTAACACCAAAATCCTTTCACATTCAAGCAATTTGTAATCGAATATCAAAAAGTAGGGCAGTTCCCAAGATTCTATATCGGTTATATTTGAAATCACACAATAATCCCCAAGAACAGAACAACACCAAAAATCAGAGTCATGAATGTTTTATGGAAAGAATTACGAAATATATATTAATAGATCCAAAAAGATCCATAACCATTTCACTCCATAAAAACAAGAAACCAATTGGACCTTACCTACAAATGAAATTCAAACAAACTTTCACAGCATTTTTGCAGCGTTCATCAAAATTTCCGACATTTAATTTGTGATCAAGATGTGAAGCATAGAAAACAAGATTGTTGAAGATTGATTCCAATCTCAAAAAGATCAAACCACCAAATCCGCCACTGGAGTGCTTGAATTTTCAAATTTCTAATTCCTAAAAAGAAGAATTAGATGATCAAAGATAGAGACTATACCCGCATTCTTTTATTTAAATCATAAATTTTATTTGTACGATTTTTCTTGTCTTGATATATAAAAGACATGAAAATTTGTATTATAATTGTCAAAATCAATAAAGTGAACAAGAGGAGATTTAATGGTCCAACCAACAAACTCGTTTTACACAGCCAATGCAAGCAATAATTTATTTTACTATAAGTAATCATAAACAAACTTCAAAGTGCAACTCAAAGTAAATGAGGCCAAAAGTATTAGCTATGACTGTGGGCTCTGTGAAATGGTCAATCTTTGGACATTTCATAGTATAGATGACAAATGGGTGATTTGGATTGGTTCTAGAATTGGTCTAGATGGATTGAAATATAGAGTCTCAAGATGAATCAGGTGTGGGTTGGGTCTTGATAGGATCAATGACTCATTTTATCTTAACTAAATCATGCGGATGTATGCTGCACAACAAGATAAAGTTTTGCGAAAACTCCATTTCAATAATATTAATATAGCTTTCCTAGTACCTTTTTTGATCATAAATTTATTTCATTTTTCCTATGATGGGAATTCTGCACATGTTATAAGTCAGCAATTTTACGCTTTTTAATTTAGCATAAACAGTATCTTTGTATATGACTTCAATTTTAATTTTTAAGATAAAAGTTAGCACTAGGCCAAAAGTCAAATGTATTGGATTTGATGTGTCACCTCGCAATAGTATGTATTCAAATTGCTTTTGGTCATGTTAAATTAAAAGCACACAAAAAGTTGGTTTGGACAACATAAATTTAAAATATAGCAAAAAAATTTGTAAGTCGAGCCACCTCAAGTAAAAATCGATAATTGAACTATTTTCCACTAAGAGAAATCACAAGAAAAACAAAAACAAAAACCATTTGTTGTTTAAGCAACTAATATGCTTTCATAAATCTTTTTTGTACATAGTAGCTGTGTTTAGGAGGACAAACATGGTGGCGGCCATGCTTAGGAGGACGAGCGTCGTGTCTGCCATGGTGGTTGTGGTGATGGTGTCCATGGTGGTGGTGTCCGTGATGGTGGTGTTGGTTATGATGATGGTGGGGAGCATGGTGGTGGCTATGAGGCGATGGAGCATGCTTGTAGTGGTAATTGGACAAAATAAAATTTCACATCTCCTCTTCTTCTTCTAAAATTCTATCAGTTTCACATAAAGTCGCGTCCAACGTTGCTAAATCTTCCTCCACACTTAGAGTGACAAAAGATGTCATCAAAATCAAGAGACCTAAAACCAACAAAAGAGAATAGACTCTAGACATTTTTAATTTTCTTGTGCTTGCGAGAAATGAAGAAATGACCCTTGTATACATAATCAATGCAAGACTTGGTGGACATGAAATTTGAAATTATACATTTAATCAATATTTTTTATAACATATAATAATCGTGACAAAATTAATGTTTTTCGAAATTTGAGATAAGGAGAATATGAACTCATTCATGATTAAAGTGTAATGACAATCCATTTTATGTTGTATGTATTTAAAACCTGAATCCATTAGTAAGAAACAAGAATGGAAAATTTGAGGAAGTAATCCAACGAAAGACTCATGCAATTTCTAATATTTGTGTGAAGTTATTGAAATTTTCTTCAACATACCATATCTTTGTCTGTAATATTCATTTGATATATGAGGATAACACTCATAAATTATTAATAAATTAACAAAAATAAAATGAAATCTTAAATCCAATATATATAATGTAAAATGGTGTGGTGAGCTAATTTAAGTATGTGATTTATGTGGCATTGATATGGATGAGTTATTTTTATCCATTTTTTCCATATAAAAATATTTCCATATGTAATTTTATTTAAGTTTTATGAGTTACAAGTTTTTAATTATTGCTTCTGTATTTCATCTATCTCCTTAAATTTTATTAGTATATATTTATGCTTAAAACTCCTTATTTTTGATATATAATTTATTTTTAAAATTTTTATAAAGTATTTATACACATTTATCTAATCATATATTTTATTACTTTTTCCTTTGTCAAATTACTTTTATTAAATTATATATCATATCATTTTCCAACAATATTTCTTTTAGTTTATGTGTATGTATGTATATGTGTGTGTGTATCAAAATCATACACTCGTCATGTTGCTAGATTTATGAAAATATAGTGAGGATGAGCTTATAGTTTAAAGAATAAAATACAAAAAATTAATGAGCTCTCTTATAAAAATAAAAATGACCCCAAATTAATTTTATGTAAAAAATAATAATTTTTTTCTAAAACATCTTAATTCAGCAAGTGATCTTCTTTCAATAAGCAGTTAATTAACATGATTGAAGATACTATATATAGCTTGTACCATTGCTCATTTTAAGAAAATCATGCCTTATTATTTGGATTTTCATATTCGGCTTTCTAATTTTATATATAAATGTCCTTATTATCATTATAGTAAACCGTATATTTATCAAGTCATTGTATTCATATATTGACATATATGCATGGAATCTAGCCATTCAACCACTAATTAATATCACATTCATATTTT
This sequence comes from Petrea volubilis, assembly GCA_026212405.1. NCBI lineage: Eukaryota > Viridiplantae > Streptophyta > Magnoliopsida > Lamiales > Verbenaceae > Petrea > Petrea volubilis. Next base: position 12,747,943 of record CM047883.1, read on the forward strand.
ATTCAGAAAATTCTAGCCCGAACCCACAACCAAGCCCGCAAATGATATTGTGCCACGTGGAAAATCAGTTTTTAAATTAAAATTATAAACTTGCTTTGATCAAACTAAGCAATGGTTGGAATCGTGTTTGATTAAGGCAAAAAAATCGGCAATAGAATCCTTAATTGATTAAACCTAACAAGCAGAAAGATACGTTCACTGAGCAGAAACCGTCTTTTCTGTTCTTCTCAGGAGAACACCGAGTTTTACGAAACAGAGCATTTGTTTTTTGGATTAGAATTCCTCAATTATTATTTTTTTTTATATCTTGCAATGTTTTGTTATCTTTATGTTAAAATTGCTTCTTAAATTCAACAAATTTGCAGGTTTAATCTTTATGGAACATTTAAAAGAGCAGCTAAACGATGCACCAGCAGCTTCAGGCTTCGACTGTAATTTATTGCAAGAAAATCTATGTGGAAGTTTTGCTAGTATGATCATAGAGAGCTTATGCTATGATTAGAACAAGCGAATAGCATACATGTAAGTGAATTCTTGAGTACTACTTTGCATAAATGTATTTAATAAAGGGATAATTACATCTCCTACCCCTCTAAAGTATCGAAACTACAACTGGTCCCCCAAAAATTTTTGATATTACAGAGAGTTACCTCGATAAAATTCATAATTACAAATACCCCCCTATTTGCCGGTTAGCCCGCCAACTTTTTTTAAACTTTTGGTTTTACCCTTGATTTCTTAATACTAAATAGGGATAATTACATTTAGTACCCCTTTAAAGTATCTAAACTACAACTGATCCTCCAAAAATTTTCAATATTACAGAGAGCTACCTTGATAAAATTCATAATTACAAATACCCCCTATTTGCTGGTTATCCGGTCAACTTTTTCTAAACTTCTGCCATCATAATTACAAATACGCCCCTATTTGCCAGTTACAAATACCACGCCGCCCTCGTTTCTCCCTCTCTCTCCCTCCTTCAATCGATATTCTCTCTCTCCCTCCCTCCCTCCATCGATTGCTCTCCCTCCCTCCCTCTCGATCTCCCTCTCCCTCCCTCTCGATCTCTCTCTCACTCTCTCGCACCGGGCGGTGGGTTTAGCCGGCGACGGTGGAGGGCGGTGGGCAATAGGCTGCGATTTGTGTGTATGTGTGTGTGTGTGTGTGTGTGTGTGTGTGTATATGTATGTGTGTGTGTGCGCGTAATGTTTGTGTATGTATATATATTATGTATGTGTATATATACATATTTATTTATGTATTTGCATTTACACATAAAAATAAATTACCAGGGAAGAAAAATGTATAAAAATTAGGGCAAGGGTAGTGATGCGGTCCGAATCTGATTTTGACCACGTGTCGGGGTAAATTGTACTCCGGGATGTTCTTGCTGGTGGCCCACCTGCCAAAGAGGGAGGAACGCAGTGAGACTAGCCGGTTTTGCCTCGGCGTAGGCTATCCGACGCTCAAGTTAGTTGTAGGGTATTTGGAGAAGATGATGAATAGTAAAAGTGCAATTTTTTTAGAAGAAAATGCAAAATACGTAAGATACCTCATGTGGGAGAGCCTTTTGCCTATTTATAATGAGAGTGGGTCTTTGATTTGATGGGGTTGATGGGGATTGACCATCTGATTTGACCCAAGGAGTACAAGTGGACATACTTTTTGTCACATCTTGAAGTCCAAAATGGCGGCTGGGGCCCTACTCTCATTAATGGGGCTTGACTTTTGCATTAAATGCATATCTTGGCCATTTGATGCTTGAGATTGCACGTATAAGGGAGCATTTAAGGCTCCTACAACTTAAAGAGTCCACTTATCTTGTCAGGACATATTTTGGGGGCTCTGCGTCTGACAGAGTAGTTGGGCCCCCTTTAGCTGTTATATGGGCCAAATACTCAATAAGTATCCAGTGGACATGCCCTCGAATGGGGCATCTTCTATCCAGGACACACTTGGAAGCCCCCCTTCGGGAGCATAGGATCTCATTCGAGGACAACTCACCAATTCGAGGGCAAACTTGGAAGCTCCTTTTTGGTGGCTTACAACCTCTTTCGAGGACAGCTCACCAATTCGAGGGCAACACACCCATTCGAGAGCATACTTGGAAGACCCTTTTTGGTGGCTTAGGACCACTTTCAAGGACATCACACCAATTCGAGGGCATCACACCCATTCGAGGGCATACTTGGAAGACCCTTTTTGGTGGCTTAGGACCTCATTCGAGGACAGCACACCAATTCGAGGGCAACACACCCATTCGAGGGCATACTTGGAAGACCCTTTTTGATGGCTTAGGACCTATTTCGAGGACAACACACCAATTCGAGGGCATCACACCCATTCGAGGGCATACTTGGATGACCCTTTTTGGTGGCTTAGGACCTCTTTCGAGGACAGCACACCAATTCGAGGGCATCACACCCATTCGAGGGCATACTTGGGAGACCCTTTTTGGTGGCTTAGGACCTCATTCGAGGACAGCACACCAATTCGAGGGCAACACACCTATTCGAGGGCATACTTGGAAGACCCTTTTTGATGGCTTAGGACCTATTTCGAGGACAGCACACCAATTCGAGGGCATCACACCCATTCGAGGGCATACTTGGAAGACCCTTTTTTGGTGGCTTAGGACCTCTTTCGAGGACAGTACACTAATTCGAGGTCATCACACCCATTCGAGGGCATACTTGGAAGACCCTTTTTGGTGGCTTAGGACCTCATTCGAGGACAGCACACCAATTCGAGGGCAATACACCCATTCGAGGGCATACTTGGAAGACCCTTTTTGGTGGCTTAGGACCTCTTTCGAGGACAGCACACCAATTCGATGGCATCACACCCATTCGAGGGCATACTTGGAAGACCCTTTTTGGTGGCTTAGGACCTCATTCGAGGGCAGCACACCAATTCGAGGGCAACACACCCATTCGAGGGCATACTTGGACTTCATACTTGGTATTATCTCTCCGGTAGGAAGGTGACGTGGCCTAATGGAGGGAAACTTGATCACATCATTAGCCCTCCAGTCTTGAGTTTGACTGTGTTGTCACCTCAAGAGTACTTTTCTTTGTGTGGAAGTTGCCCTGGGAAGCGACCTGATGTTAGAAAGGCCATTGAAAGGGAGGCGTACGAGCATTTGGCCGTCGCATGCTCCCAATAGTTGTCTCACCTGACCAACGGAGAGAAGTTACCGTCTATTCCACCTACTGCGCTTTCGCCTCCATGGATGGTGGAGGGACGTTGGAAGGCCCGACTCTTGGGCCGGTTTGGGGCAAAGGGACACTATGTTCCTTGCCTTCATCTATGACATGGATGTTCTAACTCCGGGCTTTTGGGTAACCTCCATAGGATCGCGGTTATCCCTCTTCTAGCGCCAAATGATGCGGTCCGAATCTGGTTTTGACCACGTGTCGGGGTAAATTGTACTCCGGGATGTTCTTGCTGGTGGCCCACCTGTCAAAGAGGGAGGAACGCAGTGAGACTAGCCAGTTTTGCCTCGGCGTAGGCTCTCCGACGCTCAAGTTAGTTGTAGGGTATTTGGAGAAGATGATGAATAGTAAAGTGCAATTTTTTTAGAAGAAAATGCAAAATACGTAAGATACCTCATGTGGGAGAGCCTTTTGCCTATTTATAATGAGAGTGGGTCTTTGATTTGATGGGGTTGGTGGGGATTGACCATCTGATTTGACCCAAGGAGTACAAGTGGACATACTTTTTGTCACATCTTGAAGTCCAAAATGGCGGCTGGGGCCCTACTCTCATTAATGGGGCTTGACTTTTGCATTAAATGCATATTTTGGCCATTTGATGCTTGAGATTGCACGTATAAGGGAGCATTTAAGGCTCCTACAACTTAAAGAGTCCACTTATCTTGTCAGGACATATTTTGGGGGCTCTGCGTCTGACAGAGTAGTTGGGCCCCCTTTAGCTGTTATATGGGCCAAATACTCAATAAGTATCCAGTGGACATGCCCTCGAATGGGGCATCTTCTATCCAGGACACACTTGGAAGCCCCCCTTCGGGAGCATAGGATCTCATTCGAGGACAACTCACCAATTCGAGGGCAAACTTGGAAGCTCCTTTTTGGTGGCTTACAACCTCTTTCGAGGACAGCTCACCAATTCGAGGGCAACACACCCATTCGAGAGCATACTTGGAAGACCCTTTTTGGTGGCTTAGGACCACTTTCAAGGACATCACACCAATTCGAGGGCATCACACCCATTCGAGGGCATACTTGGAAGACCCTTTTTGGTGGCTTAGGACCTCATTCGAGGACAGCACACCAATTCGAGGGCAACACACCCATTCGAGGGCATACTTGGAAGACCCTTTTTGATGGCTTAGGACCTATTTCGAGGGCAACACACCAATTCGAGGGCATCACACCCATTCGAGGGCATACTTGGATGACCCTTTTTGGTGGCTTAGGACCTCTTTCGAGGACAGCACACCAATTCGAGGGCATCACACCCATTCGAGGGCATACTTGGGAGACCCTTTTTGGTGGCTTAGGACCTCATTCGAGGACAGCACACCAATTCGAGGGCAACACACCTATTCGAGGGCATACTTGGAAGACCCTTTTTGATGGCTTAGGACCTATTTCGAGGACAGCACACCAATTCGAGGGCATCACACCCATTGGAGGGCATACTTGGAAGACCCTTTTTTGGTGGCTTAGGACCTCTTTCGAGGACAGTACACTAATTCGAGGGCATCACACCCATTCGAGGGCATACTTGGAAGACCCTTTTTGGTGGCTTAGGACCTCATTCGAGGACAGCACACCAATTCGAGGGCAATACACCCATTCGATGGCATACTTGGAAGACCCTTTTTGGTGGCTTAGGACCTCTTTTGAGGACAGCACACCAATTCGATGGCATCACACCCATTCGAGGGCATACTTGGAAGACCCTTTTTTGTGGCTTAGGACCTCATTCGAGGGCAGCACACCAATTCGAGGGCAACACACCCATTCGAGGGCATACTTGGACTTCATACTTGGTATTATCTCTCCGGTAGGAAGGTGACGTGGCCTAATGGAGGGAAACTTGATCACATCATTAGCCCTCCAGTCTTGAGTTTGACTGTGTTGTCACCTCAAGAGTACTTTTCTTTGTGTGGAAGTTGCCCTGGGAAGCGACCTGATGTTAGAAAGGCCATTGAAAGGGAGGCGTACGAGCATTTGGCCGTCGCATGCTCCCAATAGTTGTCTCACCTGACCAACGGAGAGAAGTTACCGTCTATTCCACCTACAGCGCTTTCGCCTCCATGGTTGGTGGAGGGACGTTGGAAGGCCCGACTCTTGGGCCGGTTTGGGGCAAAGGGACACTATGTTCCTTGCCTTCATCTATGACATGGATGTTCTAACTCCGGGCTTTTGGGTAACCTCCATAGGATCGCAGTTATCCCTCTTCTAGCGCCAAATGATGCGGTCCGAATCTGGTTTTGACCACGTGTCGGGGTAAATTGTACTCCGGGATGTTCTTGCTGGTGGCCCACCTGTCAAAGAGGGAGGAACGCAGTGAGACTAGCCGGTTTTGCCTCGGCGTAGGCTCTCCGACGCTCAAGTTAGTTGTAGGGTATTTGGAGAAGATGATGAATAGTAAAGTGCAATTTTTTTAGAAGAAAATACAAAATACGTAAGATACCTCATGTGGGAGAGCCTTTTGCCTATTTATAATGAGAGTGGGTCTTTGATTTGATGGGGTTGATGGGGATTGACCATCTGATTTGACCCAAGGAGTACAAGTGGACATACTTTTTGTCACATCTTGAAGTCCAAAATGGCGGCTGGGGCCCTACTCTCATTAATGGGGCTTGACTTTTCCATTAAATGCATATCTTGGCCATTTGATGCTTGAGATTGCACGTATAAGGGAGCATTTAAGGCTCCTACAACTTAAAGAGTCCACTTATCTTGTCAGGACATATTTTGGGGGCTCTGCGTCTGACAGAGTAGTTGGGCCCCCTTTAGCTGTTATATGGGCCAAATACTCAATAAGTATCCAGTGGACATGCCCTCGAATGGGGCATCTTCTTTCCAGGACACACTTGGAAGCCCCCCTTCGGGAGCATAGGATCTCATTCGAGGACAACTCACCAATTCGAGGGCAAACTTGGAAGCTCCTTTTTGGTGTCTTACAACCTCTTTCGAGGACAGCTCACCAATTCGAGGGCAACACACCCATTCGAGGGCATACTTGGAAGACCCTTTTTGGTGGCTTAGGACCTCTTTCGAGGACATCACACCAATTCGAGGGCATCACACCCATTCGAGGGCATACTTGGAAGACCCTTTTTGGTGGCTTAGGACCTCATTCGAGGACAGCACACCAATTCGAGGGCAATACACCCATTCGAGGGCATACTTGGAAGACCCTTTTTGATGGCTTAGGACCTCATTTGAGAACAGCACACCAATTCGAGGGCAACACACCCATTCGAGGGCATACTTGGAAGGCCCTTTTTGATGGCTTAGGACCTATTTCGAGGACAGCACATCAATTCGAGAGCATACTTGGAAGACCCTTTTTGGTGGCTTAGGACCTATTTCGAGGACAGCTCACCAATTCGAGGGCAACACACCCATTCGAGAGCATACTTGGAAGACCCTTTTTGGTGGCTTAGGACCTCATTAGAGGATAGCACACCAATTCGAGGGCAACACACCCATTCGAGGGCATACATGGAAGACCCTTTTTGATGGCTTAGGACCTATTTCGAAGACAGCACACCAATTCGAGGGCATCACACCCATTCGAGGGCATACTTGGAAGACCCTTTTTGGTGGCTTAGGACCTCATTCGAGGACAGCACACCAATTCGAGGGCTACACACCCATTCGAGGGCATACTTGGAAGACCCTTTTTGGTGGCTTAGGACCTCTTTCGAGGACAGCACACCCATTCGAAGGCATACTTGGAGGACCCTTTTTGATGGCTTAGGACCTATTTCGAGGACAGCACACCAATTCGAGGGCATCACACCCATTCGAGGGCATACTTGGAAGACCCTTTTTTGGTGGCTTAGGACCTCTTTCGAGGACAGTACACTAATTCGAGGGCATCACACCCATTCGAGGGCATACTTGGAAGACCCTTTTTGGTGGCTTAGGACCTCATTCGAGGACAGCACACCAATTCGAGGGCAATACACCCATTCGATGGCATACTTGGAAGACCCTTTTTGGTGGCTTAGGACCTCTTTTGAGGACAGCACACCAATTCGATGGCATCACACCCATTCGAGGGCATACTTGGAAGACCCTTTTTTGTGGCTTAGGACCTCATTCGAGGGCAGCACACCAATTCGAGGGCAACACACCCATTCGAGGGCATACTTGGACTTCATACTTGGTATTATCTCTCCGGTAGGAAGGTGACGTGGCCTAATGGAGGGAAACTTGATCACATCATTAGCCCTCCAGTCTTGAGTTTGACTGTGTTGTCACCTCAAGAGTACTTTTCTTTGTGTGGAAGTTGCCCTGGGAAGCGACCTGATGTTAGAAAGGCCATTGAAAGGGAGGCGTACGAGCATTTGGCCGTCGCATGCTCCCAATAGTTGTCTCACCTGACCAACGGAGAGAAGTTACCGTCTATTCCACCTACAGCGCTTTCGCCTCCATGGTTGGTGGAGGGACGTTGGAAGGCCCGACTCTTGGGCCGGTTTGGGGCAAAGGGACACTATGTTCCTTGCCTTCATCTATGACATGGATGTTCTAACTCCGGGCTTTTGGGTAACCTCCATAGGATCGCGGTTATCCCTCTTCTAGCGCCAAATGATGCGGTCCGAATCTGGTTTTGACCACGTGTCGGGGTAAATTGTACTCCAGGATGTTCTTGCTGGTGGCCCACCTGTCAAAGAGGGAGGAACGCAGTGAGACTAGCCGGTTTTGCCTCGGCGTAGGCTCTCCGACGCTCAAGTTAGTTGTAGGGTATTTGGAGAAGATGATGAATAGTAAAGTGCAATTTTTTTAGAAGAAAATACAAAATACGTAAGATACCTCATGTGGGAGAGCCTTTTGCCTATTTATAATGAGAGTGGGTCTTTGATTTGATGGGGTTGATGGGGATTGACCATCTGATTTGACCCAAGGAGTACAAGTGGACATACTTTTTGTCACATCTTGAAGTCCAAAATGGCGGCTGGGGCCCTACTCTCATTAATGGGGCTTGACTTTTCCATTAAATGCATATCTTGGCCATTTGATGCTTGAGATTGCACGTATAAGAGAGCATTTAAGGCTCCTACAACTTAAAGAGTCCACTTATCTTGTCAGGACATATTTTGGGGGCTCTGCGTCTGACAGAGTAGTTGGGCCCCCTTTAGCTGTTATATGGGCCAAATACTCAATAAGTATCCAGTGGACATGCCCTCGAATGGGGCATCTTCTATCCAGGACACACTTGGAATGCCCCCTTCGGGAGCATAGGATCTCATTCGAGGACAACTCACCAATTCGAGGGCAAACTTGGAAGCTCCTTTTTGGTGTCTTACAACCTCTTTCGAGGACAGCTCACCAATTCGAGGGCAACACACCCATTCGAGGGCATACTTGGAAGACCCTTTTTGGTGGCTTAGGACCTCTTTCGAGGACATCACACCAATTCGAGGGCATCACACCCATTCGAGGGCATACTTGGAAGACCCTTTTTGGTGGCTTAGGACCTCATTCGAGGACAGCACACCAATTCGAGGGCAATACACCCATTCGAGGGCATACTTGGAAGACCCTTTTTGATGGCTTAGGACCTCATTTGAGAACAGCACACCAATTCGAGGGCAACACACCCATTCGAGGGCATACTTGGAAGGCCCTTTTTGATGGCTTAGGACCTATTTCGAGGACAGCACATCAATTCGAGAGCATACTTGGAAGACCCTTTTTGGTGGCTTAGGACCTCTTTCGAGGACAGTACACCAATTCGAGGGCATCACACCCATTCGAGAGCATACTTGGAAGACCCTTTTTGGTGGCTTAGGACCTCATTCGAGGATAGCACACCAATTCGAGGGCAACACACCCATTCGAGGGCATACATGGAAGACCCTTTTTGATGGCTTAGGACCTATTTCGAGGACAGCACACCAATTCGAGGGCATCACACCCATTCGAGGGCATACTTGGAAGACCCTTTTTGGTGGCTTAGGACCTCATTCGAGGACAGCACACCAATTCGAGGGCTACACACCCATTCGAGGGCATACTTGGAAGACCCTTTTTGGTGGCTTAGGACCTCTTTCGAGGACAGCACACCCATTCGAAGGCATACTTGGAGGACCCTTTTTGATGGCTTAGGACCTATTTCGAGGACAGCACACCAATTCGAGGGCATCACACCCATTCGAGGGCATACTTGGAAGACCCTTTTTGATGGCTTAGGACCTATTTCGAGGACAGCACACCAATTCGAGGGCATCACACCCATTCGAGGGCATACTTGGAAGACCCTTTTTGGTGGCTTAGGACCTCTTTCGAGGATAGCACACCAATTCGAGGGCATCACACCCATTCGAGGGCATACTTGGAAGACCCTTTTTGGTGGCTTAGGACCTCATTCGAGGACAGCACACCAATTCGAGGGCAATACACCCATTCGAGGGCATACTTGGAAGACCCTTTTTGATGGCTTAGGACCTCATTTGAGAACAGCACACCAATTCGAGGGCAACACACCCATTCGAGGGCATACTTGGAAGGCCCTTTTTGATGGCTTAGGACCTATTTCGAGGACAGCACATCAATTCGAGAGCATACTTGGAAGACCCTTTTTGGTGGCTTAGGACCTATTTCGAGGACAGTACACCAATTCGAGGGCATCACACCCATTCGAGAGCATACTTGGAAGACCCTTTTTGGTGGCTTAGGACCTCATTAGAGGATAGCACACCAATTCGAGGGCAACACACCCATTCGAGGGCATACATGGAAGACCCTTTTTGATGGCTTAGGACCTATTTCGAAGACAGTACACCAATTCGAGGGCATCACACCCATTCGAGGGCATACTTGGAAGACCCTTTTTGGTGGCTTAGGACCTCATTCGAGGACAGCACACCAATTCGAGGGCTACACACCCATTCGAGGGCATACTTGGAAGACCCTTTTTGGTGGCTTAGGACCTCTTTCGAGGACAGCACACCCATTCGAAGGCATACTTGGAGGACCCTTTTTGATGGCTTAGGACCTATTTCGAGGACAGCACACCAATTCGAGGGCATCACACCCATTCGAGGGCATACTTGGAAGACCCTTTTTTGGTGGCTTAGGACCTCTTTCGAGGACAGTACACTAATTCGAGGGCATCACACCCATTCGAGGGCATACTTGGAAGACCCTTTTTGGTGGCTTAGGACCTCATTCGAGGACAGCACACCAATTCGAGGGCAATACACCCATTCGATGGCATACTTGGAAGACCCTTTTTGGTGGCTTAGGACCTCTTTTGAGGACAGCACACCAATTCGATGGCATCACACCCATTCGAGGGCATACTTGGAAGACCCTTTTTTGTGGCTTAGGACCTCATTCGAGGGCAGCACACCAATTCGAGGGCAACACACCCATTCGAGGGCATACTTGGACTTCATACTTGGTATTATCTCTCCGGTAGGAAGGTGACGTGGCCTAATGGAGGGAAACTTGATCACATCATTAGCCCTCCAGTCTTGAGTTTGACTGTGTTGTCACCTCAAGAGTACTTTTCTTTGTGTGGAAGTTGCCCTGGGAAGCGACCTGATGTTAGAAAGGCCATTGAAAGGGAGGCGTACGAGCATTTGGCCGTCGCATGCTCCCAATAGTTGTCTCACCTGACCAACGGAGAGAAGTTACCGTCTATTCCACCTACAGCGCTTTCGCCTCCATGGTTGGTGGAGGGACGTTGGAAGGCCCGACTCTTGGGCCGGTTTGGGGCAAAGGGACACTATGTTCCTTGCCTTCATCTATGACATGGATGTTCTAACTCCGGGCTTTTGGGTAACCTCCATAGGATCGCGGTTATCCCTCTTCTAGCGCCAAATGATGCGGTCCGAATCTGGTTTTGACCACGTGTCGGGGTAAATTGTACTCCAGGATGTTCTTGCTGGTGGCCCACCTGTCAAAGAGGGAGGAACGCAGTGAGACTAGCCGGTTTTGCCTCGGCGTAGGCTCTCCGACGCTCAAGTTAGTTGTAGGGTATTTGGAGAAGATGATTAATAGTAAAGTGCAATTTTTTTAGAAGAAAATACAAAATACGTAAGATACCTCATGTGGGAGAGCCTTTTGCCTATTTATAATGAGAGTGGGTCTTTGATTTGATGGGGTTGATGGGGATTGACCATCTGATTTGACCCAAGGAGTACAAGTGGACATACTTTTTGTCACATCTTGAAGTCCAAAATGGCGGCTGGGGCCCTACTCTCATTAATGGGGCTTGACTTTTCCATTAAATGCATATCTTGGCCATTTGATGCTTGAGATTGCACGTATAAGAGAGCATTTAAGGCTCCTACAACTTAAAGAGTCCACTTATCTTGTCAGGACATATTTTGGGGGCTCTGCGTCTGACAGAGTAGTTGGGCCCCCTTTAGCTGTTATATGGGCCAAATACTCAATAAGTATCCAGTGGACATGCCCTCGAATGGGGCATCTTCTATCCAGGACACACTTGGAAGCCCCCCTTCGGGAGCATAGGATCTCATTCGAGGACAACTCACCAATTCGAGGGCAAACTTGGAAGCTCCTTTTTGGTGTCTTACAACCTCTTTCGAGGACAGCTCACCAATTCGAGGGCAACACACCCATTCGAGGGCATACTTGGAAGACCCTTTTTGGTGGCTTAGGACCTCTTTCGAGGACATCACACCAATTCGAGGGCATCACACCCATTCGAGGGCATACTTGGAAGACCCTTTTTGGTGGCTTAGGACCTCATTCGAGGACAGCACACCAATTCGAGGGCAATACACCCATTCGAGGGCATACTTGGAAGACCCTTTTTGATGGCTTAGGACCTCATTTGAGAACAGCACACCAATTCGAGGGCAACACACCCATTCGAGGGCATACTTGGAAGGCCCTTTTTGATGGCTTAGGACCTATTTCGAGGACAGCACATCAATTCGAGAGCATACTTGGAAGACCCTTTTTGGTGGCTTAGGACCTCTTTCGAGGACAGTACACCAATTCGAGGGCATCACACCCATTCGAGAGCATACTTGGAAGACCCTTTTTGGTGGCTTAGGACCTCATTCGAGGATAGCACACCAATTCGAGGGCAACACACCCATTCGAGGGCATACATGGAAGACCCTTTTTGATGGCTTAGGACCTATTTCGAGGACAGCACACCAATTCGAGGGCATCACACCCATTCGAGGGCATACTTGGAAGACCCTTTTTGGTGGCTTAGGACCTCATTCGAGGACAGCACACCAATTCGAGGGCTACACACCCATTCGAGGGCATACTTGGAAGACCCTTTTTGGTGGCTTAGGACCTCTTTCGAGGACAGCACACCCATTCGAAGGCATACTTGGAGGACCCTTTTTGATGGCTTAGGACCTATTTCGAGGACAGCACACCAATTCGAGGGCATCACACCCATTCGAGGGCATACTTGGAAGACCCTTTTTGATGGCTTAGGACCTATTTCGAGGACAGCACACCAATTCGAGGGCATCACACCCATTCGAGGGCATACTTGGAAGACCCTTTTTGGTGGCTTAGGACCTCTTTCGAGGATAGCACACCAATTCAAGGGCATCACACCCATTCGAGGGCATACTTGGAAGACCCTTTTTGGTGGCTTAGGACCTTATTCGAGGACATCACACCAATTCGAGGGCAACACACCTATTCGAGGGCATACTTGGACTTCATACTTGGTATTATCTCTCCGGTGGGAAGGTGACGTGGCCTAATGGAGGGAAACTTGGTCACATCAGGTAGATTTGGGTTTTCAAAAAAAAAAATTTATTGACGTCATCATATTATGATCGGGAACCGGTTGAGTGGGGGTGTTTGTAATTATGAATTTTAGAGGTAACTTTCTATAATATTGAAAATTTTTGGGGGACCTGTTGCAGTTTTGATACTTTAGAGGGATAGTAGATGTAATTATCCCTATGGAAGAAAAATGTATAAAAATTAGGGCAAGGGTAGGTTTGGGTTTTCAAAAAAAAAAGTTGTTGACATCATCATATTATGACCGGGAACTAGCTGAATGGGGGTGTATTTGTAATTATGAATTTTAATGAGGTAACTTTCTATAATATTAAAAATTTTGGGGGACCAGTTGTAGTTTCGATACTTTAGAGGGGTAAAGATGTAATTATCCCTTTAATAAATCTAATACTTCATGATGTGATTTATGGAGACGTGTAAGCTTTATGGATCTCAAACATTTAACTTATGATTTAAGGGCTATGGAAACATGTAAAGTGGGATGGGTTGATGATCATCAAGAGTAAAAAGAATTTCATTTTTGCACAAGAAGTTATATGAATCCAAATAAAAAGGTTCATTCTCACTCAATTATGAATAAATTTTCAACAGTACTATACAGCATATTAGCTTGTGCCATACAGAGCCAAATGTTTACATGATCTCTATCAACCTTTTTTGTTTTTTATCATTTTCTATTGCCCTTTTGCTTTGTTGAAATATCCATTTGAATTTAACTAATTAGTATTGAGTTTCACACTAAGAAAATTATTGGGCATATAGTCATGCATAATGACGGTAAGACTATATAGTTCGTTTTCCATTTTCAGAATTAATTTCATATATAGGCTTTCTATCAACTGGAATATGTTTGAAATCTAACGATTAATTGCAAGGAAGTTTTTAAAATTTTATGTATAAGCAAAAAATTTAATTATTATTAAAGTAAACGAAGAATATTATAAATAATATATTAATTTTTTTTATTTTATTTGAATTGAATTTTAATCCATCCTAGTTTAAATAATTGATAGTTGTTGGATTTTTTTGGATAAATATGAATTAAAAATATACTTATTTAAGATCATTTAAAAAAAAATTGAATTTTATACATGACAAAATAGATTTAAATGAGACTATCCACATATTGAAGTTTTCTTTTGAAACCAATTGAAAATTATCATACAAATATAGCAATTAAAGAAACCAATTTTCTTTGTTCTTTATTTCAGAGTTGATTATTGCTTTCACATAGTTTTAAATTTGAAATTCAAAAGACAAAGCAAAAAATTAAAACAAGAAAAATCATCATAGTGTCAAATCATACATCAAATTAGTGCGAGATTGTTTTTTTGTGCTGCAAATTTGCTGAATTTAAAAAGCAATTTTAAAATAAAGATTACAAAAACTTGCAAGATATAAAAAAATAAGGGTCAATTACATCTACCTCCCCTGAGGTTTGGCGAAATTACAATTTAACCCACGTTTTTTTATAAATTACAATAAACCCCCTGAGGTATGTAATAATTACAAGTAATGAATGAAAAATGTATAAAGTCCATTTTGCCCTTTTTTTTTGCTAATATTACATAGGGTGCATTACATCTACTTCCCCTGAAATTTGAAAAAATTACAAGTTAACCCACATTTTTGTGTATATTACAATTACAAGTGATGGATGAAAAATGTATAAATCCACTCTTCGCCTCAATTCCTCCACCTCTAGGCCAAAATTGACCTCATCAATGTGTTTTCCATATCGAAAAGTTTAAGACCCGCTTCAAATTCACCGAAAAACTTGTAGTAAAACAGAAACCCGCCACCACCTCATTGCTGCCGCAGCTGCCGCCGCCATTGTTCCTCCATCGTCCAACAGAACACTAAACGGTCCTAAACGGCTGGGGTAAATTGTTAGACGGAATATACCTCAGGGGGTTTATTGTAATTTACAAAAAAACATGGGTTGAATTGTAATTTCACTAAACCTCAGGGGAGGTAGATGTAATTCGCCCAAAAAATAATAATGTAGGTTCAATCAATTTAGGATTCTGTAGCCGATATTTTTGCCTTACTTAAACACGATTCTAATCATGGTTTAGTTTGGTCAAAGAAAGTTTCTAATTTTAATTTAAAATCTAATTTTCCACGTGGCACAATATCATTGGTGGGCTTGGTCACACCAGGTTCAAGCTAAAATTTTCCTATTTATTCTTACAATGTGTTAATTCTTATCAAGGCAATCTATAATTTGTCCCATATTTCATAATTAGTTAACTTTATCTAATTTTTTTCCTTAAATTTGGTATATAAATGTTTTTTCTTTATTTTAGGTGGCACAATAATTAAGCCAATCAATCCCTCAAAATCGGTATCAATTTCTTATTTTATTTCTCTAATTTCTTTTTATTTAATTACTGTCCTAATTTTTAATTGAAAACATCTCATTTTCAATTTATATATTCTAAAATTTTCGTCTTTCATAATAACTCACATAATATTTCCCCTATCAACCCCCACCCCCAAACTGGATATCAAATTAAGCCCAACTTATCATAAATAAGCTCTTTTTAGTTTTCAATAAGGCTTCGTTTTGTAGGGTGGAAAATGGGAAGAACGGGAGGGGAAGGAAGAAAATTGGAAAGGGAAAATTATATATATTGGGAATAAGCTCGACTTATCATAAATATATATTTTTCTTGTTTGGTTGTGGGAGGGCAAAATTGCATAAAATCCCCTTGTGTTATGTTTTAATCGCAGAAAATCCCCTATGTTTCAAATATAGGCATATTACCCCCTGTGTTTGATTTCCACTTGCACACTTGCCCTACTTGACGGTAAAATTTAACACCGTTAATTTTTCTCTATTCTGACCATTTTGCCCCTTTGACTTTTAATATATATTATAACAACACTTAATCTCTTTTTTTGGAGAGAAAAGCGAGCTACAAAGAATTAGGATTTTTGAAATTCAAAATCCTCTTCATTTGTTGATAAAAAAGAATGATTCAAATTGACTTTTCCATATATTCTTATACATATGTGGTATACATAAACACACATATGTAAATACATATACTGCAAATATATATGAGATTTGGGAAGGGAGCTGGTGTGAAGCTATCAGATATGGATCAAAGGCTATGGCCAACTGGTGTAGATGATCTTTGATTGTGATACTCTGTGTTTGGGCCCAAAAATAATTTTTTTGTATTTTTTTTAAGTTGGCTAAATTTTAGCCATACTGAAATTATTTTTATCCTAATCATTCTAATAAGAAGCAAGGACAGCCCGCGTTAAAGAGCGGGCCAAGGCCAAAATATTTGAATAACTATTTTATGGCCAATCGGCCAAAATAAAATAAGTAACATGAATAAATTCATGCATTTAATAACACACCATTATTTTAGGAGATGCTAGTAGGACCAGCTAACATGGCCAAAGGAATAGGGATTGGTATAACTAAAAGTGCCAAAAATAATGGCCATGAGGTGGTATATTTAGACCATTCAAATTTTGAATAAAATGGCATAACCAAATGCCAAGAAATAATGTACGTTCCACCAGACATTCAAACATTCAATTTTGAATAAGCTACTTGACTCTGAGAATAAGGTGGAAGTTGTTGTAGCTTGAAAACTATAAAAAGAGCCCCAGGGAGCACAAGCAAGGCAATCTACATTCAACCAAACAACAACAACTACGATTTCAATCAAGAAGTTTACACTTCTTTGATTCTTGAGTTTACATGAACCAAGATCAGCTTAGTTCATAGGGTAGAAAATTGCTATGCTAGGGTTCATAACCATGCCCATTTGGCTCGAGATAGGATTTTCACTATGTTCTCGTACCGTTGCTAGGTCATAGTCATCACTCATCCAATCGAGATGAGATATTAATGCGGTTTAGCGGTATCCTGCATTAATATCAAGTGCATGCATGCAAAATATTAGTCAAAGTCATCAATGTTCATAGCGTGGTGCAAGTCTTTCAATGCACTCATCTGTAGCTAGCGTACGCAGTCATCAATGTATCCTATTGTAGCCAAAGTCGTTAGAGTTTTTCAACATACTTGTTCCTAGATATGGCTCTTGTCAACAATGCACACGTTTGTAGCTCAAGTCTGAAATACTTATTTCAAGTAACCATCGTCTTCCAAAGCAATTCCTTTATTTTTCCAAACCTTTTTGTAATCATTTGAGTACTGAATCTTTAAATCATACGTTCAATTGTAGGCAGGCAGAACCACATGGGTAGTATTTGCTTACTCCGATGCAATCGTTTTAAATTAGGAGTCAAGAGCGAAACACATATCCAAAAGACTTCACATTGTGTGTTCAATGCACATTGGCACATCCGCGCACAACACAAATTTATTTTCAAATTATTGTCTTTGTCATCAAATTTAGTGATTTCAAACTTTGATCATACATTCTTGGCACGTCATTTCGTCGTTGCCATTTTCTCATCGAATTTAGTGATTGTTAAATTTTATGCGAACACTGTGATCGCCCATCATAAATTAATGTAATCTCTTATTTTCATTGTTAACCAATGAGCTACTTTTTAGAACTAAAGTGCTTCAGAATTCTGATAACTCAGTATTTACTCAAAATTGAGACATTGTGATCAACGGGCACCCTAGTTACAAAATATATAATAAACCTTAGATTTAGTGAAGTGTGCTATTATTGAATAGATATCAGTCCAAGGGAGGAAAAGATGCACGCAACATCCCTATATTATGCCTAATTAAAAAAAGAAAAACCTTGCGAATAAACAAATTAACTTAAAAAACCCTGTGTTTTCAAAAATAACTCACCGCCTTATAGGGCTAACTTTTAGTGAAACAAAGACAAAAGGATGGTTTTACCCATCTTTTTATGTTTGAATATATAAACTCAAAATTATAAATACATAATAATATGTATAAATATATGTGCATATATATAAATAATATATACACACACACACGCACAAGATATACACACATACAAATATAATTAAACCTAGTATTAATTCGCCGCTCGCCACCGCTATAGAGAGATTGAGAGAGATCAGCACCACCATAAAGTGAGATTGAGAGGCCCTCCACTACCTCTCTCCACCACTGCCACCACAGATTGAGAGAGAGAGGGAGAGAGAGCAGAAATGGAGGTGGAACGAAAAAAAAGAAGAAGAGGACATGAGGGTTGGGGGTGTAGGTCAATAGTGGTTTGGTGGAGCACGGAGGTGGGGGTAGAATGGTGGTAGAGAAAGGAGATGGTGGTGGTTCAGAGGTGGGGGTAGCGGTGTGGTGGTAGTGTAGGGTGTGGGGCTAGGGTTTTGTGGGGGAAGAAGAAGGAGATTTATTGGCTTTATGGGTGCGGTGGGCATGTGGGTTATTTTTGTTATTTATTAAATGAAAAAATAAAAATAAATTAAATTAAATTAGAAGGGTAAAAGAGTTATTTTACTAGTTGAAGTCACTTTTGTTTATTTCGCAGTCAATGCAAAAGCACTACACGAGGATTTTTTATGCTAATTTTGAAAGATATGAGGTTTTTTATGTTAAGTTTTTTTTAAATAGGAATTTTTTGGTTGGTTAGGCATAACACAGGAGTATAAAATGCATTTTACTCCCTCAAGACATGATATAATATTGTTTCCGGAATTATAGCGATGTTTATGCATATTATTAAGACTTGAAGTACGCTTTTGTTGTTTAGAGGAATTTTCAAATACATTAGTATGTTTCGTGTGTTTTTCAATATTCTTTGTGTGTATATTATTTTTTTCATTTTATTTAACTAAAAGGGTTAATTACATCTACATCCCTCATGAAATACATAAATTATAATCCGTACTCCTCTTGTATGAAAAATCACAGATAACTAACCTTTGAAAAATGAAAATCACCAAAACACCTTTTTGGGTTGAATGTCCGGCCTTATTCATTGAAGAAAAATTCAAAATTGAAAATAGAAATTTAAAGGACAATTTTACACTTAGATATTATCTGTCTATACTAATTAATAAAATGGAGGGTGGGGTTTTTCTTTTTAGTACGTTTAATTATGCTCTTCCAAAATTTCTGTTGAGATTTTTCCGCAAGTGTATGGGTCACCCAAGTAATAAAGAAGTGAGTAGAGTATCGTTCCCACAAGGAACATGATTATCAAGTACCAACTTTATAAATACTTTATTGTTTAGACTTTGAATTTTTGATGAAAAATTAGAAAAGCAAAATAAAAATGCTAGTAAAGAATATAAAAGAAAAAGCAAGTAGGAAAAATTAGGGTCTAAGTTTCATCAATCAAATCCTTTCAAATAATTATTCAAATAATTCTAGATTTTGACTTTTTATCATCCTACGATCCAACTCACAAAAATATTTTCAATCTCCTTTCAAAAGTAAAACAAACTTATCAAAAAATACCACATGTCTATTTTCGTGATTGCATATGGATTCTTTGGCCCTTTGTGCACAAGATTTGTATTGATTAAAAAGCACACACTAATTAATATAACTAATTGCACAAGCGCAATATTATTTATAACCTATGTGTTCCTTATGTCTATAAAATAGTTAGTCGGATTTTATAAACATTCTTTCATAGTTGAATATAAAATCTCAAATCTTGCAAAAATTAGCCAGAAATTCGCAAGTAATAAAACATTGAATTATAGATAGGATGGATAAATTTATAAACCAAGGATATTCAAAAAAAAAGCTACATGAAATTTATCTCATGAATCCACCTATAACCCTTAAAAAATAAACTATCTAGACATAATAAAAAGTAACTAAAGAAAACAGAAACATAAAAGAAAATATAAAACAAACTAATTTGATGTTTCATTTAGATGCTTTTTGTTTAATTTCCTAATTCACTTAATTATTAATTAGCTATTAGTGATTAATTTATTAATTAAGAAAAAAATAAATTGTACTTTTACTTCTTAATTTGAATATATATTTCAGTACTTCAATTATTTAAAGTTTTATTTAATTATTAATAAATTATTTGTAAATTTAATTTATTAAATAAGAAAAAAGAAAATTAGGATTGCTATTTAATTTTTTTTATTTTTTTTATTTATTTTGTCAAATATATCTATTCCCCCTTCTAAATTCTTATTATTACCAATGGCATTCCCAGGAAGAAAAAATGGGCATCTCCATGTAGGGGCAAAATCATCTTGGTAGTGACTGTTGGGTAGGATGTAGGAACCCTGATCCAAAAAGATGTTTTGGTGATATTTCATTTTACTGGATCGGTTAATGGTAATTTTCCAAACAAAAAGGGTACAACTCATAATTTCTATATATTTGGATTGGTGTAGGTGTAAGAAAGCCTAACTAAAGAACTACCTATTTTGATCACGATTTCCGCAATATTTCTATGAAACTAAAATAGTATGCCATGTACACATCAAGTTTGAGAATTTTCAATTTTCGCAGATTGTTTTTGCAATTAAATTCTACTTGAAGTGTGTGTGCGATTGTGTTTAATTTAACTCACCATAATAGTAACAATTTAGAAAAGAAAAAACAAAACAGACATTGCATTTCTTCTATGAAATAAACTTGACTTATATAGATAATTTATCAGCAAATGAAGGTGCAAAAAGTACTCATTCCACACTATTAGAAAAGTGGAACATGAGATGCTACATATTTGGGTATATACCCAAGTGGTGTATTAACATTGATCTATATATGATGATGTCAAAAGGTAAAATTGTGACATCATCATAGTCAATCTAATGATGTATACACCAGTTGGGCATATACCCAAATGACTGGTGTCTCATGTCTATAGAAAAGTGGCATTTAGCAACGAATTTAGTTACTATAGTTATATCTAAATTCATTGTTAAATTTATCTATGGAAAATTCATAACTAAATTGGTGGCTAAATTGACATGAAACTCGGCGGCAATTTTGGCACATAATATCCATAGCTAAATTTGTAGTTAAATTTACCTTTCAAAATCGATAGCTAATATGAAGCTAAATCCGCAACTATTTTTGTATCAACTTTGGACGGGTTTAGCCACCACTTTTCCATAGCTAATTCCATAGTTATTTTGGTCACCCGTTTTAGCAACCAATTTTTCGTAGCTAAATTCATAGTTAAGTCCTGGAATTTTTTTAAAATTTTGATTTTCTTTTTATTTCAATCACTGCAAATCACTAATTTTATTATCTTGTTGAGTAAAATAAACAATAGCCCTCCATCAATTTAAATGCATAAGTCAATTTTTTGAATTTATTTTGTTGAATTAGTGAGTCGTTCTCCTAATAGCTAATCAAATTGATTTTTCGTTGAATGTGCTAATTATACCAACTCAATTAATTCAATTGGTCGATTACACATAATGAAAAGACTTTATAATTTGATTTTTAAATCAATTTAAATGTACAAATCAAATATTTGGGATTTTGTTTATGGAATTAGAGATTTTTTTTTTTAGATGAATTTTTTGAGTTAATTAGTGATTAGTTCTTTCAGAAAATATTCAGATTGAATTTCTTATTTAATACATCAATATTTTGTATTCAATTAATTCAATTGGTCAATTACATATATAATCATATCGTCACTTTGAATATGCAGTTTGGTTCTTAAGTCATTAAATGTGTCAATTGGTCAATTGTCAAATTTTGAACCTATTGATTCGATGGTGAAAAGGTGTTTTAAAATTTTGATTGATTTAAATTGGTCAATTACACTAATTTTAAAATAAATAAATTGATAATTTGCACCTATAATATATAATTTTACCTAAATTTCACCTATAACTTCCAAAATTTTTAATTTATTAATTTTGATAAGGTCAAAGGAAAAAAAATTAACTTCAACTTTTAGTCACAAATTTTTCTGTGGCTAAGAAATTAGTGGCTAAAAGTAAAATTAAAAAAAATTGATCAATAAAATTTAAAAATTTAGTAAAACTAATAAATTAAAAAAAATTGAAACTAATAAAAATCGTCTTATAAACTAATAAAAAAACTAAAATATTCTATTGGTCACTATTTGTGCAAAAATAAATACTTGCAGATTTTTGGTGGTTAAATATTAATATAGCTACGAATTTGCCACAATGTAGCTTAATTTAGCCATGCTTGCGACGACCCGGTAACTTCTATTGTTATTATTAATATTTTACTTAGAATTTATTTTCATTATGTGACAATTATTGTAACGATCCGAACATCATTTGCCAAATCTCGAATGTAAAAACAAATTCTTTTATTTAATCATACATGATAGAGAAGTGAAAACATAACAATGATCATTCTCTTTTAAAGGTACAAAACAACAAGTGACTAATTCTTCACTTCATAATTTCCTATAGTCTCGCCTGCTATATCCGTGCAAACATCTTCCCCTAAAATAATGTACATAATATGGATCAACATCACAATTGAGTAGAAAATTTTCACCAAATCATATAAGGTGATAGTGTGTGCATTAAAATATGTAAGCGCATTGTATCACATAATTTCACATTTCGTTTTACCTTTGGATCACAAATAGTGATTTCAACTTCCTTATAACTCCCAACTCATTTCTCCTTTCTGACCGTATTCTCCAACAATATTAATTCCTACCTTATTCGCCAGTGGTCGTATCTCGAGATTACGCCAAATTCCTACGACCCACTTCAGTACACGAAACACTCCGTCCGAGTAAGGTGGGATTAGGACCAGGGATGGCGAGAACATCTATTAAGACCGGCAAGCCCGTTGCTACCCGGCTGAACTCTGCCCCATCTCCATCATAACACATCGGGGCCCGGCATGCGCAATTAAGTTTTCACATATAAACATGCTTTTGCACATAGAAAACCAAAACATGATTTGCCTAACATGATAACACTATAAAAACATATTATATCATAATTATATTCAACTATATGCATGTATACTAGCATAATGACATATGATAGATGATTATAAAATGAGCATGTCAAATGATAATTGCAAATTAAAATTCTACATGCCTAAATTAAACTTATATAATTTGGAGAAAATCTCTACCGTATTCTATTTTTCTTGGTAACTATATATATATATATTTATGTGAGAGTGTAACTATATATATATATATATATATGTGAGAGTGTGTATAGAATAGTGTGTGTGTGTGTGGACGTGAGGGGTGTGTGTGTGTAGAGTGTGTGTGTTTGTGTAGAAATGAGGGCAAGACCCTTCCCCTATTTATAGTATTTTAGCAAGAGAGAATATTATTTTATTTGGTCATTTATTACAACTTTCCAACTAAGCTTTATATTAATTGTGTTCACACTAGCTTGTGGTTATAATTTATGCAATTGTTAAACCTAAAAACCATGAGTTGTAACCTAATGTCATGAGTTGTACCCTAAATTTTCTTAATTGTTAATCTAAGTTGTTAAGATGCTAACAAGTGTTTTCAAATGTTAGCCAATTTATACAAGTGTATTTGATCTTGAGTTTTCTAGTATTCTATGTGTAAAAGTTCATTGAATGTAGAAAATGACATTTGAAGAGTGTTATAATTTTAACTACTATATATGTATAAATAAATGTATATATATATATATATATTTACGGTTATATATATACATATATAGATGTGTTTATTTATATATACATATATACGTCTATACATATATACGACTATCTAAATATATAAATATAATATAGTTATATAGATGTAAGTGCTTAGAGTGTTATGTATAAAATACGTACATATATATAAATACGACTATATAGATATATAAATATAGGTGTTTAGAGTGTATATTGTTAATAATATAATATGTGTTTAATTAATAATATAATATGTGTTTAGTAAGTATATTTATATATACGAGGTTATATATCTATATATATTTCATGCATAAAATAATATTTGTATTGTGTGTATGACTATCATATTTCTAGCACATAATTTACAAAAAAAAAAAAGAATTGATAAAATTTACACAATTTCTAAATGTAATTACTAATCATTCATATATTAATAAGAACTACCGGGTTATTACAATTATTGTGTGAACATATGTGATTTGTGAATAAATGTGCATTACACTACATGCATTTTATAAAATGTGAGTATTCCATCATTTGTTTTCTCAGCACTTGAAAAATACAAAATATTAATTCCGAAAAATTTTATTATGATTTTCGAATTTTATGAGTAAAATTATTATTATTTTAATATTACTTTATAACTTAGACCTTATAGTATTAGTTTTGAATTGTGATTATTATTTTGGGAAAATTTATTTAAATAAATATTTTAGACCTGTATTTATTTTATTTTCGAATTTTCTAAATAAATTATACAAGTTTCGAATTTTATAAATACAACAATATATTTTCTGATTTTATATGTATAATTTTCAAATTTTAATTATTTATAAACCTAATTTTCGGATTTTGATTAAATGATAAATATAAAGTCTAGATTTTTAGTTTATTTTATAATTGTTTTGCAAGAATATCTCCCCTAATACATATATTAGTCGTAAATTATATATCTACATATACACACACACATCTATATATATGTTAGTGGTAAATTATATACTTACATATACACACACACATCCATACATATATTAGTGGTGATTTCTATATCTACGTATACACACACACATCCATACATATATTAGTGGTGATTTATATATCTACATACACACACACACATCCACATATATATACTAGTGGTAAATTATACATCTACATATACACACATATGTCCACATATATATACTTGGTGATATGTATATCTACATACACACACGTCCACATATATATACTTGGTGATATATATATACACGCACATGTCCACATGCACATATATATATATATATATATATATACTAGGTAGTTTTCATCACACACAAAAACACACACTAAATCCTGCCTACAACATACACACCCACAAAATCTTGCACTTTCAAAATATATATCACACTAAATCATTGGTATACCTTCCCATATACCTATAAATATAATAACCCCTCTTTCTAAACATATGTATAGACATATTAACCTTTCTATATATATACACACACTCTTACATTTACGAATTTCTTTCAAAACTCCACTTTCTTCTTACATCTTTGAACACCTACATATATACATATATCCTTTCTACATATATATTTATATATACTTACTCCTCCACTTATAAATATACATATATACATTAGTAGCCTTTTATATATTCTCCCTACTTTCATAAATCACTTTTGGGAAAGGTAGGAATATTGCATTAATTTCCTAAGTAGTGTAGGAAAAGTTCTAATCTTATTATTTTTCTAGTAGTAAAATCTCTATGTTCATTATGTGATCATTATATGAATAATTATGTGATTATTATTTTAATTACGTGAGCTTATGTACAAAGTTGTGAATATTTGATTCTTATTTCTATAAGTTAGTTGTTGTAGGTAATCGTGATTTACATGAGTAAAAGTACGTTTAAATTTATGGTAATATTTTATTATTTTAAAGTGAGTTTTATAAACATCGATATTTAATTTTGGTAACAATGCTTTTATCAAAATATGTTTAGCTTTATCAAAATACGTTTTAGTGACAAATAGTCCATAAATTATGTGCTATGTGTGAAACTTGAATTATGTGAATGGGCCCATATGTGCTCGAATGGTCTGGGGGTGTTCCGTCAGGACATACTATTGAGTAGTCGGAAGAGTTCACAACCCTTCCATCTCCTAATCCCCCCTTGGGTAGACGGAGGGATCTACTCAAGAGAGAGGGTCGTAGGACAATACTAGGTGTAGGCCCGGGATACGACCACCTGAGGATAAGGCAGGCGGGAAACATATGCTAGCTTTTATTTCGCCCCGAGTAGTCATAAGGGTCACTGTTAGGTGACAAAAGATAGAAAGTGTGAAATATGTGTTATGTGTGTAACTAATGTGCAAATAACAAACACAAGCACCTTAGGTAATTATATGATATTTCTACTCAACCGTCGCGTTGACTCCTCTTTTCCAACACTTTTTAGATAGAAATGAGCGGAGGCATTTGAGGGGCGCAGTGAAAACAATGGGTGTTTTGAAGCATTTTACTTAATAAAGTTACTTTTGTATTTTGTGAAAATGGTAACTCTTGTATTTTGTATATGTTTATGTAAAAATTACCATTTATGTTTAAAGGAATATCGAGGTCGTTACAATGCTTGTTTTAACTACAGAAGAATATGTAGCTAATCATTTAGTTGCAAATTTTTAGCCAAGATTTATGGCTAAATTCGTAGTTAAATTCTAATTTTTTTTTAGTGCCATTTAAGTTAGCGATGAACATTGTTAAATGAATGTGTGGCAAAGTAATTGCGGGCAAAAATAATATTAGATCAACAACACATTGGATTAAAGTAAATATATTACATATTCATATAGAAAATTTAGTAGGCATTTACTTGTTTAGTATTAATATTCAAATATATAATTAGATTATATCTTATTCACTACAGGAAAAAAGGCCAAAATCGGGAAAAATCTAGCGGAATTTCCGCAGGAAAATACAAAATCCTGCGGAATCGTGTCCGCCGGAAAAAATGACTCCGGAATGTAGTTTTCCGCCGGAATTCCACAGGAATTTTCCGCCGGATTGGAATTCCGGCGGAAATTTCCGCCGGACCGGGCCCCTCCCCTCCCGAGGCCACCGCCCGCCCGGACCTGCGCCCCCCACCCCCCCCCCCCCCCCCCCGCGCCAGACCGCAGCCACTGCCAGCTCGGACCAGCCACCCCCCCCTCGCCGGGCCTCCGCTGCCCGGACCGGCGCCCCCCCCCCCCCTGGACCGCTGCCGCCTGCCCCGCCGTCGTCGCCCCCCCGGACAGCCGCCGCCGCCGCCGCTTGAGCCGTCGCTGGAATAGTAACTCTCAAAATATACAAATATTTATAATTGATGGAATTCGAACTCGTAACGTCAAGGTTGGATGACCAACCCTTCACCACCAGGCTATTATTAGAAATTGTATTTTATTTTTTCTTTTTTTATATTTATTATATATTTATTTGATTATTCTTATTTTAGCATTCTTTCTTTCAATTTAAAAAAAATGTATTATAAATAATTAAAATATAGTATTTATACTATATAAACACATGTATTATATATACTATATAAACAAATGTATACCAATAAATATTCTTCTGATTCTTATAAATAGTTTTGTCTGGTAATAATATTGATACTATACAAACTTATATATTATATATACTACGTAAACATATATATATACACTATACAAACATATGTATTCCAATAAATATAAATAAATATTAATAGTTAAATATAAATATTACGCTATATGTATACACACTATACAAACAAATGTATTTCACTAATTAAAAGAGAATATAAATATTAATAGTTAAATATGTACTATATAAACATATGTATACCTATAAATATATTATACATAATTAAAAGATAGTATAAATATTATAAATAATAATAGTTACAAGATAGTATTGATATTATATAAATATATTTTCTATATCCTATATCAAAAAATATATACTATATAGATATATGTATACCTATAATTAAAAAATAGTATAAATAATAATAGTTAAAAGATAGTATTGATATTATATAAATATATATATTCTATATAATATATGAACATATATATATATACACTAAATAGATATATGTATACCTATAAGTATATTATATACATAATTAAAAGATAGTATTGATACTATACAAACATATATATTATATATACTACATAAACATATATATACAATATAAACATATGTATACCTATAAATATATTAAACATAATTAAAAGATAGTATAAATAATAATAGTGAAAAGATAGTATTGATATTATATAAATATATTTCCCCAAAGAGTGCTTTTAATTTTTAAAAAAAAAAACCTTTTACTCTTGTATAGATTCGAACTTGGGACCTCTTGGATACAAAGCTAATACCTTGCCATTGAGCTAATTCCAACTTTGTTTATTGTTTTGCCTAATATATATTAATATTACATTTGTAGTTAAAAAAATTAAAAAAAACCGGGGGAAATTTCCCCCGGTTTTTTAAAAAAAATTTCAAAAAAAAATCGGGGGAAATTTTCCCTCGGAATTTCCCCCGGTTTTAATTTTAAAAAAAAGAAAAAATTTTGCTCTTGTATGGATTTGAACTTGGGATCTCTTGGATACAAGACTAATACCTTGCCATTGAGCTCCTTCCAACTTCATTTATTGTTTTGCCTAATATATATTAATATTATGTTTTTAATTAAAAAAAATTAAAAAAAAACAGGGAAAATTTCCCCCGGTATTTTAAAAAAAAAATAAAAAAAAACAGGGGAAATTTTCCCCCGGAATTTCCCCCGATTTTAATTTAAAAAAAAAAAAAAAGAAATTTTGCTCTTGTATGGATTCGAACTTGGCACCTCTTGGATACAAGATTAATACCTTGCCATTGAACTACTTCCAACTTTGTTTATTGTTTTGCCTAATATATGTTAATATTACATTTTTAATTAAAAAAAATTTAAAAAAAAATGGGAAAAATTTCCCCCGGATTTAATTTAAAGAAAAAAAAAGAAATTTTGATTTTGTATGGATTCGAACTTGGGACCTCTTGGATACAAGACTAATGCCTTACCATTGAGCTACTTCCAACTTTGTTTATTGTTTTGCCTAATATGTATTAATATTACATTTTTAATTAAAAAAATTAAAAAAACTGGGGGAAATTTCCCCCGATTTTTTAAAAAAATTTCAAAAACAAAATCGGGGGAAATTTTCCCCCGGAATTTCACCCGATTTTTAATTTAAAAAATTCAAAAAAAAAACCGAGGAAAATTTCCCCCGGTTTTCAATAAAAAAAATTCAAAAAAAAATCGGGGGAAATTTTCCCCCGCAATTTCCTGCGGTTTTTAATTTAAAAAATTTAAAAAAAAAATCGGGGGAAATTTTCCCCCGGTTTTTAGTTAAAAAAATAAAAAAAAATCGGAGGAAATTCCGCCGGAATTCCCCCGGTTTTACTCCGACAGAATATTCCCCCGGAATAATTCCGCCGGAATCCGGAATTTTTTCTGTAGTGATCATTTATCTTGTACATTATTTGAGGGTGTGCCTAGTCCTCAAACCCAAATTATTAAGTCATTCGTTCAATAAAGAGAATGGGTGGTTATGGAGAAATTTTGCTAAGGGAGTTCAAAAAGATTGAAAAATCAAAAATCAAATTAAATCAAACCAATATAGTGTTCGGTTGGATTTTCGATTTTAATGATATACAAAAATCAGATTTTTGTTCATTTCGATTAAAAATCGTGAAAATCAATGAAAATCTAAATGTTGAAACAACTGTGTCTGTTTTTTTCATTTTTATTTTCCCTAAAACTGAATAATGGTTTTTAAATTTTGCTCAAACACACTTAGAGGGTGTTTGGCTAGGCTTATTTGGAATATCTTATAAGTTTTTACATCTTATAAGATGTTTTAGGAGATTATAAGATATTGAATCTTACTTTAAAAATAAGTTGTTAAAGTGTTTGGATAAATAAGTTGGGTGTTAGATTATAAGATGTTAGTAATGGCAATATTGTAATTAATTTAGTTGAAAACAAAAGATGTTGGTAGATCTTAAAAATTAAGTAAGTACATTCTTACTTTTTCTAAAATGAGTTTATAAGCTCCTAAATATCTTATTTTTGGAACTAATAAGCTCCTTCCCTTAAATTTTGCCAAACACTCCACCACATCTTATAAGCTCCAAAACATCTTATAAGATATTTTGAGGAGCTTATAAGATATTTTGAGGAGCTTATAAGCTTAGCCAAACACCCTCCTACTCTTTTTCTTTGCTGCTACTGCTACTGTTGTATTTCGTTGTTGCTCCTACTGCTAAATGGCAAGTGTCTGTTAAAATTTATATTCTACTGATGCAATTCAAATAGAGAATTTAACTGCCTTTCTTTGTTTTTTTTTTTTTTTTTTTTTGAGAGGAAAACGACCATTTTATTCAAGTAGCAAAGTCAGAATACAATGACGAAAAAGCAAAAGAAGGAACATTAGAGTCACACTCGTTAGAGGTCAATGCATTCCTAACTAAAACATGGGCTACCATATTGCTCAAACACTTGACAAAAGTAATCTTCGCATTATTGAATGAGCTTAGTGTAAGCTTAAAATCCAAGTCAAGTTATCAACTATTAAAAGATCACTACCAGGTTCTAACAATCTCTGAATCGTTGCCAAACTATCCCCCTCTAGCCAGATATCTACCCAACCCACACGGTCTGCCATGTGCATTGCCTCCTATGCCGCAAAAAATCCTACTATGTCCAAGTCACATATCCATGGGTGCCATTTGGATAGCCAACCCCTGCAATGCCCTTCGTTATCTTGTGCGACCACTCCAAGCCCGATAACATCTTCATCCCTAAATATAGCACCATCGAAGTTTAGTTTTATAGTGTGAGGTTGAGGAGGTACCCATGTCCCTGGGTGAGTTTGGTTCATCAACAGGGCAACATTTTTGGTGGCCTCATAATATGCAATGGAATAACTAGTAGAAAGTTGGTTATTTCTCCTGGGTCTAAGCTTCCCCCTCCTTCAGTCTCTAGCTCGTACTCCACCACAAGGCCTACGCTAATGTAAGAAACACCCCAAACTCTTCCTTCGTCAACTCCCTCCAAGCTCTTGCAACCTACTCTCGTGCTCCTCCTCCCCAAGACAAAGTAACACATGAAGGGAGGTTAGTACAACTCCAAGCCTCTCTCGTGAAGTGCCACCATGGCATGTTCGGCATCCTCCCCTTCCTCACCACAAGTGGGACAGTTCAGTTCAACCCTACAACCGTCCTTGCTCAGATTTACACCCATTGGGATATCCACTACTAGAAAAAAGGCATTTAGCCACGGATTTTAGC
This sequence comes from Petrea volubilis, assembly GCA_026212405.1. Taxonomy (NCBI): domain Eukaryota; kingdom Viridiplantae; phylum Streptophyta; class Magnoliopsida; order Lamiales; family Verbenaceae; genus Petrea; species Petrea volubilis. Next base: position 12,778,795 of record CM047883.1, read on the forward strand.
CACGAATTTGGCAAAAAATCCGTGGCCAAGGGAATCAGCCACGGCTTAACCACGGATTAGCCACGGATTTTTTCCGTGGCTAAAAGTGGCGTGGCTAACCAGGGCCACGGCTTGTTAGCCACGGCTGCGGTTAGCCACGGCTTAGCCACGGCCGAACCGTGGCTATTAGCCACGGGCCAACCGTGGCCAACGCTGGCCACCCAAACTGTCAACGGGGCCTGGCCGTGGCTAAGGGCCACGGCTTAGCCACGGTCAAGCCGTGGCCCGTAGCCACGGTCTAGCCGTGGCCCTTAGCCACGGTCGTGCCGTGGCCGAGCCGTGGCATTTAGCCACGGTCGTGCCGTGGCCAAGCCGTGGCATTTAGCCACGGTCAAGCCGTGGCCCTTAGCCACGGTACTTAGCCACGGTAAAGCCGTGGCCCTTAGCCACGGCACTTAGCCACGGTGGGGCGGTGGCCAAGCCGTGGCCACGCCGTGACCCTTAGTTGAAGGAGGGGGAGGAGAAAAAAAAAAGCCAAGTGTTGAATATATATGCTTCACTTGGCCACGGATTAGCCACGGCTAAGCCGTGGCTAAATTTCAAATTAGCCACGGCCAGGCCGTGGCTAATCCGTGGCCAAGTGAAGCCACCGATCTATGTTAGCCACGGCCGGGCCACGGATTAGCCACGGCCAGGCCGTGGCTAACATATATTTATTTATTTATTTTTTTTCGCGTTTCACATTGGTATTTTTTTATCCGTGGTTGATACGTTTTTAATTTGCGTTATTCCTAATATTTCAAATTAATTACACTAACATAATATTATAATATAATTAGAGCCATCATTCATAAATCGGAAATATATATATACATATATATTATATATATATATAACAGATTAATCAACATAAACGACAACATATATCGATCGCATCCGTGCTTATAAGTAATCTTCTATATATAATAGATTTCATATATATTTAGTTATGATATTTTATTTGAATAATAATCAAAGTTGGAATAAAACATTTATTGTAAAAATAGAATTAAATACAGATTATTAAAATTTAATAAGGATTTTTTTTTTATAAAAAGGCCCTTAGCCACGGCTTAGCCGTGGCTAGGCCGTGGCTATTAGCCACGGATGGACCGTGGCTAAGTTAGCCACGGTCTATCCGTGGCTAAGGGCCTGTTATTACAAAAAAAAAAAAAAACTTTAATTTACGTTGTAATTTACGATCAAAATATATAAATTTATATTTTACGTTTAAAATATATTAATTATATATAATATCTACGTTTAAAATATATAAATATATAAAATACATGAATATTTTTAAATAATTCTATATCAATATAAACATATATAAATGTATATATGTATATATATATATGTTGATAGGCTAATCCGTGCTTATAAATGCTCTTCTATATGTAATACTCTTCCTATATATAGTAATATATATTATTGATTGTAATTACGAAACTTAAATTCGAATTAATGTATACCTTCGTAGATCGATTGAAATGATAACAGCACATATGTATATGTGTGTTCATATATAGACATTGCTCATATATATATATATAACACAATAATGATTATCGTAAAAATAGATTTCATATATATTTAGTTATGATATTTTATTTGAATAATAATCAAAGTTGGAATAAAACATTTATTGTAAAAATAGAATTAAATACAGATTATTAAAATTTAATAAGGATTTTTTTTTTATAAAAAGGCCCTTAGCCACGGCCTAGCCGTGGCCAGGCCGTGGCTATTAGCCACGGATGGACCGTGGCTAAGTTAGCCACGGTCGATCCGTGGCTAATAGCCACGGCCTGGCCACGGCTAGGCCGTGGCTAAGGGCCTGTTATTACAAAAAAAAAAAACTTTAATTTACGTTGTAATTTACGATCAAAATATATAAATTTATATTTTACGTTTAAAATATATTAATTATATATAATATCTACATTTAAAATATATAAATATATAAAATACATGAATATTTTTAAATAATTCTATATCAATATAAACATATATAAATGTATATATGTATATATATGTTGATAGGCTAATCCGTGCTTATAAATGCTCTTCTATATGTAATACTCTTCCTATATATAGTAATATATATTATTGATTGTAATTACGAAACTTAAATTCGAATTTATAGTAAATTTATATATATACTTATACATCTAATATATATACAGCTAATTATATATAAATACACATATATATAAGTATATCTAATCTTATACGTATGTAATATATCGAATCATTTATTATATATATCAATATATATAATATAATATATATATATATATATATATTACTTAAGTATAGCAAAAATTAATTATTAAACAAAAAGTTAAAGTGGTGTAGTGGTTTAATGCTCTAACTTTAACTAACAGATCAAGAGTTCAAATCATATTTGTTGTAAAAAAAAAATAAAAAATTTTAGCCACGGCTAGGCCGTGGCTAAACCGTGGCTAAGGGCCACGGATTAGCCGTGGCTAGACCGTGGCTAAGGGCCACGGCTTAGCCACGGTCTGGCCGTGGCCAAATTAGCCACGGCTAGACCGTGGCCCAGCCGTGGCTAACCATTGGCGGAAAAACTGGCGCCAAATTTAGCCACGACATTTAGCCACGGCCTGGCCGTGGCTAAATCAGCCACGGTTAATCCGTGGCTAAAGCTCAAAATTTTTTTTCATCGAAAACCGTGGCTAATCCGTGGCTAATAGCCACGGATTAGCTACGGATTTTTCCCGTGGCTAAAATCCGTGGCTATTTGCTCTTTTTCTAGTAGTGATTGTTGTGGTAGAGACGCCATCCGAACACTCTGATTTTAGGTGCAGCGGTTGAGAACCAAAGTGCCCTCCAACCGTCTTCTCCCGATTAGTCTGAGGGTGAAGCTAGAGATCACAGGCGTATCTCTTGAGCTAAAAAATAAGCACTCCATACCTTAAATTGTCCATCCTTTGACGCATGCCACACTAGCACATCCAGGAATTCAGACTTACTCAATGGTATGTTCGGCACCTCCTGCACCTCAACAACCCACAATATCTCATTCAAAGCGTCAACGTTCCATTCCCTCGTGCTTGGATTTACACCCCCATCTGGTTTACTAGGGTAATGATGTGAAACGTTGACAGACGGAGGAGCCACTTATCATTCCATATATTTATTTGAGTCCCAGTCCGCACTCTCCAATGTGTACCATCTCGGAGTAACTCTTGAATGCCCACAATACTCCTCCAAGTGTAGCGAAGCCCCACAATACTATCTTTGGTACTACTTTGACACCAAGTATAGCTGCTAGGTGACAATGAATGGTCTCTACGAATTTATCCACTAAATACAATGAATGATCTCTACGAATTTATCTCCTGACTAGAAATAGCTACATAACACTCCAGGACTTTTTCCACACACTAGATAGCCTCAATGCATGCCCCACAACTTATGAGTGTGTCATCGGCAAAGAGTAAGTGAGATACTCTTGGGCTCCCATTACTCACTGCCACCCCTCTTATAATATTTTTTAGCTCCTCCACCTGTAAGAGACAATTCAAACTATTTGCACAAATCAAGAAAACATAAGAGAAGAAGGGGGTTACCTTGACGAATCCCTTCGTCTGGACGCAATAACCAAATTAGTAACCATTAAGAATGAAAGCAGATGACACAAAGTACACACAAGACAGTGAACTTAATAAAACTAACTGGAAAACCAAAACGAAACTAAAACTCTGAAGAAATACCACTCGACTTTATCATAGGCCTTGCTAATATCCAATTTAGGAGCTAAGAAACCTTGTTAGCTTATATTCTTATTTCTTATAAAATGATGAATTTCATACGCAGTAAGAATATTATCAAAAATAATACAGCCAGGTATGAAGGCTGATTGTGAAACAGAAATAATTTGATCGAGCAAAGGTTTCAACCGATTAGCAATAAATTTGGACACTATTTTATAAATAATGTTATATAAGCTGATAGAAAGGAATTGTGTAATGTACTCCGAATTCTTAACTTTTGGAATCAAAATGATATGCGTGTGATTTATTGATTGCATGTTAGCACATAATTCAAGTAATTTAGAACATGAGATACTATATCAAAACTTTTAATATACTACTACTTCTGAAAAAATAAGGGAGGATAACCATCTGGGCCCGAGGATTTTAAGGGGAACAGACTAGCAAGGTAATCAGTTACCTTTTTAGCCATTTATGGTTCCACCAAGTCCTTTAGCATCTCATTATCGAGCCTAGGCTCGACACTAGTCAGTGCATCATCAATCTTCTGGATCAGTGGGGATTTCAACCCAATGTCTCCTGAAAATAATCTGTAATAACACTCTGAACTCCATTTGGGTCTTTCTACCATACGCTCGTGTCATCTTAGAACTAATTAATAGTGTTAACTAGACACCTATGTGAAGCCTGCACATAAAAGAATGTCGTGTTTTTCCGCCTCCTTCATCCAGTGCAATTTCCCCCTTTTGTTCCAATATAACTCGTCTCGTTGTTATAATTCCTCCAGCTGATGTCTTAATTCTCATTCCCTTAATTTACTAGTAGCCGTGATTTCTTCATGTCTCATACTAGCTATTGTCTTCTCAAGCCGTTTAATTGGTGCCCGTGGGTTTCGAAACTTCTCACGACTTCAATTGAGTAATCCAATGTGACATGCATCCAATTTATCCTCCACAAAACTCACTCCCAAGAGAAAACCACTTTGCTGCCACGACTCCTGGGTAATGCATTCACAATCCTCACTACGAACCCACATAGCCTCAAAGCAGTAAGTCTCCTCCTAGAATACTATTGTACAAACTAATTATCCATAACCTACCATTCTAGAGATATAAGAAATGGTAGATTGTTCAAATACTGTGTCTCTTCATGAGAAATAGATGTATTTAGAAATCTAGTTAACCGTGCATCATTCCCAAAGGCATAATCAAGTCGCTCCCTTACCGTATTCGGTTGCATTCTGTTATTTGACCACATGAATCTAGGACTTGTAAAGGGGAGCTCATGTAGAAAAGCATTTGAAAGAGCATCTCTTAAGGCCTATACTTGCCCTGGGGGTTGTGGTTGTTCCCTCTCTTTATCCGAATCAGAAACAACTTTATTAAAATCTCCATGATAAGACCAAGCACCATCATGATATGTCTCAAGGGAGATGGACCAAATCAAATCCCATACCTTTGCTCAATTTTGAATAGCTAGTTCCCCATATATTCCGGTGAATCACCAATCACTGCCATATTGTTTCCAAGCACCCTAACATCAATGTAGTTTTCAGAAAAATTGTGTAGCGATATCGATAACTTTTTTTTCCACAACAGGGCAATTCTTCCACTTCGCCCATCATCAGCTTCATAACAAACACCATGTAGATTAAGTCTAGTCTTCAGCTTGTCAAACAACCTATTGTTACACCTAGTCTCCAATAGGAAAACCAATGAGGGATCCATACCCTGTAGGGTACTCTCCAATCCTCAAACTGACCCAGGCCCCCTTAAGCCTCGGCAATTCCAACTTAATATTTTCATGATGATCGGTTGGACTGCATAGTAGCCCCTGCCGTTAAGCTACTCTTGTCAATGAGTCCGATTGAGTCGAGCATAGCTTTTTTTCACATTTTGAGCCATAGTCATCTGTCCCTGACTATTTTCACAGCAATATCGTGACAAGTTTGAGTGAATCAGGGTTGTGGTTTTCTTTGTCTGGCTTATACGAAATAATTGACATGATATTCTCAAGATTTGGGGGTTCATTAAAGTTGCTAGGTTGGGTCAATGGGTTGGGTGTTTTTGGGTTTATAGTATTTGGGTCAATAAAGGTCAAGACTTTTGGTGTGGGCTTGGGTGTGACATGTTTGCTAAGGCCCGGTATAATAGTATGTTGGTTGGGGTTCAAGTATGTTAAGTGGGTTGGATTGGTTGATTGGGTAGTGGCAAGGGATTTTAGGGCGGGGAGGAAATTTTCTTCTCGGATGTGGGTAAATGAGAGAGTGCTGGGTAGGTAAGGGTAATTTGATAGAAAAATATTTTTAAATTATTTTTTCTCCTTTCACTCTTGTTTATAGAAAAATATATTAAGTAGAAATATAAATTATAACATTTTGAAGGTTTATAATTAATCATTAATAATATATTATAGGAAAAAATTTTCAAAGAGAATAGGATATTTTTTTAGTTATTAAACATACAAAAACTTTTTGATACTTAAAGACTAAAGATAAGAGATTTTTAAATTTTTTAAATATATGACAAGTTAATTTGAATGAAAAAACTATATTTATGTTAGTTATCATCTTCTTCTTCCCTCCAAAAAAATATTTCTTGATTATCTTCTTTCTTTAATTGTTTGTTTGCATTCATTGAAGTTTTACATTGATTTATTTTAATATTGAATGAATTTTTTTTTATCAAACATTCTCATAGTATATTCTTGTAAATAAAATTTAAATAAACTAGAGTAAGAAATGAACTCAATAATATCTAATGTAAATTCCAAATGTGTATCTTGTACGCAACCGACCATCACTATAAGAATTAAGAATGCATACCTTTTAGTGACGAACTAATTACAAATATAGTTTTCTATGTTGGATTTCATCTATAACAAATTTAAAATTTGTTAGTAAATGCATTGTTACTAATTGTTTATTTAGTTCCATTTATATTGAATTCTATTATTAATCATCACATGATGTGATGATACTCTAAAACTGTGACACAATGTCAAAATCTCTCTGTCACAAATTTAGCGATGAAATTTTATTTTCTATGTTCTATGATTACTATTACTACTAAGAATTAGTTCTTCAAATTTGAAGATTGGATTTTTGTTGCTTTCTTTTAAGTACTCTGAATTTCTTTTATAAGTTTTGGAGATTGAATTTTGATATGGACATTAGAGAAAAAAAAATTTCCTCTGAGACATATCAAACCATTTTATTGAATTGCTTTCTAGGCAACATCTTGTTACTTTCTCCTCATTATTTACCAAATAGAGATTGCAGGATTTCAATGCTAAATTCTAGTAAGAAAACATTTTGCAAAATGAAGAATGAAAAACAATTTTAAATAATCAAGATGGGTTGGGTCATGGGTAGTCAGGTTAGTGGGTTAACCTAATTTAAAATAGGTCAACCCAGGTCGATATGAACGCAACCAAATTAGGTTAGGGTTGAGGTCTCATAGGTTTAACAGGTTATGGGTTGGGTTAGGGTTGCAAGATTTTATGTTATATCCCTATCTCAACCCAACACGAACCCACCGAACCCATTCGAATTGCCACCCCTACTGACCCCCTCCCCAACCACCAAGGAAAAAAAAAAGGTAAACCAACTTCGTACTACAAAATATATAATCAAGAACTATATTCATTATGAGAAAAATGGATCTCCTACACCACTTCCACCACCAATCGAGTTAGGCTCATAAGAAGATTTTATTAGTCTATTCTGCACGGGTGTTTGATTTTGACGACGAAATTGGTCAGCATTTTGACTCACCAAAGGAAATTGACGAGCAAGGTTTGATGGTGGAAATCTCTATTGAATTTCCTCTGAAAGTCATGATAAGAATCGATGGAGTGATAAGAATTGATGGAGAGAGTGACAGAAATTAAAGTAACAAAAAGCTTAAGAAAAAGACGCAGTTATGTATAGTGGTTGGGCCGAAGCTTAATCCACTACCTAGGTATATTTCACCCTAGGCTTTTAAACCTGTAAAAATATGTTTTATTAGTATACTGTTTTGACACAAACTGGAATACAAAAAAATGGAACGATACAGAGTGGCAAAAACCACTTTCACGGCTAACGTGTAACTGGTAGATGCCTAGTACCAACACAGAGGTGTCTGGTCCTTAGCACTCTAACTTGTACACGTATTTAGCCTAACAATACACAGAAAGACTTATTCAAAATCAAGCAGAGGCAAGCAGAGTGAATAAGATGCTCGTCTGGTACTGCCCAGGCGCCTATTTATACTTGCAGCAGCGAGCCTTAAACAAGGTAAGATATATTCTCTCTTCTGTATTTGGTGAGATCTCCAGAGAATCCGTTCTTTGACAAGGAAAGAGGAGGAAGTCAAATCTTCATAAAAGTGGTTAATCAAATCTTCCAAGGTTCAGCCCATAATTAAAGGATTATGGGATCCAAACTTCCCAAAGTCAATTAACACCAAATCTTTCCAAAAAGCAGCCGAGCTTCCTTAGGAAGAATGTGTATCCAAACTTTCCAAATCAATCGAGATCATCATCAAAAGGAATTTAGGGCTAACAGAGAGGCCTAGAGAGAGAACAAGTTTGAGAGTGAAGAGTGAGAGAGTTTGGGAGAGAGTTCTAGAGAGAGAGAGAGAGAGAGAGAGAGAAATAGAGTAAGAGAGAAATGTTAATTGAGAGAAAGCGTGATGTCTTTTTCCTTCCATTTCCTCACCAAAAGGAAAGGAAAATGATTTTTCTCCATTTATGTTATATTTTTTTTTTCATTTTCCTTTCCTTATTATTTTCTTTCTTTTTCCTTAGAAACCAAGCGCTGAAAATTAAATTTCCTTTCTATTTTTTTTCTTTTCTCTCATAAAATCTTAGAACCAAACACAGCGTAAAGTAAAATGAAGTGGGTAAATACCATACAAGTTCGTGGAAAAATTATGGGTTTTCTTGTTTTTAGCCATGTCTTCATTATGGTCTTTCTTGTTGGGCCTTTGAGATCCACGTGTGTCAACAAAATTATTTCAAGTTCTTATGGGCCTATTATCTTGGATTATTTTATTTATTTATTTGCGTTTTTGGATTTTTATTAACTTTTTAATTCTTTAATTAGGCTGTCAATTAGGACATAATATATATGTATATATATATAATTCACAAACCTTGAAACTATTTAAGTTAGTACATATGTAGATAGTCTCATTCAATTATATTTTGTCATATATGAAATTCAAATACTTTTTATATAATTTAAATAAATATATTTGTAATTCATATTTATCTAAAAGAATCCAACAACTATCAAGTATTTAAAATAAGATGAATTAAATTTTAATTCAAACAAATAATAATATTTATCATATAATTTGATAATGATTAACATTTATGTTTCTATATAAATTTTACAAAACATCATTATTTTAACTATAATAAAATTAATATTGAAATTCAACACATTCTATTAATATACAACAATTGAATATATCTATTTATCAATTTATGTTATAAAAAAGTTGCTTTATTTTTATCAAATTATTTTTTATAATAAAATTTTATGAAAAATATATCCATAAAAATATATATTTTCATGTGTTTTGATATTGGGTTAAATACTAATTCAATTTGAATTCCTTTCTAATAGGATTTGAATTTTAGCATAATAGATCAATTAATTTGCTGATAAATAAGATCCGATTATAAGTATTTATAATATAAAATAAATGAATTGCATATGAAATTAAGCAATTCGAGCCATTAAACATAATTTTAATTATTATTAAATTAATAATTTTATGTGTATAATATTTATAAAAATGCTTAAATAAAATAATATATATACCATTATAAATAATAAAATAGTATCTAGTTTTTATAAATATTTTTATTTAATTTTATATTTTACATGAGGACTTAATTTTTTACTGATTATTTGGTTTTAAAATTTTAAAATTTTTTATTGATTAGATTTGCTTGCAGTTTTTGGATTTTGTATTGAATTCGAGCTCGCTAACACTGAACATAAATCCTATTAAAACTTGGATGGGTTCCAACATTGAAAAAACTAGTTGAATTTGAAAATTTTGATTCAAATACAATCCGTTGGCATCTCTACCTTTAATATTTGTTACATCAAATCTAATATATATATATATATATATATATAGGGATAATTACACTGGAGTACCATGAGATTTTTCTAAATTACAAATAAAATCCTCTATTTCGGAAAATTATCTAAATAACCTTGAGGTTTGCATACTAAATTGTAATGCTAACGAAAATGTGAGAAAGACAAAAATGCCCTCAAATCTTTTACTATTGAAAGATCGTAAATTACATGAAACTACTTTAAGGTATGGCAAAATTACAAATTTAACCCCCAAATTTCAGAAAGTAGCTAGATAGCCCTAAAGTATGCATATTAAATTACAATACTAACATGGATTTGATAAAGAAGAAATTCCCTCAGATCTTTTGTGATGAATGATGTTTTTTATTAAAAAAGATGTTTTTGAGTAGTTTAGTGTGTTTCATCGAGAATGATATTTAAAGTATCATATATGTGGTGTATTACGAAAATCAATTAACATGTGTTTAGTTTTTAAAAAAATTTCAATTTTTCAATGCGAATTCTAATATTTTATTTTTATTTTTATTTTTATTTTTTTTCTTGGTTTTTAGCAATCTTATTTGTTAAATTAATATAAAGTATTACAAAACAAACCTCATGTATTTCAAAATATTACGAAATCAACCGTGGACAATTGCTAAAATTTGGTAAAATTTGACAAAAGGGTAAAATAGGTAAAACGTGTTAAAATTTAACGGTTTTCATTAAAAACCCTAACGGCAATAGATTGAGGGTTAAATATGTATAATGTTTGCAAACCTTAGAGTTATTTAGGTAATTTTCCGAAATAGAGTGTTTTATTTGTAATTTAAACAACCTCAGGGTACTCTAGTGTAATTATCCCTATATATATATATATATATATATGTATACACACGCACACACACACACACACACACACACACACACCTTGTTTATATACCTTTTAATAAAGTATCAACACCCTCTAATAACTATTTGGTGTCTTTGGGTTTTTTTTTTTCCTCTCTCTTTCCTCTTTCCTATTTTCTTTCACTTTTCTCTCTCATCTTTTCAACTTGATATTTTGTTTCTTTTTATTTTTCCTCTCCCTCTTCTCTCATGTCTTAATTTTCAATGTTTAGTTTACTTTATCTTTCTAATAATTTTTTTAATAATAAAATCCAATTTAATTTTCAGTCAATTCTCTTTGTTTTCATAATATACAAATTTATAAAATATATGATTAAATTATATTTCATTTTTATTTTGCACACACATAGAATGCAACACCCGCTAGTATATATAAAGTAAAATGGTGTGGTATACCAATATTTAGTACGATACTTATATGGGATTGAGGTGGGCCAAATAAAATATTTCCATATTTGATTTCATTTAAGTGTAATGAGTTACACTTTATATATCTATATATATATATATATATATATTAGATTTCAATATTTCAATTGTCTCACTTTCTCTCTTTACATCATATGAATTAATCCATTTATTTATAGGAGTTGCCCATCTTTATGTATCATTCACTATGTATATTGGCGAAAATGTATTTAATACATACGTATGTTTTGAAAATATATTTCTTATACTTTTTTCCTTTTTGAATCACTTTTCTTGGATTGCCCTTTATATCAATATCTAGGTATGATCTTCCTTTTTTTGATAAATTAAATATATAATAATTGAGAAACATTTAGATTCCCACCTAAGTGCCATGTGTATGCTCAAATAATTTGTAACGCTCTCAATTTTCAATCATATATCACTTTCAAATTAACAAAAAGTTCAAAACATAACTATTCTCCCATCAAATTTGAATAATAATATATTAATATTTGGTAAATGGCTATGTATTGGATTATATTACAATTTACTAAATGGTGTATTTCAAGGTTTAAATTGAGACGATATTTATGACATGAGCATATATTGATATTTTATGGAATCTTTTGCAATAGAATAAACGATATAGAATTAAGATAGTGCCAAGAATTAGCACAACTTGATATGTTGTGCTAATTTAATTATTATATGATTATATAGGTAATGAGATCCGTGAGGACTTTACGTATCGAATTACTAAATTGGGCTTCGGTTACAAGTGAGTATCGTAATTAAATTATATACTAATTTCAAAATGGGTGGAAATTTGTGTATTATATAATATTACATTTTTCATATGTAGAATGATAGGAGAAGATGGTTGAAACTCATTATAAAATCTCAAATATGTGAGATCTCCTCCTCAGTATGAGACGATGATGAGAATGAACTCTTTTCTTGTATATACATCAGCATTTCAATCATCGTTGAGCATTCCCTTGGGCATAGTGTTTTATCTCACTCTACAAGTGCTGGTTACTATTTATACTAACTTGGTGTAGTACTTCATCTCACCTTTGCTAATGTGTGGCATTAAGCATAATCATGCATCTCATTATTCTTTGGGCCCACTACGACATGGAGGTTGTGATTCTTGTGGGCAGCATCGGGCTTGCCGAATTGGTTGGTCATAGCCCCATGGTTATCGAGTCCTGCCCATGCATATGATGGAGCATTCTATTCCGATAGGGTCGTAGGTTTTTGGCATGTATCCAAGCATGCCAACATTGTTAGCAAGGCCGTTCCTCGCATTTGGTGGATAAGGCAACAACTGATGATCGGAAGCTATAAGGAGGTATTATCAGTGATAATCACTCAATGATATTGTATCCTTTATTATGATGTTCTATCATTACATTCATTTTCATAAATTCATCATATTTGAAATTGTTAACTTTGATAATTTTGAAAACAATCGCACTCGAGCACTTTGCGAACTCACTAAATATTATGCTTATATTTTAAAGTCTTCCCCTGTAGGTTCTTAAAATGTATGATATTCACAAGAGGTTTGAGTTCTTGTTTGAGAAAGTGGATGAATTTAAGGTATGTCCAATTGGATTCAAAAAGATTGAAGTTGATGATAAAAGTGAGATAATTCAAGTCCAGTGAAACAAATAGCCGATTAGGTCCACAATTGAAACATATTTTGAGAATTTATCATTTTATAGAATGTGCTTCAATCCTGATGGAGAACAGTTATATTTTGAACTTCTTGTTAATTTAGTTGTGATACATGATTGGAAATTGAGGGCATTGCATAAATAGCCTCAACATGTTCTATTTTTTTAACATGTATGAAATTATAATAATTTTGGTTTTAATTTGTCCAAGTATATGATTACTCATAATTATCTTAAAAAATTCAATATTTATACAAAATATGAAATAAAACAAACAGACAAATTGTATTTCCATTCAAATTAAACAAAAAAAAATTAATTTACATTTAAAGTGTTGTATTCGTGATATTTAACACAAGCACTTTAATTTTGAATTATTAGAATTATCCATCACTTCTTTTTAAATAGTTTTTTGAATCTACATAATGTTTTTAAATCTAAAGATAAATCATAGCGTCATATTTACATTATTTTCAGTAGTTTTTGATTTGTAATTTTTGTAAGTGTACGGAACAATATTTATAATTTTTTAAATATTGAATCATTTCCAGATGATATTTTAAAAAAATGACAAAAGTATAGTCTTCTATTTACGATATTTACAGTGGCTTTTGATTTTATTTTGTGTAACTATATTGTTATTTATAATTATTTAAAAAATTCAGCAGTTATCTAAAACCTTAAATAAGACATGTCATATTTTAATTCAAATTAAATAAAAAATTTATTTATCATACTTATGAAATTTATCAATCACTTTAACATTAAATTGATAAAGTTATCCATCCCTTATTTCTTCATACTATTGTTTTTACAAGTACCCCCACGCCATAATTACACTGAAACTAGCATTGAAATTTAAGATACTCTGTAATTAATTGAATCTTTTGATATATATAGTTTTTTAATTTTATCGCAGTTATAAATTTTATGTTTCACAAAAAAAAAAGATTAAATCATTTTCATCAATTTATCTTTTATTTACTAGACATTTATAATAATACATAATATTCATTTCCCGTACTTTGTCCCTCTCTCTCTCTCTCTCTCTCTCTCTATAATTCCACTCTCTCCACTTCTATTCGGACGAACTTTTTCACACTTGAAAACCCTTGTCCTGAAGCAAACTCCAGCTACTGTCACTCCCATAGATCCAAGGGTCACTTCTAGCAGAACCAATGAAACGCTAATCTGAAGGATACGTAATTCGTAGGCCATTCTTTTGGTGATTGCTGTAATCGAGTTTCTACTTTATAGGAATTTTATTACACACTTTGTTGGGTTTGTTGATATATACAATTTTGAATTTGTTGTTTGATTATCCACATTCTTTTATATTCGATTTTTTGTTAAAATTTTCTGATTCACCAATGTGATTGGGTTTGTGTGTGTGTGTGTGTTTTTTTTTTTTTGTTTTATTGTAGTATCCATGAGCAACCCATTTTGAAATTTCAAGAGAAAAAACTCTCCCACTGTGCCACATGAAGATACTTTTATTTGTCTGTATATGAGTTGATTGGCCTTTTGCTTTCTACTTAGCTATCTGCATTTTCAATGCAGGTAATGGCGATTGAGTAATTTACATCGAGATTTGTCTAAAGTTTTTATAGGAAAAACGTGGGCTTTCTCTTTTCTCTTGTTTTGATTTTTATGTGTTCTAAAAAACAAATGCTATGGGAAATGCAATTGAGATTCAGGCCTTCTAGTTGAGTGATTTAAGAGTTTCGTTGATTATTAACTTTGTGGAAGTTACAAATTTTGGACTTTTAATCATAAATATGATTGGTTAGAATTGTAATGATGGTTCCTTTTGAGTTCTATTATTATTGTTCCTAGCGGCCTTCCTTCAATATGATGCATTATCCTTTTATTATTCTTTTTTATTTTGTTTAATAGAAAATTTAAGATTTATTTTCTGAACCCTTCATCATAATGAAGGGAACTTGGTCACTTATTCTCTTCATAAGTTGTTTTGGTTTACATGCAGGAGATGTTCTGTTATCCGAAAATTTGACATGCCACACTCAAAATGAGTGGCAATAACTTGTTGGATCCCACCATCAGAGATATTCTTCGCGTTATAAATCCCTCACGGGACGATTGGACTGTTAGATTTAAAATTATTAATGAGCTTCGAGCTATTGTTGGGTCTGTAGAAAGCCTTAGAGGTATGTGTTGCTTCCCCTTATGGTTGTTCCTTGCTAATCTTTCAGTCCAGTTACAGAAAATTTAAGTGATTAGCACCCTTATTCAACGCAAAAAGAAAATTGAAGATAGGGAGAATCATACCTGCCTATTTGTTGGTTTGGTGTAAATGCACATAAGACTGATTTGAGGTTTGCATAATTACAAAAGCCACTGCAGTTGTCATTCTTTTACAGGATCTAACTAGAAAATGAAAGTTGACGGCACGGGTGGGTTTTTAGTTATGCAAACGTCCAGGGGGGTTCTCACTGTAAGACAAAAGGTGCAGCAAGGGTGGTTTCTATAATTATGTAAACCTCAGAAGTGCAAGTTGTATTTACACCTAACCTTAGGAGATCTAGTTGTAACTATCCCTTGAAAAGAAGAAACACTGCAGCTTATATCCACAAACATGGGAGAATCACTTTAGATTGGGGAATGAGTTGCATTAGGATCCAATGGGGCCATGGTCATGCATGAATTTTGATCATCCATGACTTTTATATGCTTACACGCTACTTGCGCTTAAGTGTTGTTTGAGTGCTGCTAGTAGTTGAATAACAGGAATGAATCAACAAGCAATACTATATGCAAGTGAATTACATTTCACTTCGTCCGGATGTGCAATTTTAAGAGCTGCATCTTTATTTTTTAATTACATAGGCATTCTCTTCTAGGTTAGGGACAATGACTTCAGGTGAATCATATGAGGCTGTTCAACTAATGGAGAGAAGGGAAAAGAGTTGATTTTTTATGGAGCATGGTATGATGAAGATTGTGGATCGATATATTTTTCTTATGAGTGTCTAAAGAAACAGCATAGATGACCCAATTTCTAGAGTATCTCATAGTCCATTTTCATCTCTAATTTTTGGTGCATGAGAATTTGCTGCTGGAGGAACTTGTAGGGTTTGTAGGCATTTATATGAAAATATCTTTGGCTTTGAGAGGATGTGATCTTTTGAAAATACATGCATGTGCTAATATTTGTGGAGTGGCATCTGGGTTTCACTAGCTACTGTATGTCAAATCCAATCAATTTAATAGGGTGGTAAGGTAGTTGAGTGAGAATTGAAAATTTAAATAAGATGGATTTTGGATGAAAGTTAAGTGAAGAAGGCACATTTTTGTAGCTTAAACAGCGCAGTTTGGAAGAATTTCATGTAGAACACCAATAAGCATGGCCTAATTTTCTCAGGGCACAATGTGTTATCCCCAGAGCTTTAATAAATAACTGCGGTAGTGGTAACCAGTAAAACAGCTAATCAGAGAAACCCTGAAGTTTGAATCAATCTAGCATAATTTTTCAATTGTATTTGGCTTAGTTATGTAATTTGCTGTTACTTTACGACTATGACATCTTGAATGGTACTTACAAAAGAAGAAGTGATGAACATAAAAATCTGTGGGAGAAAGTATAAAATTAAATATAAAGAGAGATGGAGAAAAATTGTACTCAGATCATAAAGGGTCATGGTTTTTTTATTGGTCATGCAGCTTAATTTACTTTCAGAGTAGTGTCATGACACAAAGTAGAAGCCTCGTATGTGTACATCAAATAGCATGTGGAATAACTTTTTTTTATGAATGACCACTTTAAAGTTGTGTAAGCGTGATATTTTGCAATTTGTTTAGTAAATTATGTGCTGATCTACACTGTAAAAACTATCTGTTGTTTGAAAGAATTCCACGAATCTAGTTAACTGGAATATTGTTTAATGCAAACAAAAAAAAAAAAAAGAAGTATATTGGAATATGTTTTTTAGGAAAAAAACTGTTAATGGGCACACTGAGACACGAGAAAGAGAAAGGAAATGTGATAAATTAAGAGAAATAATCATTTAATCATTGAGATAAATATAATAAGAAATAGCTGAAGATAAAAAGAAACAGTGTGACATGTAACATGAGGAAATGGTTATGCCTTGTATGGTTAGATGCATTATTCAGTACACTGCTTAGAGACGAATCCAGAGAAAGACTATGACAACAAGCAAAATGAAGTACTAATGTATAATGAACTCTGAATAGAAGTGGAGAGAGTGGAAATATAAATAATAAAGAAATGGAAGCTAGAATGGACATTTCCATGATGGCTATTGAGAGATCAAGAGAAAGCATCAACTGCATCATATGTTTTATTAAAATAGAAAAGATGAAAATTTTAAGAAAAATATGCGTAGTATATGAAAAGTATGCCAATTTAAGAAAGAGGAATATACCCTAAACCTCAACCTTAATAGAGCCTTAGTCCCAATTCTATTACTATTTTTCTTTAAGGCTCTACTTCAAGAATGGATCATCCACCCAAAAGTAATTGCATGATACCATTATTTCTCAACCCTACCTTTGAGGGCAATACCATGTGAAAATACTCAAGAGCTACTGTTTCTACTATAATCTAAAATCCTTGGTGAGACATTCATTTGTGAATTGTAGAAAAAGATTTGGCGCATAACAGATATATGATGACTTATATTCAAAATTGTGAAACAGGTGCATCTGTGGAACCATTCGGATCTTTTGTATCTAATCTTTTTACAAAATGGGGAGATTTGGATATATCCATAGAGTTGCAAAACGGTTCATATATCTCATCTCCTGGGAGAAAGCACAAGCAAAGTTTACTTGGAGATGTTCAAAGGGCTTTGAGAAAGAAAGGTAATCTAATACCAATACTTCACTCTTCTTAAGTATGTGCTTTCTGATGCTATTTACGTTTTTCAGCATGATCTTTTGTGCCCATAGAGACAGGTTTTCTTTGCTTGGTATTCTGTTATTTTCTTGCGAGCTCGACTTGTTGATTGCTTAAGAAACTTTGGGTCTCACAAATGCAACTTTCGCATATGTATGCATCATGTTTCTGTGAAGAAGAATGAATATATTTCTGAAAACATTTGAATTGAAGTAGAAAAGATAGTTGGAGCTGTGGCTTAGAGCTATTTTTGCTTGTGTTTTCATTTTTGTTTTCACATCTTCAACCTACTTTTTCCACCAATAATATGACTTTCTGACTCATTCTCAACAAAAGCATAACTCGTTTTTGTTCTTCTAAGTGACCCACAGTAAGTTAATAATAGCATTCAGCCCATCATTGTTTGATTGATTTTTAACGAAAAGAAGTTAATGGGACCACCAATTACCACGAAACCAATTTATTATTACTTTCCATCTGATAATAGGACTCACAGACTACCAGTATCACATTTAAATATGATGGACATCCAATCAGATTTTCTTTTTAAGACAAAACCCAACACACAACAAAAACCAAAATTTCCAATTGAAATAGAAACTGAGAATGAAAAACCAACCAATTGGTTAGTGCTACCAAAGAAAATCTGAAAGAGATGAGATAGTATCATTTGACGTTGTAAATAGGAAATGATATTCAAAATTAGAAGTTGGAGTTTTGTCAATCAACTTTTGTTTGTTAGCAGGTGGATTTCATAGGCTGCAGTTCATCTCCAATGCAAGGGTACCCATTCTGAAGTTCGAGAGCATCTACCACATATCGTGTGACATCTCAATCAACAATTTAAGTGGTCAAATGAAGTCAAAAATGTTATATTGGATCAATGAAATTGATGGGCGCTTCCGTGATCTGGTTTTAGTGGCAAGTTTATGCAACACTTTTTTGTTTTTTGGATGAATAAGCAAGTTTATGTAATATGTTGATAAACGTGAAGCATGAAAAACTACATTGAAACATGACCTAGTCAATCCCTTTTTGCAGGTCAAGGAATGGGCCAAAACTCACCATATTAATGATTCCAAATCTGGAACGTTGAATTCGTATTCTCTTAGTCTGCTTGTAATTTTCCATTTGCAGGTAAATTTTACACCATTATTTTTAGGGTTAGTTGCAGAAAACCCCCTGAAGCTTGACTCGTTTCACAAAACCTCCTGTGGTATGAAAATTACAAATACTCCCTTAATATTTGGTTCTGTGTTACAAATACTGACCCCCTTATGGCAAGTGGGATTCACAGTACAAAACTAAACATTAGGGTTTTTATTTTCTGTTTTTTTTTTTTTTGGTGTGTGGTGGTGGGTGTGGGGGGGATTGGAATTTGCATACCACTGGTGTGAAGATAGGTGCAACCTCAGTGAGTTTTTCGTGATTAACTCTTATTTTTATTTGAAAAGGGATCAAGGATCTTTTGGCATTTCTGAGATCATGCCTAGTGGCTGCTATAACTCAGAAAAAATATGTAAATGGCCCAGCAAAGGACTCCAAAATAAAGTCAAAAGAAACAATAACAAGTAAAAATATAGTAAAACAGCAAAACCTCTCAAAGATGACTTCATATTGGTCCAAAATCTACTCCTTTTTCTTCATATGCTAGACTTCATATATGACTTGTATTTTATCTTTATCTGAAAGTTAATAACTTATATTTTACTTTTATCTATTCCTAATATCTTGCAGACTCTGGTACCTGCAATATTACCTCCTCTCAGAGAAATATATCCCAACAATATGATTGATGACCTTACAGGTACACAGTGAAACTTTGTCTCAAATTTTAATTGGAGTGCTAGCAACTTTTTATTGTTAGGCAGTAGAGTACCTGCTTTTGTGTAGATATCTTTTGAAATGACAACAATACCAGCGTAGAGTGTATTATTTAGAGATGTGAGGGCTGATGCATTATAAACTAACGTTTTTCCTTCACTTTCTTCTGAAGGTGTGAGGGCTGATGCAGAGAAACATATTGAAGATATTTGTGCTGTAAACATAAACAGAATTAAGTCAGATAAGTTGAGATCGATCAACATCAACCGAAGCTCTTTATCTGAGCTCTTCATTTCCTTCCTTGCAAAGGTTATTTTAGTAACTTACATTTTTTACTAACGAAAAGTATGTCAAATTTTTGGTAAAAATTTCCCATTGTTTTTTCAAACACGTAAAAATTAAATAAATAAAATAAAATGAAAAACAGCTTTATTCATTAAGCACAAAGTTACAATTAGATTGACACAGATTTCATATATTTGCACCTTTCAGTTTTTTGATATTTGTTCTAGAGCTTCTACCCAAGGCATTAGTCCATATGCGGGACAAGCCGAGGATATCGACAGCAACATGAGATGGCTGCCTAAAACCTATGCATTATTTGTAATCTCTCTCTCTCTCTCTCTATATATATATATATATGTATATATATATATATATCTATGTATATATCTATCATCTATGAGTGTGTGTCTTTGGGGGTGGGGGTTGACCCTGGATGAGTGTAATTGCAAATGAATGGGGGTGGGTGGGGTGGGATGTGGGGGTTTGACACAAATCCCTGTGTGTGTGTGTGTGTGGTGGGTGACCCTGTGTGGGTGTGGTTGCATGAATGGGGATGGGTGGGGTGGGGTGGGGTGGAGTGGGGGTAACGCAAAAGTTACCACATTATTGTGCTCACCCTTCTTTTATCTTGGTTGCGGGTGCTGGTTAGGTTGAAGATCCCTTTGAGCAGCCAGCAAATACAGCCAGGGCAGTTAGCAATAACCAATTACTAAAGATATCAGAAGCAATTCAGGCAACTCATGGAATACTTACCTCAACAAATCAAGGTCAATCTTCTCTTGTTCCAGTTCTAGTTGGGCCACATATATCACGCTTAGTGGTGAGATCGCCTGTGCCATACCCAGTAATTGAACAATCACCATCAAGGACACCTGTTAGAAATGGCTTCAAGACTGGCCCACATAGAAAACAAACGCCTTGGCAAGTGCAGCAAAAGCCTCAGAACAAAAGGATGGATGAGCGTCAAAACGGGGAGACTAATGAGCCATTGCAAATGCAGCAAAAGTCTCAGAACAAAAGGATGGATAAGCGTCAAAATGGGGAGACTAATGGACCCATCCATGCATCTACAAGTCAAAAGCAGCAGGTATGGAGGCCAAGAACCAATACCAAAGTAGATCAAATTGGTTCTGATAGCTGAGTCAATCTGGAGAACTCCATTGGTAAAAGTAGTTTGGGTTAATTACGAGTAGATCCCATGAGGTTTGGCTCATTCTCACAAAACTCCCTACGTTATGAAAATTACAATTACCTCCTTAACATTTGGTTCAACAATGGATCCCACCTGCTATTAAAAGGATTTTTGTAAGACGGGGCCAAACGCTAATGGGGTATTTTTTATTTTGAAACCATAAAGGGTTCTATGAAAATAGAGCAAACATCAAGGAGTTTCACGTGGTTAATCCCAAGTAGTTTTGTTGGCCGGGATGTAATACTGCATTCTGTAAGAATTGCCTACATTTACTCTGATTAAGACCGATTTCTGAAGAAAAAAGAGTGAAGATATGGTGCTCAAAACCGAGTTTTAGTGCATCAAAAATTTTTCGAACTGAAGAACATGTGATCTTTTTGTTATGATTTTGTTATGTTGAGCATACTGGTTATGTTGAGCATGAAGATGATTTTGTTATGGCTGCTGTCAAAGGTATCTCTCTCTGTAGAGAAAATTATGAGTGTGTTATTCATGAATTGCTGCTGTATTATAAAGCAACTTTGGTGTGTTCTATTTAAAGTTAAAAAGTGAGAAAATCCAGTACACATTTTTGTTAAAGCAGATATTATTTTCATTGTATTACAGATATACGAAGTGTAAACGGGATTGTTTATATATAGCGTTTGATATTGGTTTCAAGTACGTAGTCGTTTAAATATAGCTTTTTAGATCATATTTGAACCATAAAGGGTCATACAATTAATTGGCCAAAAAACCAACATAAAAAGGGTAGATGCATAATTAACCATGTAGGAGTAAGTAAGATTTTAGTTCATCAACTCAATATATATTCTAAATTGATTTGTATTGTAAAATAATATTTGATGTTACAAGGGCTATTGATGAAATTTGGAATATGGGTGAAAATTTCACAAGCTCGTATCCATTAGAAGATTGAAATTTTCCACAAGTTTACAACTATATCCGACTTAAAAATACCCTCAAAATTTATTAACAAAATCACTAGTTTTAATTTTATTTTGCAGGGTTAATTAATAAGAATAATAATAATAATTGGAATCAACAACATCGAAGTGTCTCGTGAAGTTTTAGCTATTTGTTTTTGAATGAAAGCGGTCTATTACAATTAATTAAATACATTAGTACTCTCTAAATGAAGAACATTACAATTATGTGATTAACAAATATCGAACATATCAAACTACAAACTATTACAGTCAAATATATCAAACCACTATACTGTAGAAAAAACACTAGAAGTTTTAGCTATTTCATTGAAGAATATTTTGCATCTCAACATCAGCCGTGTTCATTCGAAGCAAAAAATTTTTTTGGAGATACACATTAATCTTTTGATATTTAGTGGTTAATGGAACTATTAATTGATAGTTTTGATTTATGTTTAACATTTTTTTATATTTATACAAGTAGATATATGTAGTACATAAGACAAAAGCAGAAACAGAAGTTAGGCTATATGCCAGCTCTGGCAAGATCGACTTAGCAATCTTTTAAGATATAGACTCTTGACCTCTTTCAATTATTTAGGTCTCAAACAAATAACATTCGCTCTTAGTTGTATAAAATTTGGGTTTTCTTAAACCCACCCCAAATCTGCATTGCTGTATTGGGATTAGGAAATGTTAAGCAAGATGACACTAATGAACACCATGAGTCACAAAATTTAACAGACTGACACTTGCAAAATAGAAATAATTCAACAGAGATTTCGACTGAGAAAATAAATGTTTTCATAGTTAATAATCAATAGGGAAATTTGTAAATTATACAACATGCCAACAGAGTAACTCAAAAAGGATAACACAAATTCTTTCTAATATTCATCTTCAGTGTGAAATAAAAATGGCTCCCAAGCCCGTCATCTACTCTATTGTTCCTAACTCCATCTCTGAATTACCTCATGAAAGGAACTAAGTATCTCATCTCTGTTCCATTTCCATTGGACAAGTAGAAAATCTTCTTCCAATTTTCCTCGGAAAATGCGTCACGTTTCACTAGTCTTTGCCTGCCAAATGTCAGAATATCAGTTTCACTTTACTCTTTACCATCAATTTAAGGTGAAATTTTATACAAATGATATCAACAGCGCCTGCGACAAACTCAAGTGCAGTGCAACAGTGTACACAGCAAAGAATGTTATATCTCATAAATAAAAGATAAAAACTTGAATAAGAACATGAGGTTCGCCCATGGATACTGGACCACCCAACCTCCTATGCATGATATAAAAAAGGTGAAACGTTGAAAATTAATGAATTTAAAACCCATATTTATTTCATATTGAGGAAATCGACACACCACAATACAAGTACCAAGGTGACAAAAGTTCTGAAGTTGCAATGAACTTCAATCAGATAGTAAAATGTTTCAAAAGCCAAATTACCACACAATGGAGGATCTTCATATCCCAATGTCATACATGAGAATTTTGTTATCTCACGTCACACAAGACAATTTTTTGGCAGAAAGTTTTGGACAAAGGCAGTCATATCTACCAACTAAGCTTTCTAGGAATGAAATTGAAAAACCAATTAAAAAAAAAAATGCTCTTGCAATAGTTACACAAAATCATACGTGCAATTTCATTTCTTAAATTCTCATTAAAGAAAAGACTCCTTAACAGACGAATAATGCTTATGAAAGCTATTTCAAGAGTTTGCTGAGCTTCCAGTGGGTCAACATCTTCCTGTATGGTGGACAGAAAAACAGACACATGACTGGCTTAGAAAGGAGATCTTTATTCCAGCCATGTCAAATCGACAGGGATATCCATTTTATAATAGAGCTCAAGCTCAAATTAAAATTATGGGAAAGTTTGTGCGCTTTTACTGTTTTCAGTTTTGAACAATTTATGTGAAAAATAAATTGATAATCCTACAACCTCAAGTTTGAACTCACACTTTTGGCCTTGGCTTTTCATTTCTCAGCCTCACTTATTTTCACTCATCACAAGCCTAATTGCACACAACCCTAGCCAACCAATCCAAGGCACGCTCCTTCCGGTTCCAAACACTACCATCAGCTGTAGCCACTAAGGTCACCACACACCATCAGGTGTAATCAACAATAGAACTATTTTTTTATTTTGACAGTAAAAATTCCTTGCCCAAATGGAAAGAATCAGTAAGTGGCTCATGGATGAATGGAAATACATTTTTCTTCACAAAAAAAAAAGGAAGAAATCCTTTTCCCCAAGAAACAGCTCATATCTGCTCGTGATGCTTTGCTTCCTACTAGTGTGCCTAGGTGAGGGTATGACATGGACCCCTACCAGTGTATATCCATGATGAAATAGAATTAAAATTTGAGTCAAAAATACTCGTAAAATTGTGTGCGCGGTGATTCTAACTCCTTGATTCACTTCTTTCAACTTGTAAGATTTGATACCTAGTTGTTTAAACTTTAGGATGTGAAGCAATACAGCACGGTAGGCAGAAGAAGAAAATTCAATGCTAAATAAGTATGGTATATGGCTTCATTAGCTTGAATAAAATCAGGACTAACTAGCTCAACTAAACTATCATAAACACCCTTGTCCAAAACAGAGGCCAGAAATATAGAGTCATAGGCAGAAAACGGTAGGGGAACCTCTAGCTAAGATAACATAAAAATTCAATTTTGATTTAGTTAATATTAGTAACCCTGTCATTAGTTCAAAAAAGCAGACCTGAGATAGTAGTGGGACACAGTGGCAGCTTCATCCAAATTGTACCGAGGGAGAGAGATACGAGCATCAATGGGAACACCTGGCAATTCTTGACGCAATTTCCCTACTGCAGTTGAATGAGAAAAAGCACCCACCATCATATCCTCGTGCATCATTGATCTAAATGCATTGACCTACAAAGTGATGTTTGACAATAACATCATCTGGGAGAACAAGTAAATAAAATGTTGTCCATACCTAAAGTAGATGAAAAGCAAAGGACATGCATGTATTGAACAATAAAATCCTTCAGGTGCTTTCTACCCAAAAAATTAAAAAATAAGAAAGAAAGAAAAACATCCTTCAGGCACATGAAAAGAACAAAGTTGGTAGTCCTGAGCACCTCTATTGCATTCTAAATTTTCAATCACATTCCATTTTGAATCAAATGCAGTTTTTGGCAGCTCCAGTATGCCAAATAAGAAACAAACTAGGACTCAGACGTATCAAAAATTCAAAACAAAGTCAAGTTTGTTCATTCCCAAGTAAGATACATTCTAAAGGATTCTAATATTGACTAAAAGAAACTAATAGATACTCTGATAACTACTGAGAAAGGTTGCATCAAAATGAGGAAACAGGTAATATTTTATTGCATAGGACTTTGTAAGCTTTCATTTGGCTCTGAAGATATATTTCTAAGGAAGAACACATCAAGTATAGTTTCTCAAAGTAATATCACTTTATCCCCAGAATAGAAGGTAAGCGATTAAGAAAGTGTTGTAGATCACTAATATTTTAGGCAAGCCCAAACAAGGTAAAACTACGTGCCATAGTTAAATCTAGGGTTAATTACACTTGGACCCGCTCTGAAGTAGCATAATTACCAGCATCTTCCCTTGAACTTTAATAATTACCAATACCTCCCTTTAACTTTGTCCGCTAGGAAACCGAAACGGAATTTGTTATATAAAAGGGGTGTGTGTGTAACAATCTTGAATTTTACAGTTTCTAGAGGAGGGCTAATGTACGGTGTATCAACCATAGGAATGAAAGGTGGCTGCCTCAGGAACGCGACACTAGACTGCCTCATTTATGCCAGGCCAGGCGATGATACATGGCTGACTTTCTCACAGGAGAGAAGATGAAATCTCATTTTTGGGACACCAAGCCATAGTGTCGGCTAATAAGTAGTAATATATAAATAAAAAAGACAAAAGACAGACAATCAAACTTAATAAATTGCACCACTAAATAACCCTAGAAAATTGCCCATCAAAAAAAGTCTTCTATGTTTAGAAAAGCATTTGAAATAAAAGAAAAATACCTCCAATCACCTCATAATTCAAAAACCCAATCTCACCCCCACCCACTCCAATCATTATGGTTTTTGATATGAAAGAACCCATATGAAGAAAAATATTTTACACTGTCAGAGATATTATCACTCCCATTTACTTGCTCTTTTGTGCCATTATTAGTAAAATATGGTTATTGTTATAATCAAATGAGTCAGTAATGAGCTTTCTTTTTCTTTTTTCTGTTTTGACTTAATGCTCTTTTTGCTCATATTTTTATATTCTTTTACTCTGTCTACAGTTTAAAAAGAACATCTAAACATAAGAAGAAAAAAGCATAGAAAACGATAAAAAATTAACTGTAACAGGCAACGGCAAAACTGGCGTGGGTTGTGGTGATAGTGGTGCCGCTGAAACCAGCACAATTTACAGTGAGAGGTATTTTTTTTTCCTAACGTGTTTTAGTGAAACCAGCACAATTTATTAACTTTGGCTTGTGTCTTTTCTTTTTTTCCTTTTTTTATTACTTCGTATCAGCCAACACCACAACCGAATGCCTCAAAATGAGATTTCATCAACCTGGCATGCCTAAGGCATGCTTCTTCCGTGTTAGAAAGGCGAGAAAGGCAATCACTTATCATCTCCTGATTAAATTAGCCTAGCCTGGCATAAAAAAGGTGTTCTAGCGTTGCTTTGCCACCTTGGGCGCCTCCAACTACCGATGAAACCACTTTCCATAACTATGGGTCTCATAATATCAGACCAGTATTTTATTACATTAATCCCCTTTTGCTTCAAAATATTACAAAGAGTGAGTTAGAGGACCATTAGATAGAGAGCAAAATAGGAAGTTTACATATAAACTTTGACGTCGTTATTATTTGTCATTAAAAACCCTAGCGGAAGGAGCAGTCTGTGAAATGGTTAAAAGTTAGGGAGGTGTTGGTAATTATGAAAGTTTGAGGAAGGAGTTGGTAATATGCTATTTTGGAGGGGGTCTAGTGTAGTTAACACTTAAATCTACCATGATACCAGTACTAAAATACAAAATATGCATCGATGGAAAGATGGAAATGAGATACAATTGTCGGATGGATATAGTTAATATTCCAAAAGGTATAATCAACTTCGCTTAGAAGATACTTAGAGCAAGCATCTCCACATGTAATTTAATAACTGAACCCAGGGGGAGCGAAGCTAGATAAAGCAGAATGAATTAATTTAACGTGATTGGCATTCCAGTCCTGGAGAATATCAAGAGCGTTAGACATAGATTAACCCTCACGAAGTAACAAACAGATTAACCCTATGACCCCCATAAAAGTAATCCAATAAAAGATACCTGAAAGTAATTTGAACAAACAAAGATATTAATCAAATTATCAAGGTCTAAATCTTCATCGTTTTTCCTTGATGCAGATATGTGCAAATTCCAAGTGACAGGGACTCATTATAATCCATTATGGAGCAAAAACAAGAATTAACTATTAAAACAAGCTCAAAAAGGGCCATGACGCTGGAAGAAGGAAGAATTAGTCATATCGTTACACCACAAAGTGATGAAATGACTCATACACAAGGATAGTCAAGTATTCATGTCGATACCCCTACTCTAGGCAACATATATAATTTAAGTTAATAATCTCTCAAACTGAAAAAAAAAAAAAGACAAAACAAAACAAAAAGTTCCCAACGGACAACAGTTTTAATCTTCATGATTCAAAAACCTATTTCAAGAAATATGTGAACAGCTAACATGCTGGATACCCAGAAAATGACAAAACATAAAATTGGATTCGAAAGTGTTTAAACACAGAGTAAATGCATCACAACTTACAGTAGCAAGTTCCCTAGCATGAACGGGTCGGCAAGAACGAACCGTTACTGGCTCTTCGAAGTCGGTGAATGTAAACCAACTATTATACTGTTCAAATACAATGATCACTAGTTAAGCAGGATGGATATAAATGAATTTCAAAAGGCATCATAATCCCCCTTAAGAAAGAAAGTATAAGAATTCGGCATAAAAAAATCCTCACTTGATCAATTGCAAATAGGACAGGAACACTTGTCACTTTTGATAATTCCTCCCTCAATCGAACTGCTACTCCAACAGCAGCATGCGTATTACTAAGTCCAGCCTCAACAAGCTGATAAAGAGTTGTCCCTTCCGAAATTGGCATTTTATCACTACCCTTCGGCCAACCAACACCAGCACCCTCTCCTAATGGAATAGGATCATGTATATTGCATTTTAAATCTTGCAAGCAAGACTTGTTGTACTTCAAAAAATCCTGAAGTAAAAATCTCAAGAAAGTAAGAAGTCAAAAACGTTTACTGAAAAGTGCATGCAAACGTTATCACTATTCAGATCCCATAAATATGGAAGGAGCCACAGTGCCACATGATTTAATTATTTTGAAAAAGAAGATACTTCAGCATTGGCTACATCTAACATCTGTATGATTACATGTGCAATCATTTTAAGGTATTTGATACTTATGATCATAGTAATAAACACTATTTCAAAATTTTATCCAGGAGCAACCAACACCACTGTTGTCAAAACAACCTGATGTAAAAATTTTATCATCCCATAATTCTCGTCAGATAATGAAATCAAAAGTAGCAGCCTGACAGAAAGGGTGCCTACAGCACTGGCATTTACTGACATGATATACTAAAACACGACAAGGTATAATTGCTAATAGATTATACCAAAATGTCATAAATTAGTAAACAGAGAAGAGTAAATTTCTTACTCGCAGAATGTTTGCTGCCTGTACAGGAGTATCCCACAAACCAGTCTGAGGATTTTTATAGAATAATCCACCATGTGTCCAGTCTTGACCTCTGGGAACATAGAGCACAAGCCAACCTTCCTTGCGGGCCCAATGAACAAGCATTGCAAGTGCGATACTCTTTCCACAGCTCACTGGACCATCTAATATGATCTGTTTTCTAACTTTGGTAGCTGAAAAATGAGATCACCAAAAGTCATGCCTTCCCATAGAAAAGTAGGACTTCTAGACAATGTTGATTAGTTTTGTCATTTTAGAGAAAAAGAAAAAACTAATCAAAAAGTGTAAACTCAATACACATAAATCACTTCTTGTTAGATAAAGACCCCAACCATCAAGGATTACATACACTGTGCATCTCCAAGGGATAAAGGAAAATAGATGAAATAGAGAAATAGAAGATCATCATGGACTATAGAAAACTAGCAATTGGCAATCTGCGACTATGTCACTGCAGCAACAGCATTATACTCTTGAAACCTTTTAAACAAAACTCTGTAACAATTGCTTTGTGTCACAACAGTAATTCCTACAGTAGCCACATTGATAAAAACATGAGTAAATTCCTACCACTGTAAAATTGATACAAAATTCTCCCGTCCAAATCAAAATATTTCTCAACACAATAAGCAAACAATGATCGAAAAATATGCACCTTTAGAATTAACAACCAATGAAGGATCAGCAACCCGCCTGAAATTATCACAAAGATCAATGAAACATTGTCGCACCAGCAAGGCACTCCTGCTTGACTCCTCAAATTCCTTCACCATTCCCATTGGCAAGCCCTCTGGGAGCACCTCTTTTAACTCCTGCAAACTACAAATGAAATATGACACAATTTCATTCACTAATCACAATTAGCCACTCCAAATAGATACATAGTGAAATGATGATAAAAGAAATACGAACTAGATCCCAGACCAAATTTCTTGGTCTCACTTTTCCAAGTGAAACCATTTTTGGCCAATTAATTATTAGCATATTAATTCAATTACAGTGAAGTCAGTGAAGCACTGAGGATTTGACTCGAGAATAATATCAGAATTTTAATAAATGGATTTGGGACAACTGATTTACAAAATTGAGATTAGCCATAAGCAATACAATGCTGCCATCGCTCCAATCAACCGATTGGCGTTTGAGCATCTAATAGCAAACATACTCTCACACAGCAAAATGAGACGAAAAAAATGAAAAAGTGCCAAACTACGATATTCAATATGAGACAGCATAATACACAAACCACAAGCTTTTCGTACAACCTTTTCCTTCAAGTAAAACCTTTAACAATTAAGCAATGCATCACCTGAACTTGAAATAAGTGTTAGTGTCGTCTTGGGTAAGCAAAGAGAGCGAAGGAGTGGAGCTGAAGAGAGGACGGCCATTTGGGCCCACATCCAGAGCTGGATTCCTATCATCCTCCGCCAGCAGACGACGGCGGAGCTCCGCCTCTTCTTTGGCCAAGAATTCCGGGTTCGCAGCATGCATTTCTTCGGGCTTCTTCTCCTTTGGGTCGAATTTTGTTTGGGGTTTCTTCTCCTTTGGGTCGAATTTTGTTTGGGGTTTCTTTCCTTTGGTCGGTTTGGCTGGTTTGGGGGCTTTTGAAGCCATGCTCCGGAAGATGGAGAGATGCCACATCGATTGTTTGTGTGGCTGTGCAGCAGAGGTAGCTCGGAGGAGCGATCGGAGCAGCATTTTTCCGCCTAATTTTTATCCATGTCAAAATCAAATACAAACCACCACACATGCACAAAAGGAGTAGCACACCAGCACACAGTAACACGACAGCACGCACAAACAAACAGAAAGACACTATTAGGACTTACTATTTCTTCTGTGTTATCTTCTTTGTTCTGTTTTAGCTAGTCAGTTAGGACTAATTAGCAGTCAATTAGTTACATTTCCACCAATTGTAAATAAACACTTCCTATTATGATAGTAGATATCAGATGTACTCCAAACATGAAGTTAATGAAGAAGTATTTTTTTTCTCTCACTTAAATTCTATTTTAGTTTGTAATACACACCAGCACACACACAAACATACACACACATAGAGAGAGAAACGTCTGGCAGCAGGGGCGGGCAGCGACCAACGCGAGAGAAAGATCCAGAGAGATAAGAGAGTGCAAGAAATTTACCTGTCGAAGTATAAAGGGGCTGGCGAGCGGCGATTGTGTGTGTGTGTGTGTGTGTGTGTGTGTGAGAGAGAGAGAGAGAGAGAGAGAGAGAGCGGCAGAAGAGAGAAGAAGAGCGTGGGGGGCAATGTTCTGAAAACCGGACCAAACACAGAACCAGCGGCCTTACTAGTTACCGGATCGACCAGTTCAACCACCGGTTCGGCCGGTGTGACATCATAAATATGTAATAATTATTTCATTAATTTTTTATGTAAAAAATTAAAGAAAGCTCAATAATAATGAAAAAATAAAAGAGACATCGCAATGACTTTTTAACCATATATTTTTGTGTTCTCAATTGAATTCAGAAAAATAGTCAATATATAATACACACACACACACACCAGCATTTGAATACGATCTAAATGGCTACAATCTATCTCTGTTCAATTTTTTATCTCCAAATGGCTACAACTCTGAACTCTCTGTCTTTGGTCACTATTTTATCTTCAAACAAAACAAAATTAAAAGCTTTTCAATTGTCAGAAACACAAAAACTTTTAATTAAAGACAGAAACAACCAATTCCTTATTCTTTTTCGTTTCTTAATTTCTTGGTTTTGAAATTTGAGATTTCATTCTCATAAACACGAGCTCAAAACATCACCAGGCGGTAAAATTGATTCCCCCATGAAGAAATAAAAATAAAAATTACAAAGAAAGAAGAGGAAAAATAAAGAAAAAAAAAAAAGAAAAGAAAACCCAATGTGTTACCTTGAGAGTGTGACGGCTAGGCGGGCGGCAGCGGACGGACGGCGCGGCGTACGGGCCGGGGGGGGGGGCGACGGACGGGCGGTGCGCTGCGGATGGCTAGGGTTTTCGTTTCTTCTTCTCGCCTGGCACCTGTAGAGAAAACAGAAAAGAAGAGAAAAGAAGAGACTGAGGTGAGCTCTGTTTCACCGAGAGAAAAGGAAAGATTTCCTTTTCTTAATCAGAAAAACAGATAAAAATAATAATTTAAAAAAAAAAAAAATCGGCCCGCGCAATCCGGTCCATGAATCGAGACCAGTTCGACCGATTTTTCATCAATTTTTTACGATTCTTAGCAGGCGACTCAGTCCCAATTTTGAAGTGCTATTCGGACCGGACCAAGCATAGGTCACCGATGGAATCGGTCGGACTGGCCGATCCGATTTTGAAAACATTGGTGGGGTTCTTTTTTCTAATATTTGATAATATGCGGGTCCTAAAATTAAAACATAAGAAAAAAAAATGTAATGCATACGAAATTGAAAGAAAGAGAGAGAGAAAGGGATAAAAAAAATTAACAGGAAATATAATTTCATTTAAATTTTAGGAAATTTATCAGTAAATCCCTTTTAAAGTTTAGAATTTACTCCCTAATGGAGTTTATCTTGGACATCCAATTTATAGATTTTTTAGAAATCACTCCTTAATTTCCTAATCTAATTAAAATACCTTACTTTATTAATAAAAAAGTTTTTTTTTTATTATCCATCATCTTCTTCCCAATTTCTCTCTGTTTTAATTACATAACTCTTTTCGGCACACACAACATAAACACCACAAAACTCACTTTGCTTCCTCAAAACTTCACCAACCTATTTTCTCCGTCGAAATTTCAACAAACTACAAAAGTAAATATGCCAAATTAATCCTTTCGACGAGAGTCATGAGACGCATCGATTAGTTGGCTTAGAGGCCTAATTTTGACGGCCTACGGTGGGTGGCTTGAATTGCGACAGAGGTGATAGGTTTATCATTCTGGTGATATTTTCTGGCAAAATTTGGTCAGTTCTTAATTAATTTTTCATGAGAAATCCAATGGTAGGTTCAATTTATGAGTTTGATGGTGGAAGTGATTGAATTGGTGATGGATAAAACCATAATTGTGAGTTAGGATTTAAATTGTTTTTTTTAAAATTAAATTTTAAGGAACTGTCAAATTGTCAAAAGCGTAGATGGTGGTTATGGTGACTCAAGAAGTTGGGTTTGAAAAATTAAGGTGGAAAGGCATGGGTTGGTTGAATAAAAACTTTTACATGCTTTGATTCCATAGTAGCCATCTCTTTCTTCCCCATTACTTTCTCTCTTTTCGTATGAACGCTACTTTTGTGTTGAAAAGTCACTTTCCATGACACCCCTAATTCTTTTATTTTTATCCTCCATAATAAGAAATTGAAGTAATCAATGGATTAGGCTCGAGGATGTAGCAGATTTTGAGTATAAAAATGTCTATTTGAAGTATTTTTTTTAACGAAATCTACAATATTATAATTTCAAAATAACGAACTTTGTGCAATTCTAAAGTACAAAAGTGAATGAGTTCAATTTGTTCTGCAATAGAAAATAAATCTCATTTAAGTAGAATTAGTATGAATATATGCAGTTTAAATTATTGAAATTGCAATATATGAATCGATGGTTACAGAATTGGGTTGAAAATTGTGGAGTATGTCCATAAAAATTTGACATAAAAAGTTAATTGCCCAAACATAATTAGTATGAATGTATACGGATCGATGTGTGTAGAATTGATTGAATTGATTGTAATCGCCTTATCAATTGACCAAAATGATTATACTGTTAAGCATGCCAAATCAAAGTAGTTTTGATATACAGAATTGGAATGAGTAGATAACCTAGAATTTTAGAAACTTACAAAATAATGTTTGTGTAATATTTCCTAAATTGGAATAATCACATGACGTATAATCTTAGAAACATGTAGAATGATGTTCAATATTTGCAGAACTTGAATGAGCACACAAAGTATTAGAAACTTATTATATAATGTCAAATGATTGTAGAATTGAATGAGTATATAAATATAATCTTAAAAACTTGTAGAATTGGGATGATTGCATGAAGTTTATCATCCTAAACTTGTTGAATTGGAATGATTGTGCCCAATTTCATCAATTGAAGTGGGATTATGCCCAATTTGATCAATTAAGTTAAAATTTATTTCAATTTAATTTCATTAATTGATTTGTGATTATGCCAATTTGATCAATTGGGTTGGGAATTCTATCCAAATTAATTAATTGACTTGGAGATTATGCCCAATGTGATCAATTGAGTTTGTGGATTATGGTAAATTTGATCACTTGAATTTGGAACTATGTCAAATTTGATTAATTGAGTATTGTGTAATGGTCAATTTGATCAATTGACTTGGGGATTATACCTAATTTGATCAATTAACATGGGGATTGTACCTTGAGTTAGGGGTTATGATCAATTTCATCAATTGAGTTGGGATTAAGCACAATTCTATCAATTGAGTTGTGGATTATGCCTAATTTGATTAATTGAGTGGGGATTATAGTCAATTTGATTAATTGGTTTGGGGATTATATCCAATTTGTCAATTGCATTTGGGATTGTGCCAAATTTGATTAGTTGAGTTGGAAATAAGCCCAAATTTGTAAATTGAGTTGTGGATTATGCCGAATTTGATCATTTGAGTTGAGGCTTATACTCAATTTGATCGACTGACTTGGGGATTATGTCCAATTTAATTCTTTGAGGTTGGGGTTGGGGCCAACTTGATCAATTCACTTAGAATTATTGTCGATTTGATCAATTGACTTAGGGATTATGTTCAGTTTGCTCACTTGAGTATGAGACTATGCCCACTTTTGTCAATTAAGTTGTGGGCTATGGCCAATTTAATCAATTAAGTTGGGATCTATGCACAATGTTATCAATTGAGTTGTGGGTTATGTTCAATTTGACAAATTGACTTGGGATTATACCCAATTTAATCAATTGACTTGGGATTATACCTAATTTGATCAATTGACTTGGGTACTATACCCATGTTGATCAATTGAGTACAAAATTATGGTCAATTTGATCATTTAACTTAGGAATTGCCCAATTTCATCAATTAATTGGGGGTTACGTTCAATTTCATCAATTAACTTGAGGTTTATGCCTAATTTTATCAATTTACTTTGGGCTTATGCTCAATTTGATCAATTGAGTTGAAGATTATGCTTAAGTTCATCAATTGATTTGTCATTATAGTCAACATCATTTTATTTAGGGCGAATTACACTGACCACCCCTGAGGTTTGGCTAATTTACGAAAAACCCCATACTTTTTAAAAAATTACCAAAAACCCCCTAAGGTTATATCAATATTACAAACTTATTTTAATTTTCGAAAATACCCCTTCCCTCTTTTTGGGTGATTTACGCGGACCACCCCGAGATTAGGTTAATTTACGAGAAACCCCTTGTGGTTTCAAAAATTACCAAAAAACCCCGTGGTTATACCAATATTACAACTAGCACCTACTTAGGTTGACTTATCAACAATATTAATTCTTTTTTTTTCCTCTGTAATATTGTTATCATAAAATTTTCATGTAATAGATTTGGAAAAAAATGTGATTATTTATTCAACTAAATATTCTGAATTTAATACATTAAAAGTATCTACCAACACATCAAGTATGTCATATTATCATTAATACGGAGTAAATTTTAAGAGAAATGAGTTAGAGTCCTCAAGCTAAATAAAGTTTTTAAGTGCATTATTTAATTTTAATTTTTTATTTCAATCAATGTTTATATTTCTCATTTCACATTATGGATACATACGATGCATATAATTATATTTTTCTCAAATATAAATTTAGCACATATTACGTATATTTAGTATAAATTCATAACATTGAATTCAGAATATTTATTTGAATACATAATCATATTTTTTTTTTCCAAATCTATTACATGAAAATTTTATGATAGCAATATTACAGAGGGAAAAAAAATTAATATTGTTGATAAGTCAACCTAAGTAGGTGCTAGTTGTAATATTGGTATAACCTCAGGGGGGTTTTGATAATTTTTGAAACTACAGGGGGTTTCTCGTAAATTAACTTAATCTCAGGGTGGTCAGTGTAAATCACCATTTTATTTAGGGATTATGGCCAAGTTTGCAAAATTGATATGTGCTTTTTGACTTTTAGATTATGTATTTTGTATGGCTATCTTAATTCCTCAAAATGGATATGGGTTCTACAGCCTTGGGGTTATATACTTAATATGCTCATCCCAAATTCATTAATTGAGTTGAGAATGATGCCCAATTTCATCAATCGAATTAAGAATTATGGCCAATTTGTGCAATTGAGTTGGGATTATATTCAATTTCATCAATTAAGTTAGGGATTATGGCCAATTCTGCAAAACTGATATGTGTTCTGCAACTTTCGAATTTTGTAATTCATATGTTCATTCCAATTCTACAAAATTGATACGTGTTTCGCAATTTGGTGATTATATGACCCAAAATCTATCACAATTTTAAATAAAGAATTTGAAATTGGTACTGCTTGATTTTTTAAGAACAACTCTCTATATAGAAAAATGCTTTCTTCACACCGTTTTTATTGAAAACTAGACATCCTAACTTTCTAATGGTGTATGGTTTATATTTTATTTCATTTTCAATCAAAATAGCTTTTCGTGAGAACTCAACCCAATATCAGCCACATTTTCAGACAAAGAATTTTGAACTTGCATAGCTAGGTTGTTTTTATTTTTTAGTATAACTCCCTGTAGCAAAATGGTGTCTTAACATTTTTTTTTTTGAAAACTAAACACCAATAGATTTCTAATGGTATATGACTTATAATTTATTTCTTCTCAGTTCAAACAATTTTTGTGAGAATTCAATCCAAAATTTGTCACATTTTTGAACAGAGAATTAGAAACTGGCATTTATTTTTAGGTATAACTCTATAGAAAAATAACTTCTTAGCACCATTTTTTTATTGAAAACCAGACATCCATAACTTTCTAATGGTGTATAGCTTATGCTTTATTTCATTCCCAATCAAAGTAACTTTTAATGAGAATTCAACTCAAAATCCTTCATATTTTCAAGTAGAAATTGGGAACTAGCACTACGTTATTTTTTAAGTATAACTCTCAATAGAAAATGATTTCTTAACACCATTATTTGTTGAAAACTAGACATCTGTATCTTTCTAATGGTACATGGCTTATAAATTATTTCATTTCCACTCAAAGTAGTTTTTCATGAAAATTCAACCCAAAACCTATCACATTTTTTAGTAGAAAATTTGAAACGGGCACTATTTGATTTTGTTTTAAGCATAACTCTTTGTAAAGAAAAAATTTCTTAACATCATTTTCTTTTTGTTTTTTTTTAAACTAGACAAATAGAGATTTCTATACGTGTGTAGCTTGTAATTTATTTCATTTCCAAGCAAAGGAGCTTTTTATGACAATTCAATCCAAAATCTATCACATTTTTTAGTAGAGAATTCGAAACTGGCAATGCTTGATTTTTTAATTCTGAAAAAATAATTTCTTAACACCATTTTTTGGTTGAAAACTAGATATTTGTAGCTTTTTAATAGTATATGGTTTAAAATTTATTTCATTCCCAATCAAAGCAATTTTTCATGACATTTCAATCCAAAATATAATATTGTTTCACAAAATAAGAAGTGAGAGAAAAAAGAGGATAGTGAATGGCAAGAAAAAATTGCAGGAAACAAAAAAGTTAAAAGTTAGATAATGACATAGTGGGACAAGTTGGGGTTTGATTTTAGTTTTAAAGGTGCATGTGACTTTTTGCCACAATTAGGGAGTTAAGTATGAAAAATAACAAAGTGTGGGGTTAGGATTAACTTTTTCCAGATTGGGGAGTGATGTCTAAGTTTTTTTTTTAAAAAAAAAATTATAGTTTTTTTATCAGATATAATCAACTTTGGATACTTTATAAATGTCAACCAAGATGCCACATATACACACTCACCTAATGGGGAAGGGGAGCGGAAAAAAGGGTTCAAACCTAGGACCTCAATAACATCAAGTTCAAGCCCCACCACTGAACTACAACCTTAATGGCTGAGTGATGTCTAAGTTGAATTTGTAGAAGAGATTTTTCTCCAATTATCTGTTAAATTTTCAATATAAATATTTTATTTATTTTTTAAAAAATAATTTTCTCAAATTTTTATAAATGAATAAAATTTTATTAGTTGAAAACATTAATCATAAAATATAAGAATAGATAGTCTCTACATATCTATCTATCGATCTGTAATTCTACCTATTTATCAACTTTTGACTTTGATTTCATTAATTTTGACCTAATGGAGTTTTCTTAGAGTTTTGAGTTTTTTAATTAAAAAGAAAAATTTTGATTAGTTAATTCTGAAATAAATTTGCAGATAAAAAAGAGAAATACAAAGTAACTTCCCATAATCCACGATAACATAATTTCTCCTAGATCTATAGCTCCGTTTCTTACCCATCACTTAAGACTTCTCTTTCTTAATTTCACTCCGATAGTGACTAATGTTTGCCTTGATCATTCTAAATCTTGTTAATTGAGTTTTTTTTTTCCTCTTCACATGTTACAACATTTATAAAGAAGCAACTGGTTCAATATTCCACTAAATGTATCTTTTTTCTTTTGTTCTTCTTTTGTGTGTTCATGTATGATTTTTGTATTTGCACTAATTGTTGGACAACACGAATAACAAATTCAAAGATCTCTTTGTCATTTATTTAGATGCATACGAGAATCCTTTGGGGAGATAACTTGGTTGATCCGAATCTACACGCAATATTTAGTTCTTTTCAATTAATTTTTACAATTATTGATATATAATTTCTTTTTTATAGTTGCAACTTTTGATGTTTTCGAATCTCTCTCTCACATACACACAACAAATGCATTTTAATTTTTTTTTATTGCTTGATTTGTTGTTTGCTTTTTAAATTTTATTTTAATGTGTAATTTTTACCATACTACTAGATTGACGAAAATTTTGAATTTAGCAATTATAGGTTTTTTTTTTTCCTCTAGTCGACAATAGAATTGTATACAACATTTTCCAATTTTTTTTTCATTTTATATCTCTCCTTTTTGTTGACAAATTATTTTATTTAACTTATTGAATTAAACAAAATACATTTTTTAGGCACTGATGATTTTTTATATTAACCTTTTTGTTTGTTTATGTTTACCCTAATGCTTCAATTTTTTCTCACAATCTCTCCTTACCTAATGCTTTATTATTATTATTATTATTATTATTATTATTATTGCTGCTTGATTTTGTTGTTTGCTTCTTAAATCTTATTTTTTTGGTTTAATTTTGTTATTCAACAAAATTGAAGAAATTATTGTGCCTGACTCGATGACAATGAGAATATCATATAGGTCTTACATTCATAAATCGAGACTCGATTTTTGTCATACATTCATAGATACCTAGTTTTATACTTATATTCAAAACCTGGTGGAGCTTCCATGTATACCTCTTTTTTCAATGTCATATTAAGGAACACATTCTTTACATCTAATTTGTATAGGGGCCATTCCAAATTTGAGCAATAGACAAGAAAGCTCATATTGTATTAAATTTTGCTACCGATGTATAAATTAATTTCTGGGTAATCGATCCTATATGTTTGAGTGAAGCCCTTTGCAACTAGTCAGACCTCGTAGCATTCCAAGGATCCATTCGAGTCAAATTTCTACAATAAACACCCATTTGTAGCCTATGCGTGATTTTTGTTCTTGCAAATCAGCCTAATCCCATGTGCCATTCTTATTCAATGCTTCCATTTCTTCAAAGGCAACTATCCTCCATATAGGAACCCCTAAAGCCTCTTGTATATTTTTAGGAACGTCCATATTGGACAGTCGCGAGGTAAAAGAGAAATTAAGAGGAAAGATTCTTGTACGAAATATTACTTAGACATGGGATAAAAAGAAACGCCGGTACATGATCGAATCTTCTTTCTAATGCCAATTGGCACATTTAGATAATCAAAGAGTTATAAATTTTGTTCGAGTGGGTTACCTTCACTTGACAAAGTTGTATTTCCTAGTTTGTATCGGGCTGGATGATTGGCTTTGAAATGGAACATTGATCCCCACCTTGTATTTGTTTGTGCCGTGAGTAAATGCGCTCAAGTTGACTTGACTTCAAGTCAGATTTTGCTCTTGTTTCATGATCATTTGCTGGCAAAGATATAAAAGGATCCATTACTTTATTTTCAATTTCAACTATAGTGAAGTTAGGGATATGGCTTGATTGTTGTAAGTTTTTCTCCTCATCACTAGAACTCATTTCTTGAACAGGTAAATTAATCTCAAATTCTAAATCAAAAGTAAACAAATCTTCACAAGAACTCCTTCCCCCCCCCCCCACCCCCACCCCCACCCCCACCCAATTGTTCCAAAGACACTTTGTAACTCAACAAAGTTAACATTGATGATCATAAAAATCTTTTGGGACTAAGAACCACAGCATTTATATCCTTTTTTGTGTTGGTGCATAACCAACAAAAGCACAGTTAAGGACTGTGGATTTTACTTGTTTCTATCATAATATGTACAAAAGCAACACAACCAAATACCTTAAGTGGAATATTTGATGTGATTTGAGATGCAGGAAAAACACTTTGAAACTTATGTTATGGTGTTTGAAATTTTAACACTCATGAAGGTTTTCTATTAATAATAAAAAAAGCAGTTAGAACATGCTCACCCTACAGGTATTTGGGCACTTCTGTAGTGAACATAAGAGACCTAAAAACTTCTAGGATATGTTTATTTTTTCATTATGCTACTTCATTCTGGTGAGGTGTATTAATGTAAGAGCTTTGGTGCATGATCCATTTAGTTTCAAAGTAGTTGCCTAAAACTTTATTAAATACTCTTCTCCATTGTTGCTTCAAAATACTTGAATTTTTTTTCTTGAAATTGCATCACAACCACGGTGTAGATGGTTTAGACACATGCTTGATACCAGACTTCTTAAGTAAATAAACCCAACAAATCCGTGTGTGATCATCAATCAATGTAAAAAGCCATTTTTTCTTTTCAGAAACTATAGTGACTCTTGATGTGCCCTGTACGTCACTATGAATAAGTGAAAATGGTTTTGAAGGTTTATATGGTTGTACTAAAAAAGATGCACGGTGTTGTTTTGCATATTGACGAACATCACTGTGGAAAGATGAAAGATTTTTATTATGAAACAAATCTGAAAACAATCTTTTCAAGTACTAAAAATTAAGATGGCCTAATCTAAAATCCCACAGCATACTCTTATTGTGACTAGGAACAAAAAAGGGGTCAAAAGTCATCAACTAATCTTGTCCACTCACTTCACCTCATTTCTAAAGTAGTAGAGTCCATTGGGCTTCTTAGCATTGCCAATCATCCTCATCGAGTTCAAATCCTAAAACTCACAATGAGAATAAGCACAACACTGGAGATCCTTGGTTAATTCACTTATTGATAGTAAATTACAAGAAAGATTTGGAACATGAAGCACTTCTTTAAGGATAAGAAAATTTGAAATAGCAACGGATCCTTTTCCAACAATTTTTGAAAGAGAGCCATCAATTATCTTGACTTTTAGTTCCTACCACTACAGAAAAAATGCCAGAATCCGGCGGAATATTCCGCCGGATTAAGTCCGGGGGAATTCCGATGGACCGAACTCGAGTTTTTTTTTGAATTTTTTTTATTATTCTGGTAGAAACCCGGGGGAATAGAAAACCGGGGGAAAATTCCCCTGGTTTATTTTTCAATTTTTTTTTTATTTTCTTGTGGAAAACCAGGGGAAAAATCCCTCGGTTATTTTTTCAATTTTTTTTATTTTTTCGGCAGAAAATCGAGGGAAAATTCCCCCGATTTTTTTGACTTTTTTATTAAATTTTTTGGCTCTTTTTTGATTTTTCTTATGAAATTTTCCAGCGGAAAAAACCAGGGGAAAATTCCCCCATTTTTTTTTCAATTTTTTTTATTTTTTGGAGGAAAATCGAGGGAAAATTCCCCCAATTTTTTTTAAAAAAAGAAGTCATATATAACTTTCATTATCAACAAAATTTAACCTTAAAATGAATTTTTTAAAAATTTATATAGTTATATATAACTTTCATATATAACTATTATTATTTATACTATCTTTTAATTATTTATAATATATTTTTAAAATTTATGGAAAAATATAAAATAAAAGGGAGTCTTACTTAATATATAGTATATATACATATATATTTAATTTTTGGGTACAAAGTAGATCCCCTTTTGGATGCTTTTATTTTTTTTAATTCTTTATTTTCTAATTCTATATGTAAATACATACATATATATATATATATATTAGTTGTTATTATTTATACTATCTTTTAGTTATTTATAATATATTTATGAGAATTATAAAATAAAAGGGGTCTTACTCGATACATAGTGTGTGTGTGTGTGTGTGTGTGTGTGTATATATATTTAATTTATTGGTCCAAGGTTGAAACCCATTTGAAATGCTTTTATTTTTTTTTAAATTCTTTTTTTGCTAATTCTATATATGTTTACATGTGTACAATTATTATTATTATTATTACAAAGTACATGTGTACAAATATACTATCTTTTAATTAGATAGAATATCATGTGGGTTATTATATGGTATATATATATATGTTTATATAGTATATATAAGACATATTTTTATATAGTATCAATGCTATCTTTTAACTATTATTATTTATACTATCTTTAATTATTTATAGTATATTTATAGGTATACATGTGTTTATATGATATATATATATAATACATATTTTTATATAGTACCAATGCTATCTTTTAACTATTATTATGTATACTATCTTTACTTATTTATAATATATTTATAGGTATACATATGTTTATATGATACATATATATATATGTTTATATAGTATATATAATACATATTTTTATATAGTATCAATGCTATCTTTTAACTATTATTATTTATACTATCTTTAATTATTTATAATATATTTATAGGTATACATATGTTTATATGAGGTATATATATATATGTTTATATAGTATATATAATACATATTTTTATATAGTATCAATGGTATCTTTTAACTATTATTATTTATACTATCTTTTAATTATAATTAAAATAAGAATAATGAAACAAATCTATAATATGTATAAAACAAAATAAATTTATCACAACTTCAAGGAATAGCCTGGTGGTGGAGTGTTTGTCATTCAATCTTGAGGTCACTAGTTGAAATCCCTGCAGTTGCAAATATTTGAATATTTTGGGATATCTCCGCAGTTACAAATATTTGAATATTTTGGGAGACTATTCCAGCAGTAGCAGTTGGCGGGGGCGGCAGAGGCTGCGGAGTTCGGGGGGCGGTGGAGGCTACGGTGGGTTCGAGGACGGCGGAGGCGGTGACTCCAGTGGCGGCAATGGCAATGGAGGTTGCCATCCGGTGGAATTCTGGGGGAATATTCCCCCGGACGGAATCCGGCGAAATATTCCCCCGATTTTCCGCCTGACGAAATCCGGCGGAAGATTCAGTCGGAATTCCCCCGGATAAGATTCCGGCAGAAATCCGCCCTCTGGGGGAGTTTTTTCTGGCGGAACAATTTCCGCCAAAATTCCCCAGGAATCCCGCCGGAAATTTCTGCCAAAAAATGCCTTTTTTCCTGTAGTGTACATAGGGACTATTAAAAATGAAAAGTTTAGAACAACTAGTCATATGATCTGTTGCACTTGAGTCGATTATCCATAGGCAAGAGGAGTTGGAAGACACAGTAAATGCAATTGCCTTGGGATTGTTACCTTTTTTAGCTAAAAAAATCAAGACGAAGTGGCTTGTTAGAATTGTGCTGATGAGAAATGTTTATACATTGGCCATAGTTGTTCCT
The DNA here is from genome assembly GCA_026212405.1 of Petrea volubilis. Taxonomy (NCBI): domain Eukaryota; kingdom Viridiplantae; phylum Streptophyta; class Magnoliopsida; order Lamiales; family Verbenaceae; genus Petrea; species Petrea volubilis. The sequence continues at coordinate 12,822,453 of CM047883.1, forward strand.
TACTAAAGAAGTTGTCTTTGTACAACCTTCCAAATTATATTAGAATGCATATTTTCTTCTGTACTCGAGGCTTGAAAGGCTCGGGAATCAGGGTTTGAATTATGTGTGAGCGTGGTTTCTGGCTTGGTGGTTTGTTGCGAAGGTCCTAACAGGTTTATTCATGCTATGGATTATGGAAACTATCATACCATACTTTTTCACCCTTTTTTTATTTTAGTGTGATTGGCAAGATAAATGATAGTGACTAGTTTTAGTCACTAAAACAGAAACCTTAGTAGATTTCTGGCTACTATCTCCTAATGTCACTTTTCTTCTTTCTTCTTCTATTCTTACTTCAGCAAATACCTCTCGTAGAGACGACAAAGGCTTTCTTCAAGTATCCTTCCTTTTCACTTCATCGGGATCTTCATTTAACTCGGTTAAGAATGTATATAACTCTGTCATATTCTCCATCCTTTTTAAATGTCTCAATCTATTTTTTGTACGATCCCAATCCTCATCATAACATAAATTGAGCTCTTGCCACAAAGCAATCATCTCGTTGTGGTAATCTAACACATCTTGGTCTCCTTGATTAATGTCATAGCTTTGTCTTGAGTTCAAAAACATGGGATGAGTTCTCGGCATCTGAATAGGTTTTTCAAATAGATTCCCAGACTTCTTTGGTTGTTTGTAGAACAAGCAAGTTTTTCTTATTGCAGGCTCCATCCAAATTAGAAGCTATGTAATTACCAAGTTTTTCTTATTACAGGATCCAGGATTTGATGGTGCATGGGATCATCATCTGATGGTTCCTTAACTCACCTGTTAGATGACCAAGTCACTTCCTACCATCAATCATAAGTTTTGCATACTAAGCCAATTCCAATTAATTTTTACCGGTCAATTTGTGGCATGATTTGTTGCTACATTCACATCAGAGGAACTATTGAATTTTTTTTAATCATTGTGGGAATATGAAAGAAAAAAAAATTGATGATTTTAGGATTTTGTAAGTATGGTTCTAGTACCTTGAAAATAGTAAGAAAGAAGAAAATATTGCATTTCTTCTTATTCAAAGTTCAAGAGAATACACCAGAATAAATAAGGAAAATTAGGAGCGAGTAATCCTAACATTTTCATAAGATTAGGAACTAACTAACTAACTGATTGACGAACTAGATAAGATTGGGTTATTTGTTCTAGATACTTTATTATGTATCTAATAATGATTAATATGATAATCTGATAAGAATTTGATAAAGATCAAAGTAGATAATCACAATAGACTTGTTGAAAGATTGAGATATGGAGGAAAGAGCGCCAATTGGTGGCTTGTAGACCCCCAAGAAAGCGCTTTTGACTTTGAGATTATCCTTGTTGCTCCCGACAGTGATGCGGGGAAAATGCTTCATGTGATCCTCAATATACATCCTCGTTGATTATGTTGTTCCTATAAGAAAATAAATGGGTCAACATATTTCGTTGACATGCAAGCTACAATAAGAAAAAAACAAAGTGAGTAAATAAGTTTGATTATTGGTTAGGCAGTGACAAAATAACAAAATGAAGGGTTTAGGGATCTTTTTGCTGCTCGAGTGAACGGTGTAGATACCCTATTGCCAACACAAAATAAAAAAAAAAGAAGAAGAAGACAACAAAGTGGTAAAAAAATAGGATGAAAAAGGAAAAAAAAAAAGACAAAAAAAATAAAAGACAAGCAAAGAGAAGAAGAGAAGAATGCGTCAGATACTAAAAGAAAAAGGGCTCCAAATTTTTCTACAGGGGTTGTGCAAGTTACAAAAGGAAATTGGTGTGTGGCTGAGTGAAAATTCCCTCCGACTGCTAAAACAAGCAACATGAGTCATATGATCTTTTGAGTACTTTTCTCAAACATATTGCATGCATGAACAAAAGAAAAGGTTTACACATTCTGCTATGATCCCAACTTATGTCAAATAAATGCCAAATCGTACTATTTGTAGGTGCTTACCCAAGTGTATTGAATTCGAGTTGTATTACTCTCAACTATTAAATTTGGTCCATGGTTCTTCATGCATTATTTCTCCTTGTTCATTTTGAGCTAACTTTTGCAGCAAAGGGCGTGAATTTTAGCCTAAATAATTCAAAAAATAAATAAATAAAGAGAGGAAAATTTCAATACTTCAAGTCCCGTCTCTCTCACACAAATACTTGGTACGTTTCTTGTCGAGCCTTGAGGTAGGGACACTTGTTGATGAATAATTTTCATCCAGTTAAAAAGTGATAAGTTTAATTAAAATATTAAATATCAATTAATTTTTCTATTATATTTTGAAATTTATTAAATTTAATTTCAATATAAAATATTTAGTTTTGATTAATATTTTAATATTTATTCAGTCAACAAGCTGCCAAATGTCAATGTAAAGTGTTCTGGTCAACAAAATCAAGTCGCATAGCCTAAAAAAGTCAATACTAATCAAATGGTGCATCTGAGCATAGGGGCCAATCAAGTCATGCCAAACAAATGGCATTTTCTCTTTAAGACTAAATTTATTTAAAGACATAAATATTAAATAAGTATGAAGTAATCCATAAATCTCCCCACACATATTAGGGATGGCAATGGGTCGGGTTTCGCGGGTCCTCGACCCGGACCCGACCCGATCGGGGCGGGTTTGGACCCGTACAATCGGATTTGGGACGGGTTGCGGATCTAAAATTTTTGACCCGTACGGATTCGGGTCGGGTCTCGGGTCCAAGTGAACCCTGACCCGTATATATATAAATATATTTAATATATATAATATAAATATATAAATAAATACAATTAAAAAATCTTAAAAATTATTATTTCATTTGAATATGTTTTATTAGATTTGATGTACAATTTGAATGTTTTCTTTTATTAAGTTTTTTGTATAATTTAAAAATTATTGTCTCAAAAAAATTGTTAAAAAATAAAAATTTTAGTTATTGAAACGGGTTTACGGGTCGGGTTTGACGGGTTTACGGGTCGGGTTTGGCGGGTATGCGGGTCGGGTTTGGTGGGTTGGGACGGGTTTATGAACCCGGCGGGTTTAATGGGTCCAACCCGCCGGGTTCGGGTCTTTGGCGGGCCAGGTCGGGTCCGGGACCCGCCGAGTCTTGGACGGGTCCCGGGTCCAAAATTTTCTGGCGGGTTGGGTCTCGGGTTTGGCCAAACCCGTACCAGATCCGATCCATTGCCATTCCTAACACATATGCCTATAAAAGAGGGTAATTTGGGGCTCAATAAACGGACACACAAGCTCACAAGTACACCGACATACATTACAATCTCTCAAACTTTTAAGTATCTACTTGGATGATGTACCATATCCACGAGATTCTACATTGTATCCAAAGTACAAGTTCTTCAAGGGCCTCCATTTCAAATCCACCCTTTGATTTCAAGGTAAAAGCAATCTCCGTAGATTGAGGAGAGAATTGCGTCATTAATATGAGAACAAGCTTCAAGCCACTAGAAAAAAAATATGAAGAAAATAATTAGGATATTAGTCTTTTCAGAGATTATTTTACTTTTAAGTTATATTATTTTTATTTATATTTGTCAAATATGTGTCCATTGTTTTGCAAACTCGAAACTTGTGTGAACATAAATATATTGAGTAACAAAGTTAAACTTAATCCTTAAAGATGCGCTTCATTTTTGCAAAGGTTGCCTCATGTAAATTGAAATGGGTTTGTCAATTATTTCCACAATTAATGGTGTTTAGATGATCTAAACACTACAGAAAAAAACCATTAACTAGGGTCATAGCAAGCATAGATTGGCCCCAAAAATGAATTAAAAAGCCTCTTTATTTTTAATATCCCTCGTAGAAATTAACAAATTTTTAGAGGCAAACTTAGTTATACCTTCAAATGTTCTGATTTACTTCTAAAGTTGTATATGTGGGCAAATTGGATAAAAAGCCTCCATATGTATTGCGACTATGGCCGTAGATTTTTTTTTTTGGGAAAAGCCTCCTTATATATATTAATAGATAGATTTTTGAAGGTAAATTAAATAGTCACCAAATATCATAGTTTTCGTAGTGAAAATCTTAGACATGTGCTTGGGTTCGAGCATAAGTATAAGTTGACTAGCTGAGTTATTCACTATAATTATCTTCAATTGCTCAAAATGAATTTACACAACATAGTAAAAACAACTAGATAAGGAATTGTTATAATAAGTATTAATACAACAAAAAGGAAAAAAAAAAAAAGGTTGATAACATATCAAGTTAGCATGTAAAAGTAAAAGTTGTCACTAGTTGAGAACATTAAGTGACAAAAACTTATATTTTGTTATCAAAATAATTTTGATAGATAAGCAGTAACAAAAATAGCACTTAACTACCATACACACTACTCCCGGCCAAAGTGGCTATAACAAACATCATTATACATAAAATATATAAATAAAAACAATAGATTTCCTATATAGATACAAGCAAATTAAGGTTATATGATTCAACTAAAATATCTTGGTTTAATGATTGAATTAAAAATTTTCCATGCCTAATTAATGAATTGTTTTTCACATATGTTTGTTCTCCTATATGTTTTCTTAGTAAGTTAGACAAGGATTCTCTTCAAAGATGGATGGAATAATTAAGGAGGAATAGGTAAAGGCAGTTGCTCCTCCTCACGTAATCCACATGCATAGAGTAATGTTTCATACATATTTTTATTTGATTTAAATTTTATCCAATTAAACTAATAAAGGTCCATTTTATATTGTAAAAACTTAATTTTTCCCTAAATTAAAATTTTAATTCCATTTTTGATTGAGAATAAACACGGTGTTGTTTGATTAGGAACTCGATCATGTAGGAGAATTAGGTTTAGTGTGAATCTATGTGGGACAATTTTATGAGATTAAACTTTTAAAAGGAACATAAGGGAAAAATTTAGGAAAGAAATAAGTTTTATACTTAAAAGCACTTAGCACTTTTATGGTGATTTGGGTAGTCCACAAAGTACTACATGCTATGTGTTTACTTTGAGTGATACAACTATGAGTTAGGTGTCTTGACTACAGAAAAGTCCACACCATAGAAATTGAATATATGGCTATCTGAGAAGCTATAAAAGAGAGAATTTGGCTAAAAATCTTTTTGAAAGAGTTGGACATGAAGCAAAATGATGCATAGCCTGATTTTGGCCAAATTGTGCATCTTACTAATTAAATTACAACGTTGATCTTACTAGTCAATTAGTAAGCGGGGTCAAGGATGTGCCCTTGGTGGGGCTTGGGGGCGAAGCCTTGAAAGCTAAACGAACTAGATGGTATTAGTTTAAAATGTCGTCTTAGCTCTCTTTATATAAACATGCCATATTTCTTTTAATTTTTTTTATCAAAACGGAGCAATAAAATACATCCTCTACTTCTGTTGTGGACTGGGAAATTTTTGTTGAACCATGTAAACTCTATTTTGTGTGATCATTTATTAGTTATTTGATATGTTCCTGTTTGGGTCCAAAAATAATTTTTTGTATTTTTTGGAGTCGGCTAAATTTTCAGCTATGCCGAAATTAGTTTTAACCCAATCATTCCTATACGAGGCGAGGTTGGCCCGTGTTGAGTCGCGGGCTAAGGCTAGAATGGTGGAATAAATATTTTATGGCCCAATCAGCCAAAATAAAATAAGAAAAATAAATAAATTTATATATTTAAATGCACACCATTATTTTAGGAAATGCTAGTGAGAATAACTAATGTGGCCAAAGGGTTGGTATTACTGAAGTGCCAAAAATAATGGTCATGTGTTGGACTATCTGAATTTTGAATAAAGTGGCATAGTCACACAATCAAAAAATGAGGCATGTGCCACAAGGCACATCACCGTTCAAATGTTCAAGTCCAAATAAAGGTATCCAGTTCCAAGAATAAAGGGAAATTGGTTGCAACTTGTAGCCTATAAAAAGGAAGCCATTGAGCATAAGAAAAGCAATCTACACTTTATTGATTCTTTCGCTTAAAATGAACCATGGTTAACTTTATTGAGTCTTTACCTTCAATCAAGAAGTGTACTCTTTATTGATTCTTTCGCTTAAAATGAACCATTGTTAACTTTATTGATTCTTTACCTTCAATCAAGAAGTGTACTCTTTATTGATTCTTTAGCGTAAAATGAATTGTGGTTAACTTAATTCATAGGGTAGAAACTGCAATGCGAGAGTTTGTAGGTCATGCCCATTTGCCTCAAGATGGGATTTTCAATGCATTCTCTTTGTAGCATCGCTAGGTAATAGCCATCACTCGCTTAATTGAGATGAGATATTAATGCAGGCTTAGTGGTATCCTGCATTTATGTCGAACACATGTATGAAGAATTGTAGTTGAAGTCATCAATGTTAGTAGGGTAGTCCAAGTCTTTCAATGCACATGTGTGAAGTCATATGAAGTTATCAATGCATCCATTTGTGGCCAAAGTCCATAAAGTCTTTCAATGCACTTGTTTGTAAATATGACTCGTGTCATCAATACACATGTTTGTAACCAAAGTCTGTAATACTTATCTCGAATAACGATCTTCTTTCAATAGAATTCCTTTAATTTTCCAGACCTTTTCGAAATCCTTTGAAGACTAAATTTTTTAGTCCTACGTTCAGTTATAGGCAAGTAGAACCTCATGGGTAGTGTTTGTCTACTCCGGTGCAATCGTTTTGAACTAGTAGTTAAAGGCGCAAAATCATATCAAAAGAACTTCACATTGTATTTTAATTGCACACTGATATACCCGCGCTCAAACAAACTCATTTTGAAGTCACTGTTTTTGTCATCGAATCTAGTGGTTTCAAATCTTGAGTAAACATACATTCTTGGTACACCATTACGCAGTTGCTATTTTCTCATTGAACTTAGTGATTTTGGAATTTTATGCAAACAAAGTGGGACTACTAATTTTTTATACAAACAATTCCAATCATATATCACATCCAACATTCAAAGTCACTGTTTTTTTCATCGAATCTAGTGGTTTCAAACCTTGATTAAATATATATTCTTGATACGCCATTTTGCAGTTGCTATTTTCTCATCAAATTTAGTGATTGGGAATTTTATGCAAACAAAGTGGGACTACTAATTTTTTATGAAAAAAATTCCTGACATATATCATATCCAACATTCAAATTCAAACTTGAATGGAATTGTGCTATGCATTCAAAAATAAATTCAAAGATGTTATAAACTTTTGAAAACACGAAGAGATGAGCCTAGGCTATAAACACGCAAAGAACGGCCTAAAAAATGGGAATTTTTTGTTTGTATCGTGTTCGACCACATCGAGACTAATCACATAATACTCGTTATGTGATTGGTGTAAAATTTATGAAAAGTGATCAATTTAATGACAAATGTATCAATACTTGCTAGATGATTGGTTCGATGTGGCCAAGCCGAACATGAACAAAAATTTTCCCTAAAAGCGCCGAAGTCGATAAATGTTGCAAATATGACACAGAGGTGAACGAAGTGTTTGCTTTCCTTTGTCACCAAAAGTGATGGTTTCCCATGTGAATCACTAAATTAGAAATAATATTGAAACATGTACGCCACTAGGGATGGCAATGGGTCTGGGTTAGACCCGGACCCGCCTCTAATGGAGCGGGTTTGAAGACTCCTAATCGGGTCCGGGCCGGGTCCCGGGTCTTCATTTTTTGAACCCGGACCCGCCCCGAACCCGCCCCGGTTAGTAGTTTATATATATTTTTATTTATTATTTTATGTAAATTTATATAATATACATTTATATTTCATATATAAAAGTATATGTTATATAAATAGTTACTTAAAAAAATAAATATGATACTTTTGTATATAAAAATAATTATATAACATTAATAATTAAGTTATGATTTCAAAATATGTACAAATAAATATGTGATGATGATGTTTAATTTTTTAAAAATTAAAATAAGTTCATAAAAATTTGTAAATAACTAGTGTTTTAATAGTGATATTATTTTTTTTCATATTTATAAAGTTGTAATAATATCAATTTTCTTAAACAAAATATTTTTTTAATTATTTTTAAATAATGAACTGGGTCTACCGGGTCCGGGGCGGTTCCGGGCCCGGGTCCAAAATTTCCCCAGCGGGGCGGGTCCCGGGTTTGGCCAAAACCGCCCCATACCCGGCCCGTTGCATCCCTATACGCCACCACCCAGAGATGAGCTTTACACTGGCGCCATAAAGATTTGAATAGCTAGTTTTGGTTACTTTTATGTATGAAAAACGAGTTGTTAACCAAAATTGCTGTCATGCGTTCCAAAGGACTTGTGATCAGTGGCGAAACTAGTTAGATCTGGAAGGTGCGATTATCCTTTTCAAGTCTAAATTGAGCTACATTATATAAATATATATGTATAATTTTAAATTCCCACCCCACCCCCACTTCCAATAATAAAAATGCAATTTCTAGTTGCGCCTATGCTTATGACTATATGTCCTTGTTGAGTATTTCACATTAATTCACTGTCCTATATATCTACCAGAAATAACAAATTTTACAAAATGAACAATTTTTTCAATTGTAACTTTTGTATTTATTCACACAATTTTCACTAAAATTGTGTGAATAGTTTTAAGACATGTTTGATAGAAGTATTGCTGACATTACAAAACCTTAAAATACCCCTTTTCATACATGTTTGATTTGATAGCATTTCTTATAACCCACTTTGGCTTGAAATGTTGGTTGAATTACTAATCCCAAAAATTGGCGTATAACACATTTTTAGTGGGGGTGTCATTTGTAACACTTACACTCTATATTATAAAAAACATCATTTACCACATTGAAAGATTAGCCTAAATACTAGCGACAAAATTATCCTTTATTTCATTATACATTAGTCTTGTTGTTTTAATATCAATATTTGTGTAAATAATTATTTTTATTTTTCTTAGTACAATATATTTGTGAAATAACTGTCCAATTTATAAATGTTCATCTATGAAGTAAACCATTTATTTAAGTACATTTTTGATGGAATAATATATAGCTAAAATAAAATATAAACTAATTATTTTTTGAACAATTTAATGTTAACTAGTTGTGCATAATTGATTAATGAAGTATTTTGCTTCCAATATTTTGAATGTGAAGCACTTTAACCAATTTCACTTAATTAGTTTAATATAAATTATTTATAAATTATATTATATTATACTAGCCTTAAACTCGTGCCAAGGCACATGCCAAGTGCTAAGAATATCTATATTAATTGAATCTATAATAATGTTTTAATTAAATCCAGTATATGTATTAAATTAAGCTATTTATTTTTTAAAATAAATTATATGGTGTGATGGTGTGAAGCATGATTTTATTGATGCCTCATCTAATTTAAATACGCTACTCAATATGATTTTTTTTTTTAAGTAAAGTCTATTGTTCATCTCAATTTCACGTATACAATAATAATGATAATGATAATAATAATAATAACAACAACAATAATAAAGAGAAGCTTATTATTAACCTAAGCTTTTTCTATGAATATAACAACAACACATGCTTACTTTTCTAAGATACTAATAAATTCATAAAAGCTATTAAATTCAAAAGTTCAACTGAATTTCCATAAAAAAAGAAACATTGCCATAATGAACCAAATAGTTGTGTTTTAATAGTATTACAAAGAAACAATTGAAAAAGTCTAAAACTAACAAAAGTTAGTACAAACTTAAAGATGAATTGTTCAATATTATTACTGCAAAAGCTTCATAAGATTTATTAATAAACATAAATGAAATCCATTATTTCTAGAAACGAACCTCTAACTTGTTGCTTCTGGAGTACCATCAGACTCCTGCATTAAATTGTATTGAATCCCATTAGTAGCTATGATTGAATTAACATCATAATACATATAAATCTAACGTAATCCCCTATCTCGATCTATCATTTTAATTATGTAAATTGAATTTGTATTAAAAATTCAATTAAGATAAACACAAAAAATTTAATGCACACAATTGCATAAAAATCTTACTTTGGAGCGGAACCTTTTCGCCGGTGGTTCTTCATCAAAAAAGCCATTCTTGATCATATCAACTTTAATTGAGTCTAAACCACTCTTCGCACCTATTAGATGTTTCTTTGAACCTATAGGTGTAGTGTTGTACCTAGTATTAGAACTACTCAACGAACCAACTTTAGAAACCTGTTCAAGAAAACAACACAAAAGTGTGTTTTTTTTTTTTTTTTTGGTGTTGAAAAAGTGTGTATTTAGATAGTCAGTGTGTATTTAGAAGACTATCTAGAAGACCTCAAGAAGTTAACAAAGGTGATGAGTCAAAAATCAATTTTTTAGTTTTAACAGTTTCCCTTAAAGATTTAATGGGGCTAAAAGATATTTACCCACTGAAAAGTTGTTTAGAACAACTATATATTATAAGAATAATAATTATTGGAGTAGATATATATATATATATATATATATATATATATCTCCATAGTCCCAGAAGATGTCTCCGAGTTTCGGTTGAGATTTGGCTTGTCATCCCTACTCTGTTTTCGTTACATGGAGAATACGATTTGAGATTTGCAAAACTCTTGCCTATGTAACAGATGGACAAATCAATTGATCGGCCCTAATGCTGAGGGTGTGGTGCACAACTTTTGAGCAAGGTAGTGCATGGGTATGAACATTTTTGCAAGAGATTGTGGGCTGATTTGGATAGTTTTTTTTTTTTTTAAAAACATTAAGCCATTTTATTAATAGTGTGTGTGTGTGTATATATATATATATTGAAATTAAGTAATTTTGTGTTAGGATATAGTAATTAAAATACTTTTATTTGAAGCTATTTCAGATAATTTATACGAAAGTCATTTTTGGACTTTTTTTTTGAGTTATGCTTTTTTGAAAAAAGGTCGGTCAAATACAATTTTCTTGCATTGAAGTTTTTTTTTTCAAAAATAAGGGTTTCTCTATTAAAATGCTCTATATATTGGAAAGTTGATTTTATTCTAAAGTGTCCTCTTGAAAACCGTATATGTTGAAGGATTAATTTATGCCATAATTATAAAATGTGCATAAAATAATATCTTTGGAATAATAATTTATGTCCATCCTCAATTAGTGAATCATAAAGGATGCTTATACAAAACAATTTACTGAATCGCTATATGAAAATTTACATAACAAATATTACAAATGTTAGCATAATAATCAAAAATATTGAATTCTCATATATTAAAGTTGCTAATATGGCAACAAAGTCTGATTTGGATCTTAAAAAGGAAAAAAAGAAAAATATAATCTTCTAAAATGCGAGATAATTTATGTCCATCCTCAATTAGAGAACCATAAAGGATGCTTATACTAAATAATTTACTGAATTTCTATATGAAAATTTACATAACAAATATTACAAATGTTTACATAATAATAAAAAAATATTGAATTCTCGTATACTAAAGCTGCTAATACGTCCACAAAATCTAATTTGGATCTAAAAAAGGAAAAAAAAAAAAGCAAAAGATAATCTTCTAAAATGCAACGATTTTTCTTCAAATGTAAAAAAAACAAAGGAATAACCATAAAAGTTTCCTGTGACACCAGCAAAATAAACACAAAATATGTTACAAAAAGGAATGTCATTGAGAATATTATTAAACACAGTATGAGTGTACCCTTGAATTATAATGTTTTGAACATAGTATTTTAATGCAATACCTATCAAATACAAAGAAAAAAAACTATAGTTAGAAAAATTATTAATCAATAATATATGATAGAAAAATAGAATTAGTTAACTTACTATGGATTGTAGATTAACATGAATTGACGGGTGGATGTTACTTTCATCAACCAACCTTAGAAGCAATTCTTCTAAATGTTGAATACTATCCGCATCAATGATAAGAAAAGATGTAGGAGCAAATTTAAAATTGAAGAGAATTTTCTCCATATTTTATGAGCATGCATTTTGTGATGTGAAAATTAAGTATGAATGTGTAGAGTATAGACCCTTTTCAAGTATATATACAGACACAATTGAGGCTAGTATGAGAGGGAAAGTTGAATTTAAATTTGAATTACAATATCTAAAATAGTTAAACATTTGCAGGGATCTTATTTTCTTTGTTTTGTTTCCTAATTTTTAGTGGTTATTGATATATTTTAATTATGCATAGTTATCTTCTTAGCAAATTTTATCTCTATTCACTTTTTTATTCCATCTCTTTTTAAAGTACTTTTTAAATTTAAAAAGTATACAAAAATAATTCAGATATGTATTAAAAAATAAACGTAAATTTAGAAATCAATAAAATTATCTAAAAAAATCTTAGATAGTATTGGATAAAAATGAATATTCACATATTTTTCAATTTAATATTAATTATGCATAGTTATCTTCTTAACAAATTTTATCTCTATTTACTTTTTTATTCCATCTTTTTTAAAGTACTTTTTATATTTAAAAAGTATAAAAAAATAATTCAGATATATATTAAAAAATAAATTTAAATTTAATAATCAATAAAATTATTTAAAAAATCTTAGATATTATTGGATAAAGATGAATATTCACATATTTTTTCAATTTAATATATATAATTTCATACATGACAAAATAAAATATAATGAGACACATGAGCGCATATTTGGCGCTTACGTGGATGGCCTCAAGGCTTCTGAATTATATTTATATAGATTATATTATATTTATTTTTTGTTCTTTATGATGTACATAATTGAATTGATGAATGAACATTTATAATTAAGAAAATTATTTGAAAATACAAGAAAATGCCATTTTCACTAATGAAAAATTTGTGAGAAAAAGATTGTGTCACAAATAGAAAGCATTTGCAATCAAGTTGTCATTGAATTCTATAAAAATACATAACTAAAGCAATAATTAGTGACAATTAGACATGTACTAATGGATTTGTTACGAGCAAAATTCATAACAGAATTATGTGTTGTGTCGCATTTTAACAAACCTGTAATGGACTTGTTCGTTAGTGAAAACAGTGTTTTCTTACCTTGTATATCAACCTCTCAAAAGTCAATGGAAGTTTTAACTCGAATTTTGCTTGGCCACACCACAACGCTAATCATGTGGTGAGTGGCTTGTACTTGACATACGATTTATGTATACATTACAAGAAAGTAACTACTTCAACAATTGAACATTTGTAAGAAAAGATTTTGTAACATATTTAAAATATTTTTGATGGATTAGTGAAAACATTAATATAAATAGAACTAAGAAAGAAAATCAATGACAAGACGTTTATTAAAGAAATTATTATAGATAAAACCCATCAAAATACTAATTTTATAATGTATTAGTTTGTTTTTGAGGGGAAAGGATTCCTGTAGTGATAGTTTGAGAAGAATGACTTTGCGTACGACCAATATTAATTACTATAATTAAGTGCATATCACTATACAAAATATCATAACTACTGGTAGAAGCTAAATCTAATTCATTTATATTGTATGCAGTTGGGGTTTATTGAATCATAGAAATTGAAGATTTCGAGTTGACTTTTTTTTTTTGTGAAACGGTGGGCTGTTTCATGAGCAAAGTTATTGACATTTATTTGTTGTACGTTCATGCTTATTTAAATTGCGAAATCACAAATATAAAATTAATCGAACTTGGCAAAATTTTTAATAATCAGAAACGAAAAATAAAGAAGTATTGATGTATGCTTCTTAATTGACCTTAAGGCTTAGTTAAATTTGATTCTTTAATATAATTCACATGTAGATATACGTATCTTTGTGTTGAGACTATATCATTAAAATCATCTTACTAATGACAAACGAAATCCACTACAAGAATTGTATACATATCCCATTCGCTAGTATATATTAGTTTCATGAATGACATGGCACTTGAGAAATTGATAATTTATTTATTTAATCCGATAACTACTATAATGGTGTCATAGCTAGTAGAAACTAATTTTTGTTTTTTTTTAGTGCGTGTTTGTAGTCTATTATTTATTCCAATGAAAAAATAATCAACAAAAATTAGTTTCAACTTGCTATGACACAATTGTTATTAGATAAAATAAATAAGTAATCAATTCCTCTAGTGCCATATATATCATTAATGAAATTTTAATATATATTAGCGAATGTGGCGTACTCGATATCTATTTACAATAAAACGAGATACATTATGATCACATGTTTAATACTAATAATATAAAATTAACTGATTCTAACATATTAGTTAAAATATTACAACGAAAAGGTTTCATTTTAAAGTAGATAATATTTTATGATTCGGCGAATATTAATATATTCCAAAGAAAAAAGAAAAAAAATATATTTTTCTTACTTGCAATGACACCATTGATTATCAAGAAAGAATAAACAAATTATTAGTTTCTCTAGTGCCGTGTCCCTCTAGTCCAACATTTTTTGTAATGAAAGCTGGTGTGATAAAAAAGAGGTAATCAAGAATGGTCATGAACTATAGACAAAATTAAAAGACAAATTATGTTTGTACCCCTTAAAGTATGGTATAATAACACATTAGTTTCTCTTGTTTTGAAATTTTAAATACCCCTTGAGTTATATGTAAACTTAACAAAATTCATCCTTCATCAAAGCGAGACAAAATTGCAAATTGTATTTTTGTTATTTTAGGTGGGATTTTGACATGGGATTCACATGATTTTGACAAGTTAAAATGTAGAACTTATATATCAAGTCAATTTCAATTTAAAAAAAATAGTGACGGTGTCAGATTATAGATGGTAATGCTAGGTGGTGAATATAGTTGTACAAAGTTTTGAGAATGTTGGTAGAATAACAAAATTGATTGAGAAATTTTTTCAAGCACGACGAGGTGCATCGCTTTATGGATAAATTGACTACTATGAATGTTGGAAAGTTATTTTTTGGATATTTCTATTGATGTTTACAAGGAGGTTCTAAACCTGGAAGAACGGGTATTTGCAATTTTTTTAAACAAGAGGGACTAATTTATAATTATACTATACTTCAACGGTTGTAGATGTAATTTACCTAAAAATTAAATGAAAACCTAGAATTTGATGGCTACTTTGTCCATAGGAAAAATATTTGATGTGGGCAACCTTCACTCTGTTGGACACTTCACTGTATGGCTCTGTAGGCATTGGAAATTTATGCCAAATATTAATTGACATGAATAACATTTTTTAAAAAAATAATCCAATGTATTTTTATTTATATTTTGGAATCTTTCAATTAAATTTTAAAATTAAATAAAATATTTAATTGGTAATCAAATATTTTCATGTTCAATATTTGGCAATAAAAGTCATTTTTGCAAATAAAGAAGTCATATATTGATATTTTGGCAATTTAAATCACATCATATGATTAAGGCAGTAAATTGCTAGCAAATATTGAAGGTCCAATCAAATCACGCCACCTTGGTAGGTGAATATGGCAAGAATTCACCTCCCACACCTATAAATAGGGGCGCTCTCTATAACCCAAACAACAATAAGAGAGACATAAGAAATAGTCTTTATTCAAGGAAGTCTCAAAATTATCTCAAGAAGATTCAAGGTGATCAAGACAAAGTTTCCGGCGTTCTTCATGAAGATCATGCAAATCAAGACATTCGATCTGTAGTTAATGTGCTAAGCCAGCAAACCAACGTTCTTCCCAAATTTATATAAAATCAAGTTCACAGTGTTAACGGCGTTCTTCGCAGCATTTGATTTGTAATCAAGCTACAAATTGTGTTATTGAAGATCAAATTAAATTTAAAGGAAGAATCAGAGGAACAAAATTCGAGATTGTACCTACATTTTATTATTTAATTTTTGAAATTCAGTTTGTATTATTTTTCTTGTCTTCTAATTCAATAGACATGAGAATTTGTGCTACAGGATCAAAGCAAATGTTCCCAAGACTAAAGCACAAATAGAAAGAAAAGCCCTTGGGAAGTCAGAATCCCTCTAAGAAAGTCAACCCTCTTCGGACTCCTTTGAAGGAATGGAAGACCACTAAGGGATGATATGCCTTGTGCCCATTTGGGTAAAGTCCAAGGATAATAGCCTTGAGGGAAGGCCCACTGTTCCCTCGAGAAGATCTAAACCAGAAGTCGGTCATAAGAGTAGTGGACTCCCTCGAAGGACCTCAACAGACAAAGCGCTGCCAAGGGATGTAGCCTAGTTCAAGGGCAACAAATATGATGTCCCTTAAGCGGCCAACCAAATATATGGTTACCAACCCCTCAATGGACCACTACTGACCCTTGATAGGCAAAGACAACTGTAGCCACCAACCAAAACCTAACATGGTACTGTTGTCGAGTCAATCCCAAGAGCCATTAATGCTCACTCTTAAGAGATATCTTTGTCATTAATTTCTAAGATATGTATTAAATGTAAAGTCAAGCCCCATTAAATGAAGAGCATGGCTAAGCTGTCTTGATGGTGGGCCCAAGAGGCAAAGGGCATGTCTTAACATGTCCTCGTCTACTTTATCCCTCAATCAAGGGACCAACCCCCATCAAACACGTCAAATCGCTACTATCTCATATAAATAGGCTCTCCTCTCACAAAAAAAGGTATCTCACTGATCGAGCATATTTTCCCCTATATATTATACTATTCATCTTTCAGTAACTTGGGATTCGGAGAGCCTACGTTAGAGCAAAATCAACTAGTTTCACCTGTGTTCACCTCTCTTTTGGCAAGTGGACCGCAAGCACATATCCTCGAGCAAGAAGCGTTGCCAATCGAAAAGGCACCGCATCAATATTCTAGTTAATCAAACTAGATGGGCCAAAGTGTTTAGTAAATTTAATTGTAAGTGAAGAGTTTGACAAGTCAAATTAACAAAGGAGTCTAAACAATTAATTGCTTTCGGAGCACCTTATGGTCATTACCAATGGATTGTGTTACAATTGAGAATATGCAATGCTCAGCAAATATTTCAAAGATGGATGGATGAATCTTTAAAGACCTTAAAAATTTCTGTCTAGTTTATATTGATGATGTTCTTATTTTTTTCAAAGCACTTGAAGAACAAAAGTAACATCTAGAAATTGTTTGTAAGAAATTCAAAGATAATAGGATAACTCTAAGTCTTAATGAGATAGAGTTAGAAAAAAATAAAATAGATTACTTAGGAATAATCGTAAGTTTTACAAAAATAGTTTTTCAACCTCATATTACTACTAAAATTAAAGAGTTCCTAAAAAATTGAAAACATTGAAAGAATTACCAAATCTTTTAGATTTGTTTGATCATGGCAGATAATTTGTTAAAAACCCTTCTAAATGGGAAAAAAAGCATTTTCAGAAAAAATAAAAAATGCCTTGAAAACTCAAAAAAATAGCAATACTAAAATTGATTAGTTCAAAATAGATACAATAAGGTTGTAAAAAATAAAAATAAAAAATTCAAACCAAATTTGAAAGTCTATTTCCCAAAATAAGTAGATTTATTGAGTGTAGAAGCAGGTGCTTCAAATATATTTTGGAGAGTAGTACTCAAAGCAGAAAATGTAACTCAAAATGATCTTTAAAAAATGATTTACTACAAATAGTCAAAGAACAAAAAAGTTAAAATGAGCTAATTTGTGGATATAATTCTTGTAACTTAAACCAAGTGAGTTGAATTGTAATGTATTATTTTTCAGAAAGATCTTTTAGCCATAAAAAATGGTATTAAAATATTTTTCTGGTGTGAGTTGGAAGAGGAATTCCTAATTCTTATATGGATAATGAAATTAAAAAAAAGAAAATAGAAAGTGAAAAATGAAAATTCTGACACCAATCATTTAGAAGTGAGTATTACACCAAGAAGTGACAAATGACATACTTAGCACCAGTCAAGTTCTTAATTAGAACTGATAATAGAGTTGTTCGAGATTTTCTAGAAAAGAAAAAAAAAACGATTAAGGCTAGTCCTAGAAGAGTGAGATGGTCAAATTATATCTCTCAGTTTTCTTTTGAAGTTGTTCATATTAATTCTGATAAAAATGTTCTTGTAGATTATTTCAGTTGACACATATTTGGGCCTAAAATGACAATTTAAGAAATGGCCCAAAAGTGACCCCTTGTGAGGTAGCAGTCCAAAATTATCAAGGAAAAAGGCCGCCAGGCGAATTAGTGTCCTACGGCTCAAACTAAAAGACGCCCAAAAAATGGACTCAAAAATAATAGGCCACTAATTAAGATAGCCAAAGAATGACCTATTAGAAAAATAGTTTTGGCCTATTGGCCAAAAGATATTCTGGAAATTTAAAAGCTAGCAACAAGATAAGAAGATGACGCTAAGGATTCAAAGAAAGCGGCAAGGTAGCAAGCGGTTAGAGGCAAAAGGGCAAAAGAGGTTCAACCAACTCAAGGAGATCCCAATTTTTTTTTGCAAGAATCGGTTGCAAGTCACTATAAAAATGGGAGAGCATCAACAAAAAACAAACAAGTCAAGAGTTCACAACACTCCCACTTCAACTTTCACCAAAGCATTAGCATGCACTGAGTTAAGGTGTCAGTTTTGGCTGACTCAAGATGTTAGTAGTGGCTAACTTTTCTTTTTATTTTTCAGTTCATTAAGATTCATATTTGATGTTCATTTGTGTGAGGTGGTAAACTTGTTTCATTCTAGCACGATATGTTTTCTTTTGATTGTTGAGTGCCACGCTTTTGTCATAGTCATGCGGTCTTGTAGACAATTGAACCTTAGAAATGGCGTTTGTCAACTTCAATACAATCTTGTATTTTGGTCATAACGACTTGGTTCCTATTCATTGGCCAACCAATTTAGATTTGGGTATTATAGAGGCCCAATATGGGGGCAATCCTTCCAACCCAATTGCTCTATTCACAATTTTAGGATTCAAGCCTTGTCTGTTACTTAAGGGATCTAGCGTCCCATCCTATCAGAACCACTTCAATACAATAATTTGAAAAGAAGTTAGTTTACGGCATAATTTTTCATTAATTTCACGGCATAATTTTTCATTAATTTCACCTCGTTTCCATTTCTATTATTATGTGCTTTTGCATCAAACACTCTGGCAAGCCTGTGCATTGCTTACACTCGTTTGGTTCCGATCCACCTCGTTGAAAGGCGACGATTCAACATTTATAGCAAACAACACCAAAACGGATTATTAATCTATCATTTTGCATTGTTATGAAATCAAGGAAAAAAAGGCTTGTTGTCTCTAACTCAAGAGAAGTAAGAAACTCTACACCAAGAGAAGAGCACGCTTGATGTCAACTAATCAATTTCAGTATCATCCAAACCATCAATAATGGTACTTCCTAACAATCAGTCTTGGCTTAACCGTTATAGTTATGCAAATGCCATTAATAATCTAGGTCATTAAAATAATAAAGAGCCAAACAATTTTTATAATCCTGGAATCCCTGAGTAATTTTATGAGCCTTTGAACAAAATATAGAAAACCCATATAATGGGAAAATAGTTGATTTTAGGAGAGCTACAACAAAATTATCATATAAACTAAAAAAGTCTTGTGACAAAATTTGGCTCGTAGGACAGCTTGCAAGAAGTATGGTTCTAACAAGAGTTGTACTAAAGAAACTCATGATTCTGATCTGGTTAACCTAACTAGAAAATTTTAGATGCCCTAGAAATTAAGTTACACAATCCTCATTTAAACAGACTAGGAAAAGTTGCACTTTTGGGAGAAGCAAAAAGAAAATTGTCAAAAGAAGTCTTTGAAAAAGTCAATGGCATGACTCATGAATTAAAGATTAAACCAATTCTTGAAAATGTTATATCCTAAACATATTTTCAAAAATATCATATTAAGGGGATCAATTATGAATTACATTTATATCCTTTTTTCACTTGAAGCCACTAAGTGGGGATTAGTTAGTCAGATTACATCTAATCCGATGGATCATACAAAATACTAGGAATTCCCTATCATGATCAAACACATGATCTATGAAATTCTTAAAGAATATAAGAGAACAGCTCTGACATTCAAAATTGTAAGCTCTATTGGGTAGAAAAAATAGAAAAGTTTTTCCAACCATATTAAATATGGACATTGGAAAAACGTCAATTCCAAATTGAACAAGAAGAAAATATGACATACATATCCTGGAGAAGCAAATATTGAGGACAAAAGTCTTATTTCGTCTTAGGTCGGATTATATGATATTTGTCTAAGCATTCAAAAAGAATTTGAAGATGCACTTGGTTAAGAAAACATTCCAAAACCAAGTTTTTATCACAGATAGAAGGAGATTATTTAAGACCTCATTATTTATTCCATTTAAACAAAATAGTGGAGAAGTTAGAAAGTTCTTGTTTGATATAATCAAATTTCAAGTTGGTGTACCTAAAATGGTAATTGAAAATTTTGGTGAATATTGGGACCAATTTGAATTTGAATTGTCATCTTGTGCCAAAGAGGATATGGATAGAAATGATTATTGGAACACATTGGATTCCCCTTGTAATGACCCGGTATTCCTTAATATTTAAATAATTGATATGAAATCTTATGCTTCTTGGAGATGTTTTTATTACTTGTTATTTTCATATTTTAGTTTGATTTTGAGATTAATGTATAATTTGAACGGTAAAGTACTAATTTTCGAATTTTGATTACCATTCTTGGAAAATTCATCTATTAAATACTCATTAGTTTTCAAAAATAATATAAATAAGTATTCTAGATATTTATTCATGGAGAAGATGCAATTTTGAATAAATTACATGATTTTCCAAATTTTAGACGAATTTGACATTCGAACACAATTTTCGAATTTTCTATGTCCTAAATTGCAATTTCCAAAAATATAAGTAAAACATTTTAATTTTTGGGAAATATATATAAAATTTCAGATTTATAAAGATTAAATTTCATAATTTTGGAATTTTTCTAAATTAATTATGAATTTTCGGATTTTATGCCCTAAAACCCCTAAGAAATGAGTAAATTGTATTTTCTACCCCTAGATATTATTTCTTTCCCTAATTATATATATAATACAAGAAAATAACCTACATTTTTAGATTTAAAAGAGGGGTGGACGAATTTTGGGGGATTTTGGGAGACAAAATTGTTAAATGTTAAATACTTGGTGTATGTTAAGTCTTATCCTCCAAGTTGCTAGATACAATGTATTAATACACTTGTAAAATACCTTCTAGATGCAAGAATACACATCTGACTCTTGTTAATGTAGAGTTCCACTTAAGCTTGTTAGACTCTATACTTGGCCAATTAGGACATTAATTAGAAAATGATTTCATACTAATCTTCTATATCTATTACTTAGGAAAAAAAATATAAAAATCACCACACACACACACACACACACACACTAAAAATCCGATCACTACCCCCTCCATTTCTTCTTGTTTCTTTCAAGTTTTCCTACTCTCCTTTAACCCTTCAAACAATCTCACAACTTTAAACACTTTCCCTTCTTCAAATCCTACAAGGCAAGAAAGACTATCAAGGTAGAAATTTGCCTATGGCATGAGCTAGGGCTATGTTTTTCTTAATCTATTAGCATGTTATCTTCCCTATAAGACCTAGGAGGTCACCATAAGTTGGTTTCTATCTTGGGTTTAAGGGATTTCAAGATGTGTTGGTTATATATGTGAATATGATGATTATGATGTTGTTTTGAGCATGTTTGGTAAAATTCTAGAATAAGCATGCTGAAATTGTTGTAATTATGCCATGTTATTATGTTTTATACCTTGTTAAAGTCTTATATATGTGCTAGAAGCTAGAATTTTAAGTTTTCTAAGCTGAAATTTCGAGGTGTGCATATGCTGGAAATTACTATTCATGCAGAAAACTTGTTTTTGGAGCTGAAAACTTCAGTTTTTATAAGGCTGAAAAATCCAAAAATTCCCAACTGAAAACCTGGGTTTTAAACTATAAATTCAGTGTAGAATAAGCTATATTTACAGGGTTTTCAAAGCTGGAAATTTGGGTTACGAAAGCTGGAAATTTCAGAAGTTGCGCGCTAAAACATTTCGCGTCGTAGTTTGAAAATTTCAGGTTTCGTGAACTGAAAATCCGAAAATTTATCAACTAAAAATCTATTTTACAACCTTGGGAATATATATGTGGATTTCCAATAGGTTTTAGGCTGGGATTTTAGTAGTTTGAAGGCTAGAAATTTCAGTTCGACGTTGTAAATGTCGATTTCCCAAAACTGGAAATTTTGGTACTTTGTGCTGAATTTGAGCTGAATCAGTGTGTACTGTGATGAAATTGTGATTTGTATGTGTTGGAATTATGTTTATAAGGGCCGTATGTGTTTTCGGTGTGGATGGGGCTAGAGTTCGGCCAGACGGCAATGGGCTTGATTGTCTTAAAACAGTTCTCGCCATCCATGTCCTATTCTCATCTTGCATGGACGGAGTGTATTGGTTTTGGGTCGTAAGAAATTCGGCATATGCCCGGGATATGACAACCGCTGTGATTGGTTGGACACTAAAATTAGTTGGAATTGGTGTAATTATTGTGGATATTGTGATTGAAAGCACCAAGATTGGTTGGAATTAGTGTAATCATGAATATTGTGTGGGAATTATAAGGAAGTTATGATAACGATAGTGTGATCTAAAGGTAAAGTATTATGTGAATTATTACGTGACTATGTGCTTTATATAATTTTATGTGCTTTATGTACTCTTTGTGATAATATGCAATTTCACACGAACACCTCATGTCTGTGCGAATTTCTAATCAATATATGCACATGTTGACATTGCTTTTATTATGTTTTTAGCCGGATTTGAGTCACTACCAGATAGGAATCCCTCACTCCACTTATCTCTTATTCAACCAAATTGGAAGAGGTCTTTGGAGTGCGAAGATTGTCTATAAAAGAAGAACCTTAGATGGAGAAAATATTGCTCTCTGCATTACCTTGAGAATCAACCAAGGTCTCAATTCCGCTTCTTTGTAATATTATATCTCTTCCTTAGTTCAAGAATATAAAAAGTGTTCTATCATTTTCTTTCAAGTTATTTAAGTTTTAATTAATTTCGTCCATTAGACGTGTACTCTGTAGTTCTAGTATCAGAGCCTAGTTAGAGGCCTAATTTAGAAGTATGTTGCTATATAAAGATTGTGTTCAACTATTGTAACCATATATAAAATATGTTAATGTTAATATGAGTTGGTATTTTATGTATTTTTGTTACTTATTTAAACTATTGGAGGGGGGGGGGGGGCGTTGGATTTTATATGTAATAATGAAAAAATAATATTTGACCGTAATAGTAAAGTTGCTATTTGTGATAGTAATCAAGGCGTAGAAAAGAAACAGTCTTCAAAATCAACGTATTTTGAAAACAAAAAGGCAAAATCATGGCATAATTAATATTAAATATTAGTTCCCTTTGTTGAATCATAGAATATTAATTCCGTTTGTTGAATCAGAGAATTGATATTGAAGATTTCGAGTTGACTTTTTTTTGTGAAACAGTGGGCTGCTTGATGAACAAAAGTTATTTTGAAATTTATTTATTGTATGTGCGTTACTTATTTTAATTGCAGAATCACAAATATAAAATCGATCGAACTTAGTAAATATATTTTATATATCAGAAACACAAAATAAGGCTTAGTTAAATTTGATTCTTTAATATAATATCACGTGCAAATATACGAAATTTTGTATTGAAAATATATCATTAAGACCATTCCCTTTGCTAATAGTATAATTTATCACCAATCCAATGAAATCCATCGCAAAATTATATAAGTAGACATGACACTAGAGAAACTGATAATTTATTTATTTAACACCAATAACTAATGTCTGTTTTTTTTTTTCCTTGGAGTAAAATAATACACTGCACTCACTAATAAAAAATTCGTGATAGATAGAATTTAGCCACAAACAAAGATATTTGTGACGAATTTGTAATTGAATTCTAGCAAATTAAATTAATTAAGATTTAAAATATAATTGATTAGTAACAAAGTTTATAAAATAATGTTGTAATGAATTTTGTCCATCACAAATTCGTTTGTATAAACTTTATCATTAATCAATTACATTTTAAATCTTACTTTTATTCTGCTATAATTTCGTTACAAATATCTTTATTAGTAATTGAATCCGATCTATTACACAATTTTCATTAGCAAAATTTTGTAGTGTGTTATTTATTCCAAGGAAAATATACAAAATAAAAATTAATCTCTACTTGCTATGACACCATTAGTTAGCGGATAACATAAATAAATTATCAGTTTCTCTAGTGCCATGTCATTAATGAAATTTTAATATATATTAGCGATGGGCGTACTCCATATATATATACACAATAAAATACGAGATATATTATGATCACATGTTTAACTTAAAATTAGATTATATTGTACGATATATTTGGAGAATATTAATATATTCCAAGGAAACAAAGAAAAAAAATTTGGTTGTTACTTGCAATGACACCATTAATTATCAAGAGAGAATAAATAAGTTATTAGTTTCTATAGTGCCACGGCATTAATGAAACTTTCCAACTTTGTAAACCATTAGTCTATATTCTTTCGCAACCACCGAATTTTATCTTTAATTTGTATTTATTATAATTCAGTATGGAAAAACACTTTGTCTTTTAAATTTGGTCCAATAACAATAATAATTTTTATTATTAAAAGGATAACAATTTTTTTTTTTCAACGCTTATTTATATAAAATTAAAAGAGCAATATACCAACTACCACTTAGTACACCGGGATGATGTGCCAGATCTCTTAAGCGAGATATATGGTTCAAATTTTGGAATTGTGAATGGAGCAATTAGGTTGAGAGGATCGCCCCAATAATAGACCTCTACAATATCCGGTTCGGATTAGTCGGCTAGTGAGCCAAAATCGAGTGGCTAAGATAAAAAAAAAAAAAGTCAATACCACACTTTTGATTAAGCCTTGTCTTACTGGTGAGATGCAAGCCCTACAACCTTCATGTCGTAGGATCGAGTTATCGACATTCTTTATAAAAGAAAAAGGCAATACCACCAATCTCACGACAGATAATTACTATTTAAAGGTACTAAATTATTTTCATAACTATTATTTGTCCATTATATTTATTTATACACTATAATAAATTTTATTAGATAAAAATTTG
Organism: Petrea volubilis; assembly: GCA_026212405.1. Lineage (NCBI taxonomy): Eukaryota > Viridiplantae > Streptophyta > Magnoliopsida > Lamiales > Verbenaceae > Petrea > Petrea volubilis. The sequence continues at coordinate 12,847,540 of CM047883.1, forward strand.
ATGAAAATAATCAATTTTCTGATAGAACATAACATTCTAAAATTACAATAATGTAAATAATTGATAAATAAATATATCCAAAGATTCAATTAATTAATAACATAATTCATTTTCAATATTAGATTTTGGTATAACTATGGTATGAGATTCTTTTTAAGTTTATGTAGAAATAGGTGATAAATAATTTTAATATTAAGTTCTTGTAAATGGGACACTATAAATGAAAATAAATGATTTTATCATCTAATAACACACTGATTTTGACTAAGTGTTTTATTCTTTTGGATATAACTATGTATAATTATATTCACATGCTTACACGGATTAAAATGAAAAATTATTATAATTATATACCTATCAAATTAAAGTATAATAAGAGTATCTATCTTCCTCAACATGATGTTTAGGTGATAATGGTAAAGTTTCTAATTTCTTATATATAAAAAAATGAATTAATATATATGGATAAAATAGATTTATATAGAATTTTTGAGGTGGTAGTCAGTGTAGTTGTTGTTGTTGGTTATATATATAAAATCCATTCAAAATACTTTATAGATGTTGCAATCGAAATGCCACACACATCCAAGGAAAAGGCGAGAGGAAAAGGAAGTTCGAATCTACAACCTCAATAGTTTTAGACTCAAACTTTCACCATTGGGCTACAACTTCAATAGCAAGTGTAGCTATTGATATTTGGAAATATTAGTTATAATTTCAAAAGTCACACATATGGTATGATTAAGCAAGATGATATTCAGTTTTTGAACACGTACGTAGCAAAAGAGCTAATTAGTTTCGGTTTAACTACGGGACCTCTTAGAAATATTAATAAAATTATACACTTGAGTCCTTTTGAAATAACAAAAATCTCTCTTCTACGTTTACAAATTTGTACGAGTTCGTGGGAAGGAGAGGCCTCATGACCATGAAGTCATGCATTCGAATTCCAACAATATTGATATTAGTGTGTTGAATAGCAGTGTATAATTTATTATAGGGATAATTAGTATAATAATTTTTTTTTTTGTATTTGATGAATAGCAGTGTATAATTTATTATATAATAATTTATTTTTTTTGTATTTGATGATAATTGATGTTATAGTTTGAGAATTATCGATAATTGCTGTAATAGTTTGAACTTCATTCGAAATTATTGATGTTGTTGATTATATATAATAAATCGATCTAAAAAAAAAATTATATGAATTAGAATTCCCAAAGGAAATTGCCGATGTTAGCAAAAACATTAAATGATTTTCCTAATCTCAACTAAAAGGGGGACAACAAAAACACCTGCCTGAAACACGTAGTTATTGAAAACTTTGTGCTAAAATACAAAATTAATATCCAAGAAAATATGTAAATTTAGATCGGAGATTTCGACCAAGGAAAAAATGAGTATAATTTTTTATTTTCCTAATTTTCTATGGTCATGTATTTAACCTCAGTTGTTGTTGTTATTTATTTATATATTCTTTTGATACAATTAACTTGGGTCATTTTATAAATGTCAATCGAAACTTCACATGTGCACACATACACACACACTTCCAAAGAGAAAGGGTAAAGGATAAGAGGGTTCAAAGGGAGGACCTCAATGGTATTGATTCGTACCCTATCACTGGGCTACAATCACAGTGGCTAAAATATACATAAAAAAAAGTGAATTGGACGAACTAATATTGTCATGCTCTTTTTCACTTAGGATTATTTTTTTTTTTGGTCGGATGAATTCCTTGTACACTTCAGTAACAAACATTTTATGTTGGATAGAACTTTGTTTTACAACTAAAAGTAATGATTTATGACAGATTAAAGGATAAAAATTAAGAGTTAAAATATAATAAATCAATGATGAATAATATATTAACTAAATTTGACTGACAAATCCATTACCGAAATTATATTTTCTAACGGATTTCATTGAATTTATAATGAATATTGCCATTAATAAAAGAGTCCGCATTTAAAGTAACAAGAGAATTTTTGACTGTATAGATTTATGATAAGGCCTTCATTAAAATATAAACTAATCATATAAAAAGAACAAAATTACACTCCTTACAAATGAATATACTCAAATACTGTAATCTTTGACAAAATTGCATCAATCACGTAACCATCACTGCTAGAAAATTGATGATTTGTGCAGTAGTTTGTGACCGATTTTTGCTGAAACTTGTCGCAAAACTTTTTTGCCAACAAATTTGCGACCGACTGGAGTTGGTGACAAAAAATTTAGTTGCAAAATTTGATACCAAGTTTATCACTGATTATCTTTAAGACCGATTTTGCGACCGAAATTGGCAAATCGCAAAAAGATGCTTTACGTGGAGCTTGGGTGATGACGTTTGCAACGAACTAGCCTAGTCGGAAAATTGGTAAATTTGTTTAGTATTTGTGACCAACGGCGTCCGTTGCAAATTTCGTCGCTCTAAAAAAAAGGTGGTATAGACCCTAAACCGACCTCACTCCCACCCCCCAACCGCCAAAGGAACGCAACAACAAGTTGTGAAACAAACAACATTCGTTGTGCTCAATGAGAGCCAAAATTTGGACATCATGGTTATAGTTGAAGCATGTTACCGTTGCGCCACTTGACCTTGTTGTGTATAGAATAGTTTTGCTTATATTTAACATATATTTATGCGATATTTTAAATTTAAATTATTTAAATGAATTTCATTAATTTTATCAATTTTTGTAATTTATTAATTTTACTAATTTTTGTAATTTATTATCCAATTATTTTTTTACATTAAAAATATTTAGCCATTTACCTTTGACTTTATTAAAATTAATAACTTAAAAACATTTGTTTAAACAATTTCAAATACTAATTTTATTTCCCTATTGAGTAAAATGAACAACAACCATCAATCAATTTAAATACATAGTCAAATATATAATTATATCACATTGAATATGTAGGCACACCCCCTCTTCAGTCCTCCAACGACCTCAAGCCAAATCTATTTGCGAAATAAACCGATAGCTATTGTTTTTAAAACATATATATAAATGAGCACTATATATATATACAATTAATCAAAGTTACATCAATATCAGTAGGCATCTCAAAATATACATTCTACAAAGTACGAATTTTTTAAATAAATTCAACTATATACTAGATTTACTAAGTGTGCAATTGAATAACTGTCTTGGTCTGTCAATACAACGTTTTCTTTTTTTTTTTTTTTCATATTATCTCTCTCTTCTATTTTTTCTCTGCTCTAATTCAACATTGTTATTTTTTTTCATTTTATTTTCTCAATATATTCTCCTACTTTTATCTCATATCACTCTATTTAATATTTTTCAATTCTCATATTCAATTACTTTTCTATTAATCATATAATTTTGTTTTATTTTAAATGAATTACTTTACTTTTCACTTATAATAAAATTAATAAATAGTAAAAAGTATTCATATATAAAATTCAAAAAATTTATGATGTAATTTATTAAAATTTAAATACATAATTAAATAATATATATTATTTTGCACACACATCGAGTATGCACAAATAACTAGTACTAATTATTAGCATATATATCTTTCATTCATTATTTCATAGTATTAGAATGATTAATACTTTTAAATTTATAACATTAGTTATACATATCAATAAACAAATATTTCAAAAAAAAAAACCATTGGAATAGGATCTAATTTGATTGGTGACCAAAAACTTTTTAAAAAATAAAATAAAACCTTTGCGATGGAAAAAATCGGTCACAAACGTGGTCCACGATACAAAATAATTTTGCGACTGACAACGCCGGTTGCAAAAATGATGACAATTTTTGTCTTTCCGATTTAATAGGCTTACATGTATTTATTGGTTGGAAAATCTAATTTATTTTTCCTAAAATTTTGGGCTCTAGAAAGTCCTTTTTTTTTAGTATTTTTATTTGATTTTTTTTAGAATTTTTTAATTATATTTATAGCACTTAATTTAAATATAAATCATCAAATAATCATGAAATTGTATTAAAACTTTATAAAATCTTTTTTTTTGAAGAGAGTTATAAATTAATTGAATCATATCTATAGTAGAGTTATTAGTTAGATCTTATTTTTAATTTTAACTTCTTATTGTTTGAAAGTGAGATTATTGTACAATTATTGTTGATTTTGACTTTCTTCAATAGCTAAAATTGAAAAAAAAAAGGATGAATTCAATTATTTATAAATAAAGAAAAAGAAAAAAAACCATATAAGTTTGTATCATTATTGAGATATTAAAATAACTATCATGAATATTAATACACCGTATCGAATTCGTAACAGTGATTCTCTTCTTAAAAACAAACTGATTAAGAAATAAAATTTTATTACCCAATAAATAATATTAACTAGGTTCGTGCATGTAGCTAAATCAGAATTTTATAATTTTCACAAAATAAATTATAATCTCACATTAAATTTACGAAATAAATAAAAAATAAAAAAACATTTATTGGTTTTTAGGTTACTGTAAAAACATTTATTGGCTAATGGTGAAAAAATGGCATGAAAAGAAAAAGATATAAAATTTTATTAAATTATTATAAATGATACGAAAAAAGAAATAGAAAATTACAACTAGTAAATCTTATGATCTATAAAACAGAGAAAAGGAAAAATAAATTCAATTAATAATATGAGCGATAATATGGGAATTATTTTTAAGAAAATAATAGTTTGGGAATTATTATTTTTTGTTGGATTAATTTTTTGGAAAAAAAAAAATGCCTAGAAAATACCTTGAATAAATTAAAAAAATTTAGAATGTATAACATTTTTGAAAGTTCTTTTTGACTACCAAATAATTTCGTGTCACTCAATTGGTGAAAAAGAAGTTGCCAAAAAAAAAACAAAAAAAAAAAATGTCAGCCCAGCCCTGTTCGTTATATATAGATACGGATAGAGCTGTATCTATATATCTATCGCTTCATTGCTTGGGGGGCTTTGTTTGTTCCATCAACGCCATACGAACACCACTCACACACAATCAACAGAAAGGACACCCTGACGACGCCACAAAATCGTTGGGGGTCTGTCATGTAATTACGAACTTGTTCGTGGACTCGATTTCTTGACTCGGGTCCCAGATCTGCTTCAAATCACCCAAAAAAAAAAAAAAACACGGTTCGATTTTTGGCTTAAATCATTACCCGATAACCTGGGATCTCTTCTTGGTGTGATTTCTCGTACGGGTTCTTGTTGGAATTTGATTTTATTTGTTTTTGCCTTAATATTTTTTTTGGAGATAGATTTGTTGGTTTGAATGTTTGTTGTTTGATCGAAATTTGCAATGTGGATGTCTTTTTGTTGCATAATTTGTTGATTCGGTCTTTTTTCGGTCTCTTGTTTGTTTCTTGTGTTGATTAGCTTGTTGATAGAAAAATATTTGAGCTTGTTGATTGGTTGATAAATGAAATTTGTGATAGGCAAATGAGATAATTTGCCTACTGTGACCGTTGCTCAGGATCCATTCGAATTAGAGCAGGAGAAGGGACCATTATTTCTTAATTTTGTGAACCCCACATAAGCTTTTAAATTAGTGTTGTAACTCTTAGCTAAGACTGGTTTTATTTGGGTAATTAAGCTGCTGTGGCTAGATGATATAGTTGGTGAGAAATTATGAACGACATGGGATAAAAGAGGAAATGTTTAAAAGGGAAATGGATTTCGGCAAGGATGATGGCTGGACTTCTTGTTTGATCCTATTCTTTTGTTTTCCTTCTTTTTCTTGGGTTTCATTTTGATGCCACATGATTAAATAAATAGGGTCGCGTTCTACGTTCCAGTTCCAAATCAATGGACTATCTACAGTAAGCAAAACTGGCTTCGGACATATGTGGACCAATAAAATTCTTTAGCACGATGTTTGTTTCAAAAATTTTTTTAAGGAAAAGAAATGCTTAGGCAATGGAAAGGGGAACCGAAGAAATTCAAAATCCTAAAATTGTTTGGTTAAGGCAAATGTTGAGGGAACTTTTTTTCTTTTTCATTTTTAGAGAAGTTGTGTCTTTATGATTCTTCTAAAATGCGATGTCAATGACATGAAGGTGTTGGTGATAGCAACATGAGTATTGAAAATGAGGAAGTGACCACAGTATGCTTTTTCCTGAATTTGTCTTATTTCCTCATTAGTTTGTGGGGAAAACAAATTACTTTACCATTTCCACCTGATTTCCTGTAGTGACCAAATAGCAAAAGTAATGTTTTTACCATTTCCCATTTTTTTTTTTTTTCCCCTTCCTAAGATCCTTATACCAAGCATAGTGTACCCTCCGCCTAACCCCAAGAAATATTTTAAGGTGAGAAATCTTTCAATTGGTGCCGTTGCACTCCGTGTAGCATTCATAAATTTATATTATTTCTTTAGGATCTTGATTCTAGATCAATTAAATGTGTAAATACATACTAATATTATTCATATAATTAACAGCCTTTCCATTGCGCGTCCACTTTTTTAATGTTTTTCAAGTTTATATAATTTTAGCTCTTCCCCCTGTACCTACTGGATGTGACTTATCATAAGCTCGATCACTATGATGAGTTTATAAGGATCACTTTATCAGAAGGATCTTTCACATTGTTTGGTAGATTTGGTTCTCATAGGTTAGTAAATTCTTGCTTGTCATTTTCTTTTTCTGCTTATTAAAGTTCGTGCTTTTATTGCCAGATGTGGAATGGGTTTGGTAATTTGTCTTCAAATTGTAGCACATCTTTGTTGAGCTGCATTTGACATTCTTTTGGCTCTCAGGTTCATCAAATAGGTCCTCTTGCTTAATGGTTTTCCAGATTTGAGGTTTGGGTTAGATGAAATTCACTCCGTGCCTATGCTTATTTTCCACTTCCCCTGTGGCTGGATTCTTTGAGCGGTGTTACTGGGTTATGTGATTAACTTTCTGGTTCGGGGGCCAAGTCTCCGTTAAGATTTATCATTTATTGCTCAGGAAAGAAAAAAAAAAAGGGAAAAATTAACAATAGCAGAAGTTACTAAGGTTATCCATGTGCTTCCATTGATCAATACAGTTTCCAAAGTATTTGGTTTAGTACAGGCATAAATCTTCTGTTTCTTTGATCCATTGAAAAGCCTTTTTTCATTTGCTTCAAATTTAAGTTGTAGGAGATCATCTTGTAAGATCTTTAGGTTTGAGGCTACCGTTGATTTAACTTTATGTTTTGAAGTTCCATTCCACAGTTTTTAGCAACATAGAATTCAGATCTAGAAGTAAGACTAAAAGAATGCTTAGTTGAAATGCATTAATAGTTTGTTTGGGAATTTTGCACCGGTGCCCCAATTGCATGCAGCCAAAATTTTTTTTCGTGTTTTTACTTTTTCCTGCGCTGCATTAAGAAAGAATTAATTAGGAGTTCCCTTTTTACTTCACAGCCAATTGGAGTCTCTCCTCTATTAGAAACTAATAAGTGACTACCTCATTTGAAAGATTAAGCAGTTATATTTAATATCTCTATAAACTATGCCATGGTACACTTCACTTATCTATATCGCGTGATCCTCTATAATATTATTTGCTTCGTCTCTCTCACTGAAAGATCCAGCCTGTGGTGCAGCTGGAGATTTTTGTTTCTTTTCCATCCTAGCTAGTAATTGATTCATTTTATGAGTCGTGTTTAGATAATTGGCCGTTTCATCAACTAGGCAATTACAGCTTTGAATTCTTGTACTCTTTCTCCTCATCATTGTCCCCCAACTCTTGTTATGGACTTGTCTTTTTATTCCACGCATCTTGCATTCGTGTCAGTTTTAGCATATTATGGTTATGGAGGTCCGACAACTCTGACGAGAATGACACTTATCATTATATACCAGTACAGATGTCGATGCAATGTTTTACGGAGTTGCTTGCTTCTTTCTTTTTGCATGCATAAATAAAGAAAGACTAAGTTTCTGATTTTGTTTTAGGCCATTGAGTTGATCTAAGGAAGGCGTCTCAGACTAAGGATGAAGGCACTAATTCTTGTTGGAGGCTTCGGTACTAGATTGAGGCCATTGACACTAAGTGTGCCTAAGCCACTTGTCGATTTTGCTAACAAGCCCATGATTTTGCATCAGGTATAATATTTCTGTTTCATTAAGGGTTAATTACTAGAAATCCCTTGAGGTTAGGCCCGTTTCACAAAAACCCATGGTATGAAAAATTAGTTTGGTTCCATGTTGCAGGATACCCCAACTACCTGCAAAACCAAACGCTGGGGGGTATATTTTAGTTTTACATACCACAACGGGTTCTGTGAGAACGAGCCAAACTTCAATTTTTTTTTCCTCTTCTGTCTCTCTCTCTCTTTTCTTTTTCGCATTCTTCTCCTAATCAACCCTTAAAGTAAATTGAACTTCCAATTTGAGATTATGTGTATACAAATATGGTCATACTGTTGTAAAATGGGATATATTACTGTTTGATTGCCCTCCAGATGCTGTATTAACTCTATTTATGTTCTTCCAATCATGCATGTATGTTAACATTTCCATTTGACATTGAATCAGATAGAAGCCCTCAAGGCCATTGGAGTGACTGAAGTAGTCCTGGCTATCAATTATCAGCCAGAGGTAAACTGCTGATGGGCTCTCTGTTCTCTAAGGTTGTGTTGGGATTGGCAGGTTTGGAGTTAAGGATTTGAAATTTGTAATAACAAATCCATTGAGCTTGTTTTGGATAATGTCATGTTATAATGAATCTTGAATCCTTTAACTCCTATGCTGAACTATGTTTTGAGTGGTTCTGGTTGATTTGGAATCCACATAAGTGCAAACAATACCTAAGTGCAAATATGCTGATTAAAGATATTAACTTTTTTATTAGATTTAACGAGGTCTTCTTGTGCAGGTAATGCTGAATTTCTTGAAAGATTTTGAGGAAAAGCTTGAGATTAAGATTACATGTTCACAAGAGACTGAGCCCCTTGGAACGGCCGGTCCCCTTGCTTTGGCTAGGGACAAGCTAATAGATGATTCTGGTAAACCATTTTTTGTCCTTAATAGTGATGTTATCAGTGAATACCCACTCAAAGAGATGATTGCATTCCATAAATCCCACGGAGGTGAAGCTTCTATTATGGTGACCAAGGTAAGTCCACCCTTAGATTTCTTTAGTTGAATATTTGTGAATGCATGAATGACATGAGTTAAATAAGTAATTACAACGCCCTTCCCCTATGACTATGTTCAGAGTTACACATGCCTCCCTCGTAACTTGATCTCCGTCTTACAATCACGCCCTTCTGCCAGTCATTCTCCATCAATTTTTCATAAACTTCCCCAATTTGTTCTGATAAGTTTTGTTATTTTGATAATTTTTCCATGGTGAAGAGGAGGTATTTATAATTACAGAATTGACCCTGTTGTGTATTGATCTAGGTGGATGAGCCTTCAAAATACGGTGTTGTTGTAACGGAAGAATCTACTGGACAGGTAGAGAGGTTTGTCGAGAAGCCAAAGATATTTGTGGGTAACAAAATCAATGCTGGGATTTACCTTTTGAGCCCTTCTGTGCTTGACCGTATCAAATTACGCCCCACATCGATCGAAAAAGAGGTTTTCCCAAAAATTGCCGCAGAGAAAAAGCTCTATGCAATGGTCCTGCCCAGTTTTTGGATGGACATCGGCCAGCCGAAGGATTACATCACGGGACTTAGGCTCTACCTCGACTCTTTGAGGAAGAAATCATCTTCCAAATTGGCCTCCGGGGCCCACATAATCGGAAATGTGATTGTGGATGAAAGTGCTAAAATAGGGGAAGGGTGCTTGATTGGGCCGGATGTAGCCATCGGGCCTGGCTGTGTGGTTGAGTCGGGCGTGAGGCTATCCCGCTGCACAGTCATGCGTGGAGTCCGCATCAAGAAACACGCGTGCATATCGTTTAGTATCATTGGCTGGCACTCGACGATTGGTCAGTGGACCCGGGTGGAGAACATGACTATTTTGGGAGAAGATGTTCATGTTGGCGATGAGATTTACAGCAATGGAGGAGTTGTTTTGCCTCACAAGGAGATCAAGTCCAGCATTTTGAAACCAGAGATAGTCATGTAAAGGGTCTGTTTGTTAACAATAGTTTGTTAGTCCTTCTTCTTCTTCTTCTTCAATTTTCTTCCAGTCCAATTGTATAATTTAATCACTGCCAGACATTCTGCATCGGTTAAACTTACAGATATATATATATATATATATATATATATAGGGTTAATTACGAAAATCCCCATAATGTTTGGTTTGTGTTACGGAAACCTTTTTAACCATAGGTAGGCTTTGTCATTGAAAAATAAAAAATTAGGTGGGCGTTTGTAACTTTTCATGCAGTGAAAATGGGCCAAAATTAGGGTGTTTTTTTTTCGTACTTAGCCCTAGATATATAAATATAGATATGGTCACTGGTGTGAAATGTGTAATGTGTATACATTGAAATAAATTTATCCGCTTTCTTCTCAGTTAAACTGTTGTTTGTTATGTAAATGTTGCCTGGTGTATGCATTAAATCTTGTTATTTGCAAATTGCAAGTAAATCGTTATGCCTCTATATGATAAAACTTAAATAATAATGATACTCAATTTTAGTCAGTATGTATTGGAACATCACTTCTCAGACTGGATTTAGAATATCCTTGCATGGGGGTGGCGGATCTGGGTCTAGATGGATATATGTAATCAGAGCTCAACTTTTCAATTTAATTTCCTTTGTACTACATTTTGGTCTTGAAGAGAGAGAGAGAGAGAGTATTCTCTAAATTATGAAGCAGACAATTATATCATTTGCTATGTTGCATGGATATGGATATGAGGACATGGATATGATTATATCATTTGCTATGTTGCATGGATATGGATATGAGGACATGGATATGCACGACATCATGAAATTTTTAAAAATTATATGATACGACACGTTTCCAACAGGGTAATATCAATATAATTTTTTATTATTGTTTTAATGATAATATGATATAATATTTATATACTTACACATTTATACATATATATATATATTTAGATTTAGTATACGATTTTTATATACATATTAATACAAGCATGAAGAGAAAGAAGTTCCTATCGATGATTATATTGCAATTTTTTTTTTTTTGTAATTTACGGACAATCTATTTTAAGAGAAAAAGAAAGTTTTAGATTTGATAAAATATAATAAGAAAAGTAAGGTATTGGATGCAACAACAATCTTTTTGAAGTAACTTTACAAACTCTTCATTTTTTTTAATTATGTTTTTATTATTGGAATACCTTAAAAAAATATATAGGAAAACACTAGTATGTTATTGATAGTGTTTCGATACAGCATCAAAAGTATCAGATTCTTATAATTTATGGACATGCCACAAGGAGCATCGGGCACTTGTTGGGGGAGTGTCTTATCTAAGAAGGTGTCCAACACTGCATGACTCTAATTTTAGGAGTATCCGTACAATATAGGAATTTGATGCCAAGAAACTCCTACCAGATGGTAGTTCAATTGTTTGAGCTTTCGATTGATTCACTGTATCTGAACCTACCTTGGAGCAAATATTAGCTGGTTAGTACTATTGTGGTAGTTTGTATATATCATCTAATTTGTAGTATTACAACATATCCACTTTCTTGATTTATCCAATTCCAATTTGATACACTATATTACACCCTAATATAATGTCCATTTTACCATCTTACCCTTTCTTGTACACAATCATTAATGACGCAATGTTTGTCATTCTTGAGAAGCATTTTTACCCCTATAAATAGAGTCTTTGGTCAACCTATTTTCCCACATAAATGAGGATCCTACTCGATCAATCAAGCGAAGAGAGATTACTCTGATCACATTGAAATCCTTCAAGCAAACACTGTCCTCCCATCAATTGTATCCTAGGTACTCTTCTCGACCCTATCTCCTCATTTGCCCTATTTTTCTTATTTTCTAGAGTACATTTTTTAGTTGCTTTTCTAGTCAAAAAGATTATGAAGCCTTGGATAGTCAAAACGAGTGTTTGAGTGAGGGACTCCCCACAATAAGCGAGTCCTTCCCGATAAGTGATTCGTCTAAGGAGGCAGTTTAAGCCTCACTCATCTCATATAGGGAGGCTAGCCAGGCTTCCACCTCGAGGGCCTTGCATGGAGAGAGCTCTAGATCCACTAGGGGAATAAGAGCCTCAAGTTTTATAGGGCCCTGCACGATTAAATCATGGAAAGATTGGTTCAACAAACAATGGAGGGACTTAATGAGGAAGGTTGAGAGACTAGTGGCCAAAGGGAAACAAGGAGGAATGGCGAGGTTGTGGAGAGACCAATCAAAAGAATCAAACCCGGCCATCAAACCTTGGTCTATTATGGAGACATCATGTCAGATTTGAACGATAAAGGCTGCAATCTCCTAGGGACCTTCCACATAAAATTTCCCTACTTAATTATCGAGCCTACTCACAAGTATAGGATGACTGATCCACCTGAGAACTGGCGAGCCATCAATATTGCTCACCTCACCAACAAGCTTAGAATCCCTATCAATGGAGACATCACCAACATTCACCGTAATAGGTCTGAGCCCTGCTCAACTAACCTCGAACTCATATAGCCTCCTCCACTATGTTATTCTCATGCGGAGTTATAATTAGAGTGCTATGGTCCAAAATTTCTTAGAAATTTTCTAGATAAATGCCTTTCTTTGTTCATCACCCAATGGAGTAGGCTTATTCTTTGGTAACTCGAAGAATGGGAAGAAGCTCATAGAGACCCTATCCTCGCCGTATAGATAGGACTAGAAATCAAATTGGGTTTTTATTCACTCTAAAAAGGGTTGGACTGTCAAAATCGAGTGGGTGAGAAATAAAGAAGCACACGTGGGCGATCGAGGTCACCCAAGCTGGGGCAACAAGTGGTATCAAACCTAGAAGGATTGAGGCGCTATGTGCCCTGACTTCTCAACTCAAGAAGCACATCTTGTTAAGGTTGGGTGCTCTCGAGCAGAGTTATATGTTTTTGATATCGGTTTTAGTAAATCTTTACTACCGTCAACCTTTTCCTCAGACGATTACTTTCCTATTATTTTATGTCACAATCAGCTCTTGCTTTGAGTTCATTGTCGTTGATTTGCCTATTTATGTGTTTTGTATAGATGAAGAACTTGTAATGGCTATTTGTCAAGCTTATATCGAGAAGGCTCTGACCCTGAGGCAGAGCAAGCAGGGCCAAAAGAAAGCTAGGGGCACTTTTTCTAAACACAACTCCCAAACCCAAACTCGATCGGGGTAGAAAAGTTCCCAAGTCCTTGCTCGTGTTCCTGAGGTTGCACTTTTCTCAGCTCCTCGAGCACAATCAGCTATTCAAGGCAAGCAGAATAGGCATATCAAGGAAGCTATCTCTATTTCAAACTCTTCTCAGGTAATATAGAAGAGGAACGCCTCAGAGATTCTTGGCAAAGGTAAGAATCCCGTGGGGCATTGAGTGAAGGTTTATAATTCCAAGGAGGAGTAGATCCTCCAATACAATTGGGTGTAGAAGCCCCGATTTGAGAAGTCTAGGAGTGTGTCGAATAGGTCTACGCTTAAAAATAAAGCTTCCAAGGTGTTACAACAAGTTTACCTGTCCTCGATCTTTGAGAAGGATCAAGGATCAAAGAATCCGTATGTGATCATGAAAGAAAATACATAGTATATTTCTTGGTATGTTTGTTTTACTTTCAAAAGGAGATTACAAATATTTTTGTGAGTTGGATCATTGGAAGGGGTATTGATTATAATCAAAGGGGATCCAACTAATTACAAGAAGGGGATTCAATTGACAATGCCTAGACTCTAGTGTCTTTTTATTGCTTTTTCTATTCGTATTTATTTGCTTTCTTTTAATTTCTACAAATTTCACTCACTTATCAATGCTTAAACAGTGGATAAATTATAAGTTTGGTACTTGGTAATCCGTTCCTTGTGGGAACAATACTTCACCTTCACTTTATTACTTGAGCCACCCATACACTTGCGGAAAAATTGCCAACATTAATCTTGTATTCTACGAACATCAATATATTATTCAATTCTTCACAGATTATGTTAGGGAGGAATTTTGAAATGCATACTTTCCACCTTAAGAAGTTCCATGCTGAACCTTGAAAAGAAGTTCTTTGAGGACTCAAGTCTCCTATTGTTTGATTTTGTGTAGATGAGTAGGGGCAGTTTGGTCAAGCTTTGCATGGAAAAATAATGCACGGATTTCTTCATTAGTCGTTATAACTTACAATCGAGTTGGGCACCTATCGGACATACCATGTCAAGCCACGCCTTGGAAAGTTTTTACAATCAATTTTGCCACGAAATCGTCATCGATGTTGTGTACTTTAATAGTGTGCTTGAACTGGATAAGATGCTCTTTGGGATCAAACTCCCGTTTGTATCAAGGAAGGGATAGTGGAATCTTGGCATTGCCCAGGAGATGGGCAGAGCGGGTTCACATGATCTCAAGTAAGGAAAGAGCATGTTCACATGGTCTCCTCATTAAGTGCGACGTGGTTTGATTGGGGTAGTATAGGCAGATGTGCCAATGAGTTTGTCAAGCTTGCGGTTGAGGTGATCTATTCTCTGGTAGAGTTCCTCAACTTCCTCTCTTCTATTTCCTCTTCTTCTGATCTCGTCGATGCTCCTGTTCATTTCGAAGACTTGATTCATCATTTCTTCGACATCAGCTTTCCTTGGTTAGGGATCAGTAGCTGAGCATTGCTCATTTTCGACTGGTCTTGGATTTTCCCTATTTGAGCGTGAAGCCTGCACAAAGGACTTTATCGCTTCTTTCTCGGTGGTGCTTCAAATGGATCTCATGTACTCTCTCCCATACTATTTGAGGGGAAGGTAGCGGAGGCGCTTAGATGGCTAGCGGTATGTCACAATCATTTGATCGATATTGGTCACATAGCCTTCTACAAGGATTGAGCTGTTTTGAGGTCATCATGACCAGGTTTTTGCATGTTAAGGTTGTACACAAGATCTTGGTTGTTGGAAAATTTCTGGGTTTCATCATGCTGAATCTGGGGGCCA
Organism: Petrea volubilis; assembly: GCA_026212405.1. NCBI lineage: Eukaryota > Viridiplantae > Streptophyta > Magnoliopsida > Lamiales > Verbenaceae > Petrea > Petrea volubilis. The sequence continues at coordinate 12,862,570 of CM047883.1, forward strand.
TCTAGCAAGGGATCTCAGTAGGAACAAAAAAGGGGTCCCTTATTATACGTGGTGGCTCTGCACATGTTTACCACTCCTCGTTGACAAATTGATAGGCCCTTCCTTTAGCGCCAAAATGATGAGGTTGTTTCTTTGCCTGGTCCATTCCCTTGAATAGAAATAGAAAATGAGCTGGATAGGCCATCAACCTGTCAAGATAGTGATCACATGTGAGCTTGACAAAAGTGTATTCAGTGAAGATCCTCTGATAATTAAGTCAATAATGGGTATTGAACAGAAGATCAAAGGCAATATAAGTGTATTAACTCAGTAAAAGTGCATTACGTACCTATAATTAGTAAATGTACTACTATTCATAGGTTTAGGTGAGAGGCAATGTTTTGAAAAGCCACCTAGACTAGTCAGATCACTAACTGGTCAAGAAAATGGCCCAATTAGACTCTCTAAACTGGAAGCTCCTCAAAACTGATGTATTTTTGAGAGAACTGGTAGAACATGCGGTTCAAATGATGAACTAGTTGAACTGGTATTGGGTTACCAAAACCGGTCGGATCACTACAGAATATAAATTAAGCCCCCAAGTTCCTGAACCTTAATGTTTTTTTCCCTCATTTTCTCTCTTTCCATGAGCTGATCTATAGCCTCCTGACATAATAGCTGTTTTTGTTTTTATTTTCAGGCAATTGATGGCCAAGAAATCAAGGGAAATTCACAAACTTTCTCAAGGTTAGTTACTTTTCTTGTATTAATTACTTAGTTATATCTCATTTTTTGTGTGTTAAAAAGTTAAAAAATCCAAATTTTTATTGCCTAGCTTGCTCGATTACATAAGATTTTGGGTATTTCTAATATTTTTGTAATGATTTATATTGTGAAGTGATAAAATAATTTCTACATATAATTGTTGTTTTTTCGTCATTTCCTATTTGCCATTTTCCGCTCGATTTTTATTTTTCTTTTTGTAATCTATTGTGCTGCTAATCTGAGTAGTGACGCGGGATGACGTGTTGAGGCTAACGCTCACATTTTCTTAAATTGAGCATTATTAAAATGATCAATATTGGGCAATTTTTGCCATGAGTGTAAATTGACAAGTGGGCAGTGAGCTATTAAGCTCCATTCGCCAATTCTCCATTCACTAAAGTTTGGAAATTTTTTGGTGACATAATGATTAGGGCCTAGCGTATCATATTCTTGCTCACTAGATACCAATTATGGTATGTATAAATCTTGGTATTATTCTGCTATATTGATTTCGGTCGTATGTGTGTGTGTATGTTATGTTTTTGTCGAATCAACTTATTTAATTGTGCATTGATATTTTTTCATTATAATATATTCATTGGTGTTTTATTTTCCTAAGTTATTTATTGGTAGCTTTATTTTTGAATTTGTTTAATAGTGGAGCAAACTTTTAAATGTGAGATTGTTTTCATTGTGCAATAAAAGATGTCTTCTGGATAAAGTATAGATGTTGGTAGTTTCGCTCTTACGTCTACTTCATCACAAAGGGGCAAGCCCGATATAACTCGGAATCATGTGACAAACAAAATGGTTGATGACAAGAAAGTTATATATTGTTTATATTGCAAAAAGATGTCAATTGGTGGGGGGTATGTGTGACGAACCAGTAAATCTTATTACGTATTATTATAAATTATGTGAAACTAATATCAATTGTGTTGTGAGATTTATTTCAAATATGTGATTTTATGCATAAATTTAGGATTAATGTGCAATATTATGCATGCCTCATGATAGCACGATCACTTCTTTAGTAATGAAATATCAAATTTATGTATTTACTACTACTAATTTAGAAAATTATATATATGAATACGAGATTTGGATTAATTCGATAAAAAGGTATAGTTTAAATAAAAACCCACATTTTATGTATATATGTAGGGTCTAAATATCTATAAAATATGAATAGTTGCATAATATCCTAAAATTAATATAATTCTAAAATATAATTTTATATAATACCCATATATGTCTATCTTGTATATATATATATATATGTATGTAAGTATATATATATTAAAATGTTCAAGTCAATATCATTATTTATACTAACTTATATATATATATATATATATATATTAATTTGTCTATTTTCTATAGGTATACATACATAAGAACTTATATATATATATACTAACTTTTATATATTCATTTGTTTATTACCTAAAGATATAGGTATATATATATATCTACGTGTTTATATATATATAGGTCTATATATGCTTGTATACATATCTATATACTTATCTATATTATCTCTATCTATATAATTATATCTACATGCTTGTGTATATATATATATATATTATGTATAGATATAACTATATATATACGTATTTATATATACATATATTTGTGTGTGTGTGTGTCTATATAATATGTTTATATAAATATATCTGTATATATATATGTGTGTGTGTGTGTGTGTGTTTGTAAAATATCTCAAGATGTAAGATTCCACCATTTAATGTCCCTTAATACTTGGAAGATTTTCATTCATATAGAATTTGAGTCATTAAGGTAGAGCAACAACCATGAAAATATAGACTTATTAGTTAGATGAACACATTTATTAGCAACACTTAGGTGTATGTATTTAATCATTACATTATATTAATTTAATAATTCTATTTCACAACCTTAAATTCTATAACTAGAGATTGAATCACACTTCTCCTCCCTTCCCCATCACAAAAACTATCCCCCTCTCTGTCTATCTATATACATCCAATTTTTCTTCTAAAACCCTCTTTGCATATATTCCCACACCTATATATATATATATATATCTCCCATATATACATATATACCTTTCCTTCTTCAACTACACATATTTACTCATATATCTATACTTCTCTACTTAGAAAATATTTGAAGAAGGTAGAAAGAATTATGGTCTCATAAGTAGTATAGAGTTTGAATTACTTTGATTTTCATGATTTATGCTAGATTAGTTGGTGTTTATGAATTTTGGTATGTTAGTAGCTAGATATGCACATGTTCATAGTAGAATCATGCTAATTCATAGTTTCATATTTGTTTTAGTTACCATGTTCATATTGTTAACTATGTTTAGTAGATGTTTAATTATGTGATTATGATTTTCTTGAGTGATTCTATGATCAATTATGTGAGTAGATGGCTATTGGTTGAAAATATATAAAATTGCAAAATATGTTAGTTTGTGGAAATATATTAATTTGTGGAGTTGTGTTAGTAGTTTATATGTAGTTGGTGAATAAAAGTTTTATAAAACTATAGGGAAAATTACGTTTACCTCCCCTGAGGTATACCCTATTTACAAAAAAACACCCAAAACCTATGGAAAATTATAATTATCCCCGTAAATTGAGGGGGTAATTACAATTTACACCCTAAAAAAATAAAATTCCAAAGTTACCCTTCTAAAAATTACAATTACCCCTTGAATTAAGGGAGTAATTACAAATTACACCCCCTGAATTGAAATGAATATTTTGCCCTCAAGGAGGGTTTTTTTGTTATATTATACATATTTAAATTTAAAATAATAATAATATTATTATTATTATTATTGCTACAATTTCTCTTTTCATTTTGTTTCCTTATTATTATTATTATTATTATTATTAAATCCTACCCCCTCCCCCCACCTCTCTCTCACTCTCTCTCTCTCTCTCTCTCTCTCTCTCTCTCTCTCTCTCTTTCCCCCCCTCCTCCCCGCCCCCCAAATGGTTGGTACGTTGGAGGCGGCGGACAGGTGGCAAACGACAATCGTGGAGGATATCTCTCTTACCCCTCTCCCTTCTCAATGTCTCTCTCCTTCTCGATCTCTCTCTCTCTTCCCCACCCCTCCTGCCTTCTCAATCTCTCTATCCTTCTCAATCTCTGCCCCACCCCCCTCTCGATCCCTTCTCAGATGGCATTAGAAGGAGGACGGCGTAACAGAGCAGGCAGGCGGCGGCGCGTGCGCGCGTGTGTTTGTGTGTGTGTGTGTGAGTGTGAGAGAGAGAGAGAGAGAGAGAGAGAGACGCCCTAGGGCTGGAAGAAAGAAGAGGGGAAAAAAAGGAAAAGGGCTGGAAGAGAGAACGGGGAAAAAAAGAAACTTTTTGTATTTATAAAAATGAATTATACATAATATGTATTATAGTTTTTTTGTATTTATTAAAACAAATTTTGTAATATTATAAGATTTTTCTATGTATTTGTATTTATTAAATATAAATTTACATATCACAATTATATAATTTGAAGTATATGTTTATAACTATTTGCATATATTATATAATTGATTTAATTTTTAAAAAAATATTTAAATATGTATAATATTTTTAAATTTAAATATATATAATATAACAAACAAAACACCCATGAGGGCAAAATAGTCATTTCAATTCCGGAGGTGTAATTTGTAATTAACCCCTTAATTCAAGGGGATAATTGTAATTTTTCAAAAGGGTAATTTTGGAATTTTATTTTTTTATGTGTAAATTGTAATTACCCCCTCAATTCAGGGGAGTAATTGTAATTTTCCATAGGTCAGGGTGTTTTTTGTAAATAGGATATGCCTCAAGGGAGGTAAATATAATTCACCCTAAAAATATATGATTACGTTAAGAAAGTTTTATCAAACTATGTTTATTTTGAAATTAAGTTTGTTTTATCAAATGATATTTAATTTTATTTTGTAATTGAAGATTTATCAAACTATGTTAGTTTTCATCAAAATGAGTTTAGTTTTGGAAAAACGAGGTTTTATCAAAATATATTTGGTATATTATATTTATGTAGTTTTAATCAAGATATGTTTTAAGTGGGTAAATATATATTTTGTTTAGTAGCTAACTTTAAAAATTTTATTAATATATATATATATACACATACATATATTTTCGAATATATGTCTATACGTGTAAGAAATGGGTGTGCTATATAGTGTTAAATTTTATTAAATATGGAAGCAAGATTTCCATAAATTATGTGCTAGTGTGAACATGAATTATGTGACAGGCCCAACTATGACGGGTTTGGAGAAAGTTGAGTTCCGCCTGGACATGCTATTGGATCTGCCGGTTATAAGAGTTCCAGCTCTCCATCTCCTAATCCCCCAGTGCACGGATGGAGTGTTCCACGTACGAGGGGGTAGTAGGAACTTTGGCGTATACCCGGGATATGACCACCGGAGATCTAAGGTTGGGATTGGTGGTAAATGGAGTATTGAGTTGGATTATGAATTAAATGATCGAGATCGGAGTTATAAGGTAGTTACTAAAGGTGACTATAAAGGTAGTATTGTGTGGAAAAATTCTGTGGCTATGTGCTATAATTTCACGTACCCACCTTATGTGATTATAAATATTTCTACTCAACAATTATGTTGACTATGTTTGTGTGCCTATTTTTAGAAGGTAGAGCGGCGATTCAAGTTGAAGACGAGCACGAGAAATTTTATGAAGTGTTCACTGAGAATATCATATTATGTTGTACTTTTGTTAGTTTTTAAAAAAAAAAAATGTTGTGAGTGACCTTTTGTATATGTTTGTTCCCAAGTCGGAGTTGTGAATGTATTTAAATAAAATTCTTATGCTTAGAACCGGGGTCGTTATAGTATGAATACGATGAAACAACATATTGTCTGAAAAATGGAAGAGATCAAAGTATGTCCAAAAGTACCTCTGGATGTATGGTATCAAATGGAGCAATCTCTCAAAGAAATTACTGAAAAAAGAAGAGAGAATAAATAAACGTATACTATTGAGAATTTGCATGGCCCTCCTATTGTAGAAAGGGATGATATTGATGAGTACAATGAGATTGAAGAAATATACAGGCAAGAACAAGGAGATAAAAATGCACAACCTAGTAGAGAAAAAGAAAAGACACTAGTAAGCCAAAATACCGAAGTGAAGCAAAAAAGAAAAATTGGAGAGAAATTTGCACCAAGGAGCACTCCCGAATCTCAGCTTACCATAAAAGTGTTCTAGCAGGCAAGGAAGCAATTGCTAGAGCTCATATGGAAATGACCAAGTTTTTTATGACACGTGTATTCCTATTAATGTTTGTAATTCTAGATACTTCTAGCGGATGTTTGGTGCCAGAATTGCAACAGGGTTAGGATTCAACTTCCTCTCTTAAAAGACGCCAAAAATTGTGGGTTCACAACATTCGAAGTATTTGGGCAAAAAGTAGACGCACAAGTATGTTCAATGGTTGGACTGATAATGGTGATATGACTTTGATCAATTTTATTATATATTATCATTGTGGAAACATTTTTTTGGAAATCAGTTGATACTTCTGATGTTGTGAAAGATGCATACGCCTTACTTAACTAGTTTCAAGAAGTTGTTGAATGGGTAGGCCCAACTAACGCAGTTCACATGGTCACGGATAATAGAGAAAACTATGTTGCAACTGGAAGAATGATACAAGACCATTACAAATCTATAAGTTGGTCCGGTTGTGCGGCACATTGCTTGAACTTGGTTTTGAAAGATTTGGCAAAACTGGATCATGTTGCTGAAATTATTGGTAAAGTATCTCAAGTGACTCGGACGTGTACAACCGCGTATTTTGGTTAGCTTGGTTGAGGAGAAGAAAAGATTGGACAGAAATAGTTCATCCTCGTGATACAAGCTTTGGTACTAGTTTCATTGCTCTGCATAATGTTTACCATCACATGCACAACTTTAAAGCTTTGGTCACTTGTAAAGAGTTTGTCGATTCAAGAATTAAGAGGGAGAAAAAGCAAAGAATTTATTGCAATCGTTTCAGATAAAAACGTTTTGGAATGATTGTTTGTTATTGTGAAAATTATGGAGCATTTGATGCGTCTCTTGAGAATTGTTGATGGACATAAGATGTCCTCTATCCGATATGTTTATGAAGGAATGTATAGGGCATGAAGAGGAATCAAGAATCTTTTCAAGAACAAAAAGAGATTGTATAAGTTGTATACAAATATTATTAAGAAGTCGTTGGGATAGACAGTTGAGAAAAACAAAAAACATATATGTTGCAGCTTATTGGTAGAATCCTCCATTTCAATATGACCAAGCATCATTTTGCCAAAAACCAGAGGTCATGAATGGCGTTCCTGAGGTGACCGCCTCCAAAGGAACAAGGATTGAATAGAAGTTGTTACATGAAACTAGACTATTCCGAGATCGCCTAGAGAGCTTTGGACAAGAATTTTCTTTATAGACTTCCAAGAATACTGAGTTGGGTAATTTTCATTACTTTTCCTTTATATAACGTGATTAATTTCTTTACTTTTTTTTATTGTTATTGATTGTTTATTCTTATTCTTTTTTACTAGATGAAAGGTGGAAATTATTTGATGCAAGTGCATCTAATCTTCAAAAGTTAGCAATTTGAATCCTTGGTCAAACAATTGAAGTACAACATCTAGGTGTGAGAGAAATTGGAGTGATTGTGAACGTATGCATACCAAAAAGAGGAACAAATTGGAGCATCAAAAGCTAAATGATTTGTTTTATGTTCATTAAAACTTGAAACTAGAAGGTAAGTAATATCGATCCAGTAAATGTTTGTTAGTTTATCTTTATATAACATAATTATAAACTGACAATATGGTCCATGGATGCCATTCTCTCTTTCATGTTTATGGTCTAAAACTTTATGCAAGAATGTCTTTTTTTTTTTTTTTTTTCTTTTTGAAGTAAAGTAAGAATGTTAGATATACTTGATTTAGGACATCTAAAATTCTTTGGGCAAACTTTTTATTATTTGAATCTTGAATTGAATGTGTTTCTTTCCTTTTCTCTTATAAACTTGACTGATCATTAATTTAACTTCTTATTGTAGACTATGTTATTAGCATGTTGGATTTTAAATATTAATTTTAAACAGGAAAAATGCATGAAAAAATTATATTTTTATTATTTAGTATTTTTTATAATTTTTTATATAGTAAATATTATTTATGACATAATTATGATCCCACGGTCGAGCGATAGTTGACCCGACAGTCGGATCAGTAACCCTTAATCCAGTTGATTTTCTAGTTTGATTAAAGGTATGGGCTTTAAAACATTTGTGAGAGATGCACTTGATTAGGGTTGAGATGGCATTCCTTGATGATAGCATTATCTAAATATGCCTCTATTAATGACAATGCGCTCCTCCATACAGAAACAGTTAACGGTGTCAGATAGGGGGTACCGCAATCGAGTAAAGGACCTCGAGGGCCTCTTCTCAAGGAGGGACATGGGGACGAATAGGGCACCATCCTTGTTAATAGCCCTCCTCGAGAAGAAGCCCTAAGAAGTGACGAAAGTGAGTGGGGCCGCAGGGTTCTCCTTGGGGCAATTGAGGAAACATATAGGCACCCCAGTTGTCAAATCCAATCGACTCCCATGCGGCGTTGAACATATTTTTCCGTATCAATACCCACTATGAAAGTGTTGTCTATATGTCTGATTGGATGAAACCTTAACCCATTAGTTTTGATAAATAAATCATGAGTTTGAACACTTTTGCAGTAATAATTCTCGAACCAACTGTTTTTAAGATAAAAAAGGAAAAGAAAATGAAAAAGAAAATTTCAATCTCACAGTCATTTGATGGAGTTGAAAGGATTGAGTTCACCCTTTTAATAGTATTATGATTCCAACTAGATAATCATTCTTCTTCTTAATTTGTAATTCTCTTACAAGAAAATGCCACGAAACTCCTAATTGTGTTTCTTTTACTATAAAACATAGCATCCATGCACAGTAGTTGTGACGCTCAAGGTCCCACATTGTTCTCATTGCTTCACTTTTTAAAGTGAAAAATCCAACGAAAGTACACATTAGATGATATTGGATTGCATTTGTTCAAGAGGAAGATGAGTGTGGTACCGATTGTTTCGTCTGTTAGTGGAAAGGTACAAAATATTCAGTATGATGGATTGGGGTTGGATTGGATTGTATATTCGGTAATATCATACCTAATTAAATTGAAAATAGTAAATCAAAATTCTGATACTGAATAATATTTTTTTTTCGTAATTTTACCAAACCTCAAGAGATGCGGTTTTAATTTTGGTGGGATTAGTTGTGGGAACATCATCAAAGGAAGCTTGGCCAGTCAAATTCATAGTTGATATCTTGAAAAATAAATTTTTCACAAGGATCTTATTCATGACAAGTAATTTTGAAAATAGCCCACAATCTTTTGTACTTCATTTAAGCTGGATTTATGGGATCTCTCACTCGAGCTAACTTTTTCATGATTTTTGAAACCTGAGAATAGAAATATTAGACAAGATTTACATCATTCATCGTGGCTCATCATCTGTATTTTCTACATATACACACACTTTGCAATTTCTTATTTTTCTAGAAAAATAATGAAAAAGAAATACTTCTTCTAGTTCCTCAAGTCCAAGAAACTATTGGTTCTCCATTGTCATGGGGAATGCCTGGAGAAGATTTTGGGCTAAAGCTCAAAGTTAATACATAATTTTGATGATTCTAAAGCTAAATAAATTTCTCAAACGATTTCTGAATGATCGCTTTATGCACCATAAATTCATAAAACTACATGGAAAATAAGAATCGAAATATCAGAAGGATGAATGCTACAAAAGGCTGTAATGATTTAGACCCAAAAAAAAAAACAAGGAAAAAGAAAAAAAAAATCCCACAACATAGAGATGAGGAAACAAACAATGAAAAGAAAGGATCAAAAAAAAATAAAGCAGAGTAAAACAAAAAATAAATAAATAAAAATGCCGAAAATCATCAGCAAGAGGAAAAACAAAGAGGGCTAGATTTCTCTTTGTGAAAGAAATAAACATTAACATTAAAATTCAGTTGTACAAATCTTGAAAAAATTGACAATATATATACATAGCATGTGTAGAAACGTATCAAGCGAAAGTGTTTACATTGAGGCAACGAGCCAAAACATGACATAAGAAGAAATGGCGAGAAGAGACCAGGAAAAGAAGGCAAAAGCTATAGATATTTGAAACATATTGCATGACAAATTTGTATCTACCCTGCAGATGTTTGTATCTCTGGTGAAAAGCACCATAACACCAGCAGAAGAGCATGCAGCTGCAAGGGATAGGGTAGCAGTCACCTGCACCGACGTATCAAACCAAAAATAAATGAATGAATATATTAAAATCATGGTCAATATTTTGAAAAATAAGAAAAACTTAGAGATAAGTGCACCTACAACCCACGAGGTTTGGTATAAACACACTTAGGCCCCTCGATGAATTCACAAAATTACAGAAACCACCACTACTGTCAACTTTCATCTTATACCTAGACTCCCTAAGAAATTGACATTAGGGGTTGTTATTGTAATCATGCAAACCTCATGGGGTCGAAGTGTATTTACAGTAAGCCTCAGGGGGTGTAGATGTAATTATTCCCAAAACTTAACGTAATCAAATCAAAGTAAGCATAAAGAGGATACACATAATGCAATAAACTCTAATCCCCTTCTTGATAGACAAAGAACACTTGGCATATTAAATGCAAGTTCGCGTCTACCAAACTCAAGCCGAAATTGACCCTACTCGAATATCTTTGCTAGTTGAGCCTAGATATTAATGTTCAGTAAGTCCACACGATGCATGTAAGCTTTAAAAAATTTTAAATATTTGGACTTGAATTTCTAAGTAATTATACTTTTCCAACAATGGCATATTAAACATAGTTTCGACCTGTGCATTCGTGTGATGTCTATGCTATTTAGGGTAACAGACTACATAATTTAAGGAAGAATCGGGAGAGGATACAGTTAACCATACAGTCAACACCTGTGAATTAGCAGTCCCAAACTAGATCATAGACTTTTGTGTAAATAGTAACCTAATCATCCAATATCCAAGCATATAAATCTTTTACATCAATCAAAAGTTAATGCATTGAAAAGCTGAAGAAAAGAAACTTATATATTCTTCAAGTAGCCGTTCCGTAAACACTCCTTGATGAAACCAAAAGAATTAGGAAATAAGAGATTTTAGTTCAACTACGAATCTTCAAAGCTTGTTCAAAACGTGGGTTGCAAAATTGTGCCTTCATTTCTAAGTCATCGTCATTAAACTACCATAAGCTGCTTTATTACTTACAAATCCATTCAAGTAAAATGGCCAACCGAACAATGGAGACCATAGAACTTAAAAAATATTGGACTGAGAGATTCATGGGTAAGAACATGATTCAACAAATACAAAGATGTACACACACGATGTACGGTCGTTAAAGATTTTAGGATATTAGCAGCAAGGAGGCTGGCTATCAAAATTAACAACACACACAGAAGGCAAATACATTTACGTATACATAAACACATATAAACATATATAAATATATGTATGGATGGATGAAATATGAACATAGTGTTGACTTTTGAGTATCCGATCAGTATGGATGGATATAGTCTTGATCTTTGAGTTAGTCATTCAATTAAGGCACACTAAAAGTCCATTCTTTTTCTTTTCTTTTCTTTTCTTTTGATAACACTAAAAATTCATTCACTAAGCTATATTAACCATTTTAAGTTACACCGAACAGAAAAGAAAGCCTCACTCTTCCAAGCTCTATTAACCATTTGAAGCATATTGACAAGTTATAGTGGATATCTAAGTGAATGTGCTGTTTGTAAAAATAAATGCAGTCAAATCGGATGATATTGCTCTTTTTCCACTTTCTGTTGTTACTTTAAGGAGCTGGCATCACCAAATCAGTTATAAACACTTATTTTCGTACAAGAATTTTCATTTGAGTCTTGAGTAGTATGGTACATTCTTGATCTCTTATAGCAGGCTATGGGATATATGCTAAATGCCAATACTTACGTATAATGCCTATGAAAATGATGCAATTTGGGAAAAAATGGGTGTGTGGAGAATGAAAATGATGCATTTTTGGAGAAACATGCTCCAAGAATGCGTTTGATTTGATTTTCGGAGGGGGCATTTTCTACTATAACCAACACATCAGAAAAGATTTTGTTTGATTATGGATGCTGCATCAAGCGTTTGTTATTTTAATGATTGAAAAATATATACTTACACTAAGATAACGGTCGGAAACAAATATATATATTTTGTTGATGAAATGATTGAACTGATATATATATATGCGTCATAATGTTTGACTTTTCCAAAATATATTGGAGGAAAATGAAGATGTCTTTGTGAGGGGAGTCGAATCTTGGAAGGCTGTCACAATATTTGTTTCATTTCTACGGAGTAAAAACATTCCTCCATAGCAATACCAAAACATGTAATTCCACATTTAGCACCAAAACAGAGCTAAATAATCAGATGAAAACAGGTCTAGTGTCTAATTCCAACACCATTATGACAAAAACCTTTGCCTAACCTACAACAAATTGCTGCTAAATATTAATCAATAGCGAAAAATCCATTTATAGTTACATATTGCTCCAATATTCTATACTACGAAATCCAACAAGAATTCTTCAAGATAAATCAGTTTTAGATTGTTATTCACAATATTTGTGCAAGAAAATAGAAATCTTATTTATGCTGAGATGATGAAACATTATGGAAGAACAACAAAAGCCATTTTAAGCAAAGGTTAAGAGAGTTATGAGTTACCCAATCACCGACGACGAAGAGGCTAACTATTATGTTAGTATGCAGGTCTTTGTTGAACCTCAAAGCATGTATGTCAAGGCACACAAGTCCAAAGCTCCACAAAACCTGAAGCCCCATTGATGCTATTAAGTAGCTGACAACAAGAACAAATCATCACCCATTATTAAGAGCATTGGGCTGTTCAACTATAAAATCATCTCTAGCCACACACAATTATTTAAGTTCCTGCAGGTGAAATCAACTATATGTCAATGACTCAAAAGAGTGTAAAAATTATCAATTTGAATGCCCCTTTTTATGATAAGTTGTACACCATATGGTAATTTCAGCGACAACATGCATTAAACTGTGATGGTGAAAGCTTGCCGAGATTGAAACCCCCACCCCCCTTTCTTTCATATATATATTTATATCAACCCAAAGTAATGTGTCCCTTAACAACCCAATTACTATATTCATCAAGTTTCCATAAATAGGAAATTTCACTATTCTCTTCTTTTAGGACTCAATTATGATCAAAGAGAAGAAAAACCCATAAACACAATCGTATTTTTCAAAGCCTACAAACTGAAGGCAGCTCAAAGAATAATAAATTTTTGGGAAAAATTAAAAATGCATTTCAAGAAATTACCAAAAGGCAGTAGCAGAGGAGAACCCAGAAGCAGAGGCCATCATCCCAATTGAAGCAGATGCAAACACACACTGTCCAACCCTTAATATCAGCCCACTCTTTGTCCCTGGACTCCCAAAAAGCTCCTTCATCTCTCTCCCTCCCCTTCACTCCACCCCCCCCCCACCCCTCTCTAAATATTTATATTATATACGTATATATCTATCTATATACATGTGTACATGTACAATATGTGTGTTCTTTCGGGTAAAGATTGATTCTTTATGAGGTGGGTCGTTCTCGAAACTTTCCCCTGATGAGATTGCAACGTGTTCTTTTGGTTTGAGCCAAAAAACAAGAAAAAAGAAATCTCTGTGCTGACTGTTGTGGATAGGGCCATTAATATTACTTTATTTCAGTGCCTTTTTTTTTTGGTAAGCTGTTTCAGTGCTTTTTGAATAACACATATATATCTATAGCTCCGATACTGAGAAATGTTTTGACAAGAGTGAACATCGAGGAGGAGGGGCTAATCTTGGATCTGAATCTATTATCTCTACGAGTCACCTTTCCAATCTTTTCTTAATGACTGATGACATGAATTTCTTAATTTTCTCCCCAAATTTGTTGATGTGGCATATATAAAGAAAATAAGAAGAGAGAATGCCAAATTGGCATTTTTTGTTAATGTCTTTTTTAATTTATAATGTTTATATACATATAAAAAGGTATATATATATATAAAATAAAATATATAATTAACAATTAATATAAAAAATGCGCTTACATATATACATGTATGTATGTACATGTGTGTAAGTGTGTGTGTGTATATAATTTACCCAAAAAACAACAAGTGTGTATATGTATAAATATAATTAAAGCCATATTATATATACAAAAAATATAAATTATTCAAAAAAAAAAAGGTGGGTCTGCTCCTCTCAAAACCCGACTGGTTTACATAACTAGACAAGAACACACACAAAAAATTCATCTTTACATCTTCAATTTCTTGAATTGGATACAAAGTTGAATTCACCTGGGTATGAGGAGCAAGATGATGGAAAAAAAATTAAACAAACTATCAAATTTACACAAGCACTCTCACACACATACATGCACATTCACACACAAACTTTTAAATTCATCATAAAAGACTCACAAACACTTCAAATTGAACAAAAATCTAACTTATCCATGAGATATGGATCATTTTTTAATTTTCAATTCAATGAGAAACTTGAACGGAGGTGGCGGGAGGCTATGGAGGGCGGTTGGGTGGGGGCCGAGCTAGCCAGGTGGGGGGAGGGTGTGGGCAGCGGCCGAAGGGGAAGACGAGAGAGAGAGAGAGAGAGAGAGAGTGAGTAGGGGTGGACGTGGGTCGAGTTTTTATCAGGTTCGGGTACCCGAGTCTCGACATAGTTATCCAAATTGAACCTGAATTTTTTCGGGTACCCAAACCCCCCCACCCTCCCTTTTTTTTCTAATGATTATTTTTATTTTGATAAAGTAATTTATTTCACAATTAATATATACAATAAATTAAACTAGGCTTACAGTTCTTGTGGACTCTCAAATATGTAGAAATAGAATGATAATTTTTATATAATTATTTGAAATATTAATATACTTTTTAATTTAGAAACTATGGAAGAAAAGTAAGTAGTACCAATTTGCTACTATTACTTTAAATGAATAACAAATGCATCGCATATTGCAGAACAATTTTAGAAATATTAATTGTATGTCGTATTCAGAAAAAAAAAAAGAAGAAGAACTATCAGTAACCAAATAACACCTCTACATTTAATTGCTAGCATTTTATCTTAATTAGAAATTAAATACTTTAGCTACGCATAAGTGGATAAAATATTCATAACTAGATCAAACAATATGTTATTAGTAAATATCTCAATTATTTAGACAAAATCAAAATAAAATATTTTTACCATTCTACACAATGTATATATGTATATGTACTCCATTAATTTAATTAAATTTAATTAAATTGCATTAGTCAGGTCGGGTGCCCGACCCTGAAAATTTTCACAAGTTCAGGGTACCCGACCTGAACGCCCACCCCTAAGAAAGAGGGAAGGGCGGAGGAGGGGGAAGACTAGAGAGAAAGAGGGGGTTGGAAATATTTTTATAAGAATTATTTTTAATGGGAATTCATTAGTTGGCATTTAGCATTTGGAAAATAAGGTCACTTCTTATAAATTTATATTAAATAGGCCTCTCACTAAGTATTATATATCAATTTTTACCTTTTTAATATATTTAAGAATGGAATTTTAATTAGTTACCTATAGCTATTTATCCCTATTTCTGAAACCAAGATGTCTATATCCTATTATCTCCTCTATTTTCTCTCCCTAAGTTATTAAACGATTTTTTTTTTCTTTTTTTCGTGTCTGCTTTCTCTCTCTCTCTCTCTCTCCCCATTATTCAATTTAATCTTTTTTGTCTCTCCTAATTATATAATTAAGTCTTATTTTTTAATAATTATCTATATTTTTTCATAAAACACCTAAAATAAAAATTTAATCATTCTATGCTTGACAAAATAAATGCGGTCTTTATTTTTTATTTTAAATAAAAATACACTTTAATATATGGTATAGATATGAGATATAAACTTTGTGTAATGCAACAAATATTTATAATTTATTTTAAGTTACAAGATAGTCATACTTTACATTACATGCTTAGATTTGTATGGTGTATTATACAGTGAATAATGCTTTGTTATAACCAATAGACATTTTTTGTTATTTTTTATATAGAAATATAAGTTTTTTTAATTAATCTTTCTACTCTTCAAATCAATACTACAATAATGATGTAAATTGTAACTTTGATGATTAACATGCCATATAAATTAGGATACAATGAACTTTTATTTTTGTGAACAAATAAAAATGAAATACATAAAAGATACAAATGTACAAAAACGTATGAATTTATTTTTTTCATATTTTAAGTAATTTAACATAAATTATTAAACTTTCAAAAATATAATATTTTATATTAGTATTAATTAACTAAAACTTAGATCAAAGCCCAAAAAATTAAAATGAATAATAAAATCCACACCTCTTTAAAATTAATTCTTTGATAAGCATGGGAAAAAATCCATCTTTATCGGCAAAATATTAAATATTATAATTTTCTAGTATTTCACAATTTTAATTCTATACTATTAAAATTTTTCATGAAAATTTGACAAATTGCAATGATTAAAAAAATAAAAATAGAAACCTATATAGTTGATAAGAGATAAACATTGTATAATGCAACAAATTTTTGAAATAATTTATTGAAATTAAAAGATAGTTATACTTTTAAGTTACATTATTCAATTTTCATGGTGTAATATAGTAATTCCATATAATTTTATTTTCATAAGAATCTAATAGATTAATTTTCTTTTTATTTTCTACATATTGAAATATAAGTTTTTGTTTTGTTAATTTATCTACTCTTAAAAGCAAGAATATATTAAGAGTGATATAACTTGTAACTTCAAAAATTAACACTTATATATTAATTAAGATACAATGAAATTTATTTTTGTGGACACATAAAATTACAATACATCAAATAGAATTTAATTAAAAAAAGAAAAGATATGAATAAGTGGATTAAAAAAAAAGATATAAATAAAACATAACGTTGTAGGTAATTAATAGGTAACAGGTTATTCAAACTTAAACAACAAATTGCAACTGTTGTACAAGTAGCAGGTACTCTTAAATTTTAGTAAAGTAGTAGGGTTTCTAATATTAACTTAGTACTAAAGTTATTTTATTTTAGACAAGTCCTTAGCATTTAGGTAATTTTTTTCCTTTTTTCTTTTAATGTCATGTGACAAATTTTTTCACATTCAGTAATAAGGGTCAATCCAGATTTTCATTAAATTTAGGGAAAAAAAATATTTACCATGTGAAGTTTATGGGTATTTATAATTTGTCATATAATTTTTTTTACTGATTGTCAACAAAACTTCACGTTTTTTAACAAAATACCATCCAAGATTAAATTCCGACAGAATATTTCGATGAGATTCTATCACATAACTAGCATGTGAGTTTTTTCATGGCATAATTTTTCTATAAAATATATAAGATAATTTTTATTAGTTTTAGAGGATTAAAATTTGATAAAATAAGATACAATACGTATTATGAATTTATGATTTCGTATAAACTTGAGAATTGACCCCACCAATTGAAAATGGAGCCCCACCTACTCCTATGATTGGCAATTGAGAATCGGCTACAATTTCATGTAAGATCCCTTTGTTTAATTATTGCCATGTTGATTGAAAGTCCCTTTGGATGATTTTTTCAAAGAAGTACTTATATTTTCTTTAAAAAAATACTTAAAAATAAAATAAATTTGGTTACAACAAGTTTTTTGAAAAAAGCAAAAGTCAGAAAAAAAATCAAAAATAAATATTTTTAGAAGCTATTCAAAATAATTTCAAATAAATATATCTTTTAAAGTATTTTTAATTACCATGTACAAATGCAAAATTGCTTGATTTAAAAGAAAAGCTCTACCGTAAAAAGTGCCGCTTGTAAAACACTATCTTTTAAATTCCTCCAAATGAGCCCTTAAACCATTTTACCCGCATTCATTCCCCCCCCCCCCCCCCCCCCCCCCTCTCCCCAACACAGACCCAGAAAAACCGAAAAAAAAAAAAAGAGAAACTTTCAACCCTTTTTAACAATTTGATAAATTCTCGTATAGGTTAATCT
Organism: Petrea volubilis; assembly: GCA_026212405.1. Classification (NCBI taxonomy): domain Eukaryota; kingdom Viridiplantae; phylum Streptophyta; class Magnoliopsida; order Lamiales; family Verbenaceae; genus Petrea; species Petrea volubilis. The sequence continues at coordinate 12,880,544 of CM047883.1, forward strand.
AATAATTTAACAATAACAAGATTTTATAGTTCATATAGCATTCACGAATTATTATGCAACATAATAAATTCATAAAAAGAATTTGAAAATATTATATGTTATTGGTAAGAAATATTACAAGTTGATTAATTACTACATACAAACACGAAATTGCTTAGCTTTAAAAGAAGAAAGAAAAACTCTATTATAAAAAGTACCATTGAAAAGCATTGTTTTTGCTTAAACCTATCCATACGAGTCCTAACTCTTTTTGGGTTGAAACAGCTTTATTTAGTTAAAGTATTATTATTATTATTATTATTATTATTATTATTATTATTATTATTATTATGATAATGATAAGTCTCAATCTAAACCCAATAAGAAAAATTTTGACAAAATAATTTTCTCACAGATCCACCAAAACGAAAGAACAATCCATTCTGTTTCAGAATGTGATGAAATTCATTTTTCTAATTCATTCATTCACCATTTTTTTTAAGCATTTCATTCAACTAAAAAAAATTTATGAAATGAGTTAAAATTCTGATAAAATTAAAATATAAAATGATTTAAATAATTTAATACGCAAATCCCATATTAACCAATTGAACACACAAGAAGCAACACATCCAACTTTCAAGTAACAAAAATGAAAAGAAACAGAAAATCAAACTCCTGAGAATTGTAAAAAGAGTTTCATAAACCAAATCAACATACTATCTCATATTCATTAATAAAGCAAATCAATCAAAAAAAAAAAAAAAAGAAAGAAAAAGGAAAGGAGTTGCTACATCACGTTGTCTTGCACTTATGAACAAAGTTAAAAATACATGAAGTTGTTGAAAAACAACATAAGATGAATTACAACATCACTCATTTTATCATTCCAAGTACAGATTTGAAATGAAATGAGCAAGGGAACAAATGAAAATTAGAAAGTATAAGCAGGGGCGAATTTTCGGTTAACCAAAAATTTCGGTTTTCCAAAATCGGAACCAAAAACCGAATCGAAGAGGGTTCGGTTGGGTTTCGGTTAAAATCGAAAAACCGAGCTTAGTGAGAGAAATTTAAAGAAAAATGAAAAAAATTAATAAAAAGTGAAAACCCAAATCGTACCCAGAAAAGTATCATACAATTTACAATTACAGCAACAATGATGAATGGCCATACCAACCAGATAGTCATTACCATTAATTTGTTTGTTTTGAATAAAGTAATATACAATTCACAAACACCAATTTTGTTGAACAATTCACAGAAGAATATAATGGAAACGAAGTGAGCACTGAGTGAGCAGCGTCGGCCGACGGAATAGCGGCAGCACTTTTTTCGTTTTTTTTTTTTTTTTTTTTTGTGGAGAATTGGAAAACCCTAAACTATTAACTGAAGAGTGAAAAATAGAAGATCTATGTAGAGTAATCTGTTTTCTCTCTTTACTCCGTAATCTATTAAGAAAAGAGGAAAAAAAAAAAAAACATTTGTTGGTAAGGGAAGGGATGAAACGTGTCTTCAGCCTTTCACATATATAACTAAAATACAAAAAGGAAAAAAGCTTGGTAATTAAACTTCGGTTTTATGTTTTACTTCGATTTTTTCAGTTTTCGAGCAAAACAGAACCAAAAATCGAAATTTTTGAAAAAACATAACAGAAAATCGAACTAAACATTAGTTTAGTTTGGTTCAATTTCGATTTTTCGGTCATTTTCAACACCCACAAGTATAAGAAATAAAATCTTATTTGACTTATGTATTTATTTTCTATTAATTTTTTGAAATAGTACTTTCGTGCTTGGTTTAGTTTGAATTGTATCAATGAATTATTATTATTATTATTATTATTATTATTATTATTTTTGATGGGAAAAGCTCAGGAACTAAGTTCCTGAATACATTCAATCCTTTACTAGTAGTTCGTCTAAAGACAACGTACGCTCAATACAACTCGAGGGAAGGGTTCCCCACTTATCGATACTGGCTAAGTTACTAGAAGCAAATGATGCTAACTGATGTGCTACTCTGTTTGCCGAGCGACGACCATAGGAGAGGCTTGTATGGCCAAATCTGGAAACGAGCTCCACCACTTCGTCCACCCCTTGCCGATAAAACAAGAGACACTTCTCCGGTGAGGTCACAAAATTGAAGACTTGGAGCGAGTCACCTTCTAGCTGCACTGCGTGGACACCTTTGCCCCACAACCATTTTAAACCTTCTATCAAAGCACTCAGCTCCATAGTCAATACGTCGCATGGGCCGAAATAAGCCCCTGCTCGTGCTCCAATGAACCGCCCCTCGTGATCTTGCACAATTGCTCCAAAACCCACTACCCCACGACCCATGTTTAATCCCGCATCCACATTCATCTTCACCGTCCCCGCTGACGGTCTCTCCTATACTTCCGGGATCGGCTTAGCTATGGATAGCATCTTATCTTCGAGCCAGACTTCCTCCTGTTCGTAGTGATAGCAGCTAATCAAGCTAGGGACTACGGCGAAGTTTGCGGGAGCGCCCTCTATATATGCTTTGTTGCTGACTTTCCAGAGCTTCCAGCAAGTTAACATAAGTAGCTGGAGCTTCTTTCTCCTCTCTTTCACTGTAAAAATTGATAGCAACACCCCCACTGTCTCAGGCCCACTTGGTGTTGAGAACTGAACATATTTGGATTGAAGGTAGCCCTCATCCTTGGGCATGAACAGAATAGGTGGTCCTCATTTTCTTCAGCCCCATCGCATAATTGGCACAAATCCATTTCAATAACTCCCCGCTTTCTGAGATTCACTTGCGTTGGGAGGCGCCCTTGAGCCAGCCTCCAAGTTCACAATTTAATTTTAGAGGGGAGCTTAGTATGCCATATGGCCTTATACATTTCCATCAACCACAGTTCAGCCGCATCCCTGGGTGGATACATTTCCCTATAGATCAAATGGTAAGCCGATCGCATAGTGTAATTCCCTGATACTTCTGGACCCCAGAATGGCCTATCTTGCCAGCCTGCATCTATCAATGTTTCACGGATTTGTCGAAGCCCCTCACTGCCCATTAGCCTGGACAACTTCTCCTCATCCCACATCCTGTTTGCTTGGTCAACACACTCAGCCACATACATGCTCACGGGGCAGTCCCGTGGCCAAGGGAATATCGGGATTAGTGGTTCCCTTGTCCAAGAGTCCAATAGTAGGTGGGTACTCCTCCCATCACCAATCCTCCATTTAAGCCCTTTCACTAACCATGTCGTTCCTGCAAGTAAACTTCGCCAAACGAGCGAGTCCGTCGACTTGGCGGAGCAATTGAGGAAGCTCGTACTCCGACAATACTTGCCGCGTAGCACCTTGCTATATAATGACTCAGGATTCAATAAGATGCGCCATGCTTGCTTAGCTAGAAGCGCCAAGTTAAAAGCCCGGAGGTTCTAAAAACCTATCCCCCCCCTCCGCCTTAGGCCGGCACATTGACTCCCAGGATTCCCATGCTATCTTCCAGTCCCTCCTTTTCACCCCACCAAAATCTACTATATAGCGAATTAACATTGTTACAAAACGTAACCGAAAATTAACTCAAAAATGCTCATAGCATATGAAGGGATTGCCTGCACTATCGATTTAATCAATATCTCTTTCTTTCCTGAAGATAGAAGTTTTCCTTTCCAGCCTTGTATGCTAGACCATACCCTCTCCTTTAGATCACGAAAGGCTTGTCTCTTGGAGCTGCCCGAAATTTACCGGGAGTCCAAGGTAAAACTCCATAGGAGTAGCAAAGTATCATAACAATGCACTCACTCTCTCTCTAGTTTGAGGACAAGTATTTGTGCTAAACACCAGGGCTGTCTTATCCAAGTTCACTTTCTGTCCTGACCACCTCTCATACTCTTCAAGGACTTGTATGAGATTTTGAATTTCAACTTCACGGGCACGTACAAATAAAAGTGAGTCATCGGCAAAAAATAGATGGGTTAAGCGGTGCACTCCCCACACATTCGAACTCCCCTCAACCGGCCAATTTGATGGGATCTCTGAATGAGCCCCGAGAAATCTTCAGCACATAAATGAGTTATATTATAAAAGCATTATATTTATTGTGTAATTTGCAGATCCACTCACTTATAGTGGCGGAGCCAGAAAGATTGTGTAGTGGAGTCATTTAATTAAATATATATATAGTAAGTATAAGTTGAATTGAGAAGGCTATTTTTTTTTATTCATTTGTATCAATAAAATATGTACAGGATGTATATAGGTTTTTGGTTACAAGATTCAAGGCTAATCTAATGGCATCTATCTTAAATACAATAAAATAAATATTTCATCTACCTTAAACACAATAAAAAAATATTTATTTTCCTAATTTACAAGATATCCTAAATATCCTAAACTAAAAAAAAAAATATCTCAATACTTTATAAAAATCTCTCAACACTCCCCCTCAAGTTGGTGCATATATGTCGCACATACCCAACTTGTCCACAAACTTTAAGAACACTTGACTTGAAACTACTTTATTAAGGATATTAGCCAACTAATCCTTTAAGAACACTTGACTTGACTTGAAAATGCTGCATAACTACATTTATATGTTGCTCTCCCGGGTTATGCATAAATTGTCTTACTACCTTCAAGGCATATGCCAGGTCTGGCCTTGTGTGTGCTAGATACATCAACCTCTCCACAAGTCTCTGGTATCTCCCTTTATAAATTAGAACTTGATTAGGTTCAATAGATAACTTCAGGCCTTCTTCAATAGGCGTATCAACTGGTTGAGATAAGAAAATTTCTTTAGTTGATCTAGATACTTCAATTCCTGGAAGAATTTTAATGGACCATGGTCTTTCATCTCAAATTCCTTAGACAAGTAGCTTTGAGAGCTTTTCTTTATTCTGGATCATTTCCAGTCACAATCACGTCATCAACATACACAATAAGTGTAGTGATCTTACCTTGTTGTTTCTTCAAGAATAAAGTGCAAGCTGCATTACTTTGACTATAGCAAAACGCCTTCATTAATTTTGTAAATCTTCCAAACCATGATCTTGGAGATTGTTTGAGCCCATACAACGATTTCTTTAATTTGTACACCTTCTAATTATGTGATTCTAGTACGATAAGCCCAGGAGGAAGGTTCATACAGACTTCTTCAGACAATTAACCATGTAGAAATGCATTCTCCACATCAAATTATTGTAGTGGCCAATCCAAGTTTGCAGCTAAAGATAACAACATTCGAACTATGTTAAGTTTATCTATTGGCGTAAATGTCTTTGTATAGTCAATTCCATGGGTTTGAGTATACCCTTTGGCCACCAATCTTGCTTCAAAACACCTATTATACCATCTGCTTTGTTCTTAATTGTATAAACCCATCAGCATCCAACTGTTTTCTTTCCTGCCAGGCATTTAACAAGTCCCATGTATTATTTTTCTATTAGGATTTCATCTCCTCATTCATAGCTGCTCTCCACCTTGTATCAAATAAGGCTTCCTGCACACTGTTAGGAATAGATACAATAGATAATTGATTCACAAATGACTTATTTGATTCTGACAAACAGTGTTTCGACACATAATGACTCATGGGATATCTAGCCTTGCTAGAAATTTCAGGTTTATATGTGGGTTTAGGGATACCTCTATTATGTCGTGGTGGTAGATGTTTTTTACATGCTAAATCAGGAACATCCTCGACCAACTATTGATTTGGTATATCAGGAACATTCTCAGCGGGTAATTAGTTTGGTATATCACTTGCTTGTATTCTTATGGAGTTGGAAGATAGTGAATCTACTAAATCTATTCCACATGCATTTGTATTCCCCTCTATTGTTTGAGGCTCACCATAGCTAAGAACGGATTGATCGTCTACCCGATTACTAAGTTCATAGTATCCCACTTCCCCAGGTAGTTTTATTTCTTCAGATGTATTGTAATGTAAAGCCAGAATTTCCTTCTGGCATTCCCCTTGAAGGTTTGACTCAGAGGAAAAATATAAGGAATCTTCATGAAAAACTACATTCAATGTGACAAACATCTGTTGAGTTGGAGGATGATAGCATCTATACCCTTTTTGATTAGTAGCATACACAGGGGTGGCAATTCGGGTAGGTTCGGATTGGGTTGAGGTAGGGGTATAATACAAAATCTTGCAACCCTTAGCCTAACCCATAACCTGTCAAATCCTATGAGACCTCAACCCTAACCCAACTTGGTTGGATTTGTGTCAACCTGAGTTGACCTGTTTTAAATAAAAATTTCAACTTTTCTAATGGAAAAATTAAGCAATTATAATTTATTAGTTAAAAGTTGATTCCCCCCCCCCCCCCTTAAATTTTCATTTGGCTAACTATACTATATATACATTTCTTTTGTATGCATTATAAAAAAAGCACCCATTCACTAAGTCTACCGAAAATTTTATGACAAGAGATTTTTATAGTTTGTCACAATTTTAGAGTATCATCACATCATATAATAATTAATGACAGAATTCAATATAAATAGAACTAAATAAACAATTAGTAACAAGACATTAACTAAGAAATTTGTTATAAATGAAATCTAGTATAAACAACTAAATTTGTCATTGGTTTGTCACTAAAAGGTGTATATTCTTATAATGATGGTCGGTTATGTACAAAATACTTATTTGGAATTTATATTAGAAATTAATGAGTTCATTTCCTTCTATAGTTTATTTAAATTTTATTTATAATATATTGTAAAAATGTTTGATAAAAAATTTCATTCAATATTAAAATAAATCAATATAAAACTTCAATGGATGCAAATAAACAATTAAAGGAAGAAGATATATTTTTTTGGAGTGAAGAAGAAGATGATAACTAACATAATTATAGTTTTTCATTCAAATTAATTTTCACTTATTTAAAAGATTTAACGATTTCTTATCTTTAAATATCTTATAGTTTTTGTGTGTTTAATAATTAAAAATAAAAATTCCCTATTCTCTTTTTCATAATTTTTCGTATATTATATTATTAATGATTAATTATAATGCATCAAAATGTTATGATTTATAATTTATATGTATTATATTTTTCTCTAAACGAGAGGGAAAGGAGAAAAAAAGATTTAAAAAATGATTTGAGTAAGGTTGTCGGTTAACCCAAAAAAGTATTCGAGTTGTCTAGGTAACCCACGAGTCAACCTAACCCAACCCATATTTTTCAGATCGCTTTTGGGTTCGACTCTTTTTTAACCCAACCCATGAACTCTCAACCCTAACTTGTTATTTTCATATTGGGTTCTTATTGAGTTGTCGTGTTGCGTCAGAAATTGCTACCCCTAAGCATACCTTAGAAAGACACATCGCAATCGTGTGGAGCTGACTTCACTACAAGAAAACACACATTTTTCGGTGGAATTCTAGGGGAATCGGATTTTTAAAAAAAATTCGGTGGAAAATTCTGCCGGATTGGGACAATTCAGGCGGAACTCCGTCGGAAATTTCCACCAGATTGTTTTTTTAAAAAAATAATAACAATGATACTATATATTTAAACCAAACCAATCAACAAACAAACTTGTAAATATTTAATTGGTGAAGCATTACATTTCCATCTAAGAGGTCCTAGGTTTAAATCCAAGAAAGGAGAAATAATAACTTTAATTTTTAAAAACCTTTCTAGGGGAATATTCGTCGGAATATTCAGATAGAAAATTTCCACCAAAATTTCCTGGGTCCGCTAGAGTAATGTTTTAAAAATAATAACAGTTTATGTATAAAGCAAAAAATACAAATATAGATGGACAAATTTGGAATAGCTTAGTGGCAAAGCATGGCATCTCCCTCCAAGACGTCTTACGTTCAAATCCAACTAAGTACAATTTGTTTTCAAAAAAAAAACTTTCCAGGGGATCTCCGGCGGAGTATTCCGCTGGAGTATTTTTTTTTTAACTAATATTAGTATATGTAAAAAATAAAGAATACAAAAATAGATGAACAAATTTGAAAATAGCTTAGTGACAAATCATGGCATATCCATTCAAGAGGTTCTAGGTTAAAATCCAACTAATTACAATTTTTTTTGACATATTTTGAATGATTGTTGGTTTTTTGCATATTTTGACAAAAATACTCAAATTTTGAATGATTATTGGTTTTTTTTTGCATATTTTTCATATTTTGATATAAATACTCAAATTTTGAATGTTTGTTAGTTTTTCAAATTTTGAATGATTGTAGGTTTTTAAAATTTTGGATGATTGTAGATTTTGCAAGAAAGGATAGAAATAATAATGTTTTTAATTAAAAAATTCAAAGAACAAAAGATATATATGCACTATATAAATTGATATTCAATATTTCAATATTTATCTTAATAAATACAAACTTTAAATAACACGAAGTTGAAAAAAATATTTAATTATCAAAAATTGAATGTGCACAATATTATGACTTACAAAAACAAATTTACTAATCTAAATGAAATTAATAAAATAAATGGAAAGTATGTTCATGATTGAAATGATGAGATAATGGGTAATAAATAAAGTATTTTTCCATTTAATCCAACATAGTAAATCCATACAACTAAATAATAAAAGTAAAAGTATGTGATATCTTATATGAATAAATAAGTTAACAAAAAATAACTAAGGATGTGATAGAGTTTCTACATTAACAATCCATATTTAATAGATCATATCTAATCATATCAACCTTAGCAAACGTGTCCTTAATCTATTAACGAAATAATGAGAATGGAGCTCCCACATAAGAAATTTAGAGTGCTCAAATTATCTTCTAATTATAAAAGTTAATTACTAAATTAAAATAAGAATAATTAAATAAATATACAATAAATATAAAACAAAACAAAATATATCACAACTTCTTGTAGTAGCTTGGTCGAGTGCTTGTCAATCAATTGTGATGGAGGTGACGAGGAAGACTAGTTCAACGTACGGTGGCGGCGGTCCGGTGGAATTCTCCACTAGAATTCCGCCGGAATGCGACTCTGGGGAAATTCCAGTGGAACATTCCGCCAGAATCATTTTCGGAGGAATTTCGGTGGAATTTCACATTCCGAGAGAGTTTTTCCAGCAGAACGATTTTTGTTGGAAAATTTCGCCTGAAAATGGCTTTTTTACAGTAGTGCTTATTGCATTAGTACTTATGAAGATGCACATATGCCACACAAGCAAAGATACGAGGGGTTAAGTTTGGGATTGTTGGTGCAACAATGGTTTCAAAAAGAGTTTATGATGGTGTTTGGAAATCAATAATGCTAGATGGTACCCGATTGATCAAATTGCTGCTGAAGTGCTTCTTCCGAATAAGACAATGTCATGTGAGCCTCTATCAGTAAGGTCCGAACTACTTCGAGCAAGTGGCCATTTTTTTCTCTCAGCTACTCCATTCTGTTGAGGTATGTTGGGAGTAGTTTAATGAATGATTCCCTGTGCTTCCAAATACTACTGAAAGTCAGAACTTAAATACTCCCCACCATTGTCATTACGTAAAACTGACACCTTAGCATTATACTGAGTACAAATCATTTTATTAAACTTTTGAAACAACAAATTCACTTCACTTTTGAATTTCATCAAACAAACCCAAGTCATTCTGGTACATTCATCAATAAAAGTAACAACCCAACAAGATCCTCTTAAGGTAGCCATCTTGGATGGGCCCTAAACATCAAAGTGTATAACCATAAAAGGAGCTGAACTTTTATTCATACTCAATGGAAATGACACACGATGACTTTTCGCAAATTGACAAGTATCACATCAGAAACTAGAAACATCAAGGTTTTTAAATAAACTTGGAAATAATCTTTTAAGGTAGCTAAAAAATGCATGCCCTAAACGACAATGCCATAACCAAACATTATATTTTCCTCATTTCTCTTCAGAATAACCCATTGTTAAGGCTTAACGCAACTTATTCAAACTCTTAGACTCAGTCCAAGTAATATGGCTTCTCTCGTCTAGTACTATAACCGATTGTCTACCTCGTTTGGATGTCCTTAAACACACAATATTCAGGCCAAAATATCACAACATAAGATAAAATAGTGATAATTTGAGAAATAGACAAAAGGTATAATCAAGGGACAGGACAACTAAAACAAAATCTAAGTTCAAAGTATCAATGAGAGATACTGATCCTTTCCCAATAATGGGTGTTGATGAACCATTAGCAGTGGAAATAAATTTTAGTGATGAAGGTTTAAAGGATGAAATCTATCTAGAATCAAATTTCATATGATCTGTGGTAGCAGAATCAATTATCCATGTACTATTAGAAACAAGTGTACATGAATTTAAAACCCTACAATCATTACCTCCTATTGTGACAAAAACTGAGGATTTTTCAGCAACATCTTTTTTTATCTTCATTCAACCGCTGCAGCAATAGCGGTTTTGCTAGGATGCTTCTTTCGTGGATCACGACTATGATCCCAACATTCAGGATAACCCACTATTTCAAAATAAATATCTTTCGTGTGGCCAAGTTTACCAAATTGAGTACACTTGTAGGTGGATTTGCTGGCACTTAAAGGAGTTTTAGAGTGATTAGATCTATTCATGCTCACTATATATGGCTAAAGTTTCGGATTTTTCAAGATCTCCATTCATTGTCGCGTGACGAATTGATTCATGGCGAACCATCGAGTAACATTCTTCTAACTCTGGAACTGTGTCCTTTCTCAAGATTTTGCCACGGATCTGTTCGAATTCCCCATCTAGCCAACAAGGAAAATATGCACCCTTTGTCTTTGAACTATTTTGCAGTAAGATGCGATATCATTCTCACTTTCCATATATCACCTTAGCACTGTGATCCAGAATTAGCCCACTCCGAATTTATATAAAAATTCATTTTTGGGCCCTATCAACACGCTATTTATATTGATGGGCGGTTGAGAAAAGTAACGAGAATCTTTAGAACTTTTCTATTTTACTTTTTTCTTTTTTATTTTTAGATTATAAGGTTTTTTCCCATATCTCAAGTCCTCAACCGTCCACTAATATACGCGACGTATATTGACGAGTATAGTAGAACATATTGTGTCGTTGTGTCTCAAAAAATCTGGACTGATGCCACTCGCAATGTAATTTTAGTCAAAAATTCGATATGAATTTGTAATTGGTGAAGCTTCAAATTTTTTGAGCCAACCATACCCGCTGGCAAAAATAAATATAACGCCCCGGTAACCCATGCTTAATATAATTGACAAATAAAGCATGTAATGAAAATAAACTTAAAAGAAATCAGAATATCTAAAGACTTGTTAGAGTAATGATATATCATGAGTACAACTCCGAGTAATTATTTAGTTACAACCTACATAAGACCGAATACGCAAAAAAACAAGCTCGCAGCGGATAAAAATAACAGCTCTCTTCCTAATAAAAAACTTCAAATTGTTCCTCCTCTTTGGCCTCGTTGAAGCTAGCCTCGGGTTCGTCTGAAATATATCAGGTGAGCACATTCAATATATAGTTGAGTAAACATTACTTAACCACATAAGGTGATCGAGTGTGATTTGCACATAAACACATATTTTCACTTTGCACATAGACATACAGTTTTCTCATTTCAAACCTTTCTCGTCACCTAATAGTGACCTTTATGACTACCCCGGCCGAATTTTTACAACCAGCACATTACTCCCGCCTGCCTTATCCTCCAATGGTCGTATCCCGAGTGTTACGCCAAATTTTCCTACGACCCTCTCTCTTGAGTAGATCTCTCCGTCTACCTAAGGGGGATTAGAAGATGGAGGGAGTGAGAACTTCTACAGCCAGCTACCCTATTGGTATGTACCGGCGAAACTCACCCAAACCACTCCGATATATTTCGGGTCCGTTTCACAATCACAATTTATGCACATAGCAGTAATCTTGGAAGTCTTGCTTCCGTATTTGAACATATTATTCTAACATCTAAGAAGAGAGTAATATAATCTAACATAAAAAAATAGGAGATAATATTTCATAAATTTATTTGAAGTTTAGACTAAAATATAACTAAAACATAAAAGTATGTATACATATATACACACACACGACAACACACACATATATACTTATATGCATATTTTCCTTGAAATGCAAAGATAACACTTAGATATTTAGATATTTTGTTAAAATATAATTAACATAAATAGATATAGAAATAACACATATCTATATATAGTTTAGTTGAATAAAGTAGACTATAATATATATATATATATTCATACATACATATATGCATAACATATATATATATATATATATAATTATATGTTACTTAATACCTAAGTGCTTATAGATTAACCACATAATGACATAAATAGGTTTATATATATATATGTACACACGCACTACATATATATATAAGTACATATGATGTATAGTGTTTTTAAAACATAACCTTACATAAATATGTATGTAATATATATACATACACAAATATATAAGTATATATATATATACATACATATGATATATATATATATATGTGTACATAAACATGAAACTATAGTTTGTAACTTTAAACAATATATTGTCATGGAAAATAATATAGTTTATCAAGACTATCACTTTTCATAGAACATTTTATTTTAGCAACCTCATGCTTTTCATGAAATGAAAATAGGTTAACATAAAATTAGTAGTATAGTATAGTATATTTTATGTACATCTAGGCACATAGCACTTTCATAAAGCACATAGTACTTCATAAAATTCTCATAATCCTTGCAAGGTCACAAGATAACACATAAATAGGACTCAAGTAGTGAAACTAACTAGCATAACCTCTTGAACTCAAAGAACCAACACATACTTTATCATTCAAAATACAACTTGCACATATAGCACATAATATATCCACAACTAAATTCATACTAAAATCAAATAGATAAGCTACTAAACCATGAGTATTGGAGCAAGCTTGACAAGAACTTTAACTCATGAGCATTGAAGCATGCGTTTAGCAAGAACTTTTACTCATGAGCATTGAAGCATGTCCAAGCAAGAACTCTTACTCAAGGTATCCTAATAACCCTCTACTTATGATATTGAGCAAGGTTTCTACCTTCTTTTTCTTTTTTTATTGGGTGTAGTGAAGTGTGGTGTAAAAGAGTAGGAAATTAGGGTGTTTTTGGGAAAAAATTTAGAAGAGTGTGTGTGAGTGTGTGTTGTGGCCGGTTTTCTAGGGGGAGAAGAAGGTGGGATTTTGGTCTTGTTTATATTAATGAGAGGAAGAATGAATTAGTTTATTGTTAAAGTCATTTTCTTCATTAATGTCATTTTACACCTAAGTGAGTTCATTAAATGAATTCTTTCAAATGGGGGATCTATTTTAGGCTTGGTGTGCATGATAGTATATGATTCACAAGCTACATAAATATGAGCCAAGCAACAATATTTATTTATGGTATATTAGAGAAGAGTTTTCTTGCATAAATATCATAAAATAGGTTAAAATCTAGAATTTGTATTTTGCCTTTAATTAAAATCCGAAAATCAGGATTTAATTCATTAAAATTCAAAAATCACACATATAATGTTTAGGAAATATTTATGGTATTTATAAAATTCAAAAATTATAATTTTATTTGAAATTCTATTAATTTATGGGGAATTTATGCTTTATTTTGAACAAAATTCGAATATTAAAGAAATTAAATTCTAATCCTTGAAAATTATATTTTTCCAAGAATTATTAGTCTAGGATATGTAACTATTAATTATTAAGGAATAAAATACATTTTTGAAAAAATATTATTTGTTAAGAAAGTAAATTTAGAAATTCTTATAAATAAGAAAATAATTTAGAAAGCTTAATGATTTTAGGTAATTATTTTCCTTATATATATATATATATATATATAATGGTAGGAGAGATAGCAAAACATACAATTATATATGAATGGTAAAGATTAATACACATTTTGTTAGGTGAAATACTAAGAGTGAAAATGTACAAGTAGTCTTTCTTTTTAACACATTTTACATGAAAGTGACATAAATAGGTAATTAAACTAATAGAAGACATATTTAACTAATTATAGGTATTTTTTTATGTGTATTTTTGGATTTATATATATATATATATAGTTGATAATATTATTCCAAAAATATTAAAATTGTGAAGTAAATAATTACTTCTAGTAAATGCATAGTTTCTAAAATAGTAATTATTATTAATTTCTAAAATAAAAATTAAATTTCATGATGTGAAAACAATTGTACCGGTAAGAAAATTAAAACCGACAGTTTAGATTTGTGGGTAGTTTTCGAAAAAAAAAATTTTGAGGAGAAATTTGCAGGTTTCAACTTCACTAATAACAAGTCACATTTTTTAATAAATGCACATAATGCAATGCATATTTATTCACAATAAAAGGATTTTCTCATAAATTAGTAAACATACTTCATAATTCGAAATTTAAAATAACTTGGTTTACCGGATCGTCACAATAAATGTTGTTGATTGTTGCTTACCTGAAAAAATATGAAGAAGGAATTATTTTTCTGAGCTTGGGTTCACGCAGGGGACCTCTAGTGTGAGAGACTAGCGTGATAACCAACTACACCACCCAAACACCGGCATTCAAATTTATATGACTGTTTATTTGACGATTAAAGAGGCTAGCAAATGCTATTTTGCATGTATTCTTATTTTTGGTGTAAAAAAAAAAAGGTCAAATGATATAGAATTTTATTAAAATCCGTAATATTATCAACAACCTACGTGTTAGATTAATATTTGTTCTTCGTTAGTTACATATTATGATATTCACCCCGACTATCTGCGCCCCCCCCCCCCCCCCCCCCCCCGCGGGTATAGTATTATTAATAACTTTTAACTCTCTATATAATTATTTTCAATTACTTTTCAATCATAATTATAGTTTTATCTTATATTATTCTTTTTTAACTTTCACTTATCTTAAATTTAATCAATATTTTAAAGTTTTATTCATCTATATTATTTATACCATTATGTAAAGGGAAAGAACCTTTTATTAATTACTTTGGTCTCTCAAGTTTTTTGATTAGTCACTTTTTTATTTGTACTTTCTCTCTCCTATTTATTAAATTTATTTTCAATTTATCCAATATTTAAAAGTTTTATTCATACAAAAAAAGTAATAAATATTTATAATTTAACTTATCAAAATCTTAATATATAATTAATATTATATATACTATAATTTTTGCACACGTATCGAATGTGTTCCCTCAACTAGTGTATTTGGATGAGATACTTAAAATATTGTTTGTATTTAAGTGTCTATCTTAAAAGACACATGCCATTTACTTTCAAAAACGGAAAAATTAAACATTGTTGTCAGGATCTATTATGTTTTTCCTTTTTCTTTTTTCCCTTCTCTTTCTTGGTAAAAAAATTAATAAAAATTGAAATACAAAATGTATATAGATCAAGCAATACATCATAACATAAATAATTATTATTTATAATTAAGTTGTTCAACCTTTCAATACTTATTCCACAGATATGGGAAGGGGCACCACAACAGGAACCTCCAAAACATAAATAATAATAATAATAATAATAATAATAATAATAATAATAATAAAGTGTAGGAGTTGTGGGATGACTAATTAAGTGAATATAATGTATAGATCATGAGTTAGTGGTGCTAATAAATGTGTTGGTGATATACTAAGTAAATATGTAGTGAAGAAGTGACTATAACAATGAATTAAAAAAATAATAGCATGACTCTCCATTAACACCACTAACAATATGATAATTAAAATGCCATAAAAAATATAATTTTAAAATTAAAATAGTCCAAATACCAACATATTGAACTAAACCAGTGTCGACAAGGACGGAGCCAGATATTTAATTGAGGGGGGCGAAATTTTTTCGAAATCATTAGTTATTAAAATGTATAAATATAAGGGTTATATATAATAACAAAAGTTATCCTATTTATACGTATACGACTAATTAAAAGTTCTATAATATATATATATATATATATAGATATATGTACCGTAATCAAAACAATATATAAAAAACGATACTGAAAAAAATAAAAAGCTATTCTTTGTTTCAAAAGAAACAAATATAGTGAATAATGAATTGTTTTTAAAAAAATGCTTAACAAAGAATTTTTTGACAATACTGTGCAAAATTGACGTAAACCTACATAATGATATATAATCAAAAGTCAAAAAATATTAAAATATATTCTCTCTCTCTCTCTCTCTCTCTATCTCTCTGTTTGTTCTCACAATCAAAAAAAAATCTTTTTTTTTCTCCGTCATCATATTCTTCCAAATCACTCTCAATTAAATATGAAGTCTCAAATTAATAAGATTCATTCAAGTTCAATAATAGCCCAACAAATAAATATCAAGATTCATTAAGTTTTGTATTGAACAACTACTAAGATTATTATCAACAATCTTAAAATTCAAATCTCTACACAAAATCAGTTACAAAAAAAAAAGAAATAAATAAATATATAAATTTCAAATTAGAACAAAATACCTTTTTGTACGTTACTTTTGAAGAAAAAGTTGAATACTGTAGGGTGTGTGTGAGAGAAGAAAAATTCTAATAAGATTTTTTGGTATTTTAATTGGAATAGAACAAAGAAGTAAAATCTAATAAAATTCTTAATATTTTAATTTGAAGAGAAGAATCAGAAAGAAAGGAAAGAGAAAGAAAGAAAATTTAATTAATTATGGTAAATTAGATTGGGTAAAAAAATTAATAAAAATAAAATAAAGTAGAGAAAATTAAAATTTTTATTGTATAACTTATATAAAAATCAAATTTTTATTTGGGGGGGGGGGGGGGTGGGATTTTGAAATTCTAAAATAAATAGATACAAAAAAAATGAATGTTTAAAAAATTGGGAGGGAGGCGGCCCCCACTATCAACCCCTTTAGCTCCGTCACTAAGTGTCAACTAGAGCCTGAGGATAGCTAAAAATGGTATAAAACGACTTGGAGTTGACAGTTGAAATAAGTCCCTTTAGCTTTAACGTTGCAAGTTTCTCCAGCCAAAATATGCTCCGAAAAGATTTTGGGTCAGTATAAAATTATTCCTAGATCGAATGCGAAATCTAAATGAGTGTTATAACTCTTTTATTTTGAACGCCCATTTGTTGATCTAACATCAAAAGAAGAAAACATAAGATATCTAGAGCGAATCAGCATATTCATTTGTCATGTGCCATAACATGATTGCGGTGCTTAAATAGCAGTGACAGGTTTTTGGGTGTAGGAATGAAAACCAATCGAGCTAATCAAGGCTCAAGCTCGAGCCCAAATAAAATAAAATGAGCACGAGCTCAAACTTAATAAAATAATAATAAAAAAAACCCATGGGTTTGATTTTGGCTCATCTCAACTTGTTTGGCTTGAACTCATAGGCAAATTGTAAGTTCGAGTTTAAACTCCAGCTCTAATTGAAAATTCCAATCATCTTTTACTATTTCAACTACAGGAACTACTGTTTGAAAATAATACATTATTTATAAATCTATATATATAAAATAAATGTTCTAAATAAACTAAAGGAAATTTTAAGGTGTAAATTTGTCACCAATGAGGTGATGGGTGCGAGCCTTTGTGTGTATGAGTGTAAAATATGTGTGTTTTTGTGTGTGTGTGTGTGTGTGTGTGTGTGTGTGTGTATAATTACTAGTAACAGTTAATGAAATTTGTATAGCGGCAGCTAAGTTTTATCCCAAATCATAATAACAGATTTTTATTATTAATTGTTAGGTTGTTATACACTTATTTTCTAATTCTAGGCAACGATTACTTTATAAACCAATTTTGTAATTTCCAAGTCATTTTTATAACAAATTTTATATAATTAATGATAAAAATTTACATTTAATTTATATTATTAGTGATAATATTGATGCGTGGTCTTTCCAGCTGACCACGTGATGGAGTTTGACACGCTCCGATTGATGTGTTGGCGGCTCACCTGTCCAAGAGGGAGGATCGCATGTGAGACTGGCCGATTTTGTTCCAGCTTAGGTTCTCCAACGCTCAAGTCAGCTTTAGGGTATTTGATGAAGAAGATGAATAGTAAGATTGTAATACTTTCTTGTCTGTCATGCATAAAAAGTGTGAGATACCTCATATGGGGGCACCTTTTTCCTATTTATATGAGAGCGAACCTCTAACTTGAAGCGGTTGATGGGGGTTAGTCAGCGGATTTGACCCATGGAGTACAAATGGATATGCTTTTTGTCATTTATTGGACTCCAAAAAGGCATTTGAGCCTAGTCTCATTAATGAGGCCTTAACTTTGCATTTAATGCATATCTTGTGTATTTAAGGATCAAGATTGTATTTATGAGAGAGCATTTAATGCTTCTGGAACTGATGAGATGGACCCATGTGTAACAGGTGCGGGTTTGGTGAAGGCCGGGGTGAAGAATTGTGTCCTCGATAATGTGCAACTGCGTTTGAGGGCATCCTCGTGCCTTAAAATCACTTGTTCTCCCACTTCACTTATCTTGCACGCAAAGTTTCGAGCTCCATAAAAGCCTCTCATGGCTTTTTAAGCCACAGACTTATTCGATAGGTAAGCCTGCGGGTATTCCCCCTCTCGCGACTTTCGCTCTGAAGCTTTTTTTTCACAAGCGGATGCTCTCTCGAGGACAGTGAGTCTTTTCGAGGACATCGGGTTTCACACTTGTAAAATACAAGTTGATTGGCAAACGTTGACATGCCAGGATGAGGAGATGCATGTCACATCAAATATTTATACAACTATTTAATTACGCTTTTGTTACTAATTTGACTTTTATTTTCAGTGATGTCAATGGGATTAATTTTAATAACTCAAAAGATTCTAATCACACAGAGTTGGAATAAACGAATTATGGTGTGGTTTCAGCTGTTTTTTAGTTAGACATGCTTAAGAAGCGACCGATGTACTCAAAGATTCTAATCACACAAAGTTGGAATAAACGAATTATGGTGTGGTTTCAGCTGTCTTTTAGTTACACATGCTTAAGAAGCGACCGATGTACTCTTCAATTTGGTGGTAAGATGTGTTCCCATTCTTAACCATTCTTTAACAATTTCCATGCTTATCGAATATTTAAATATGCACTTTATTTAGTGGTGGCACTTCGAGATTAACCCACCTTCCCACAAATAAAGTGATGATTGGTATATGGAAAAGAATTTGAGAGGGAATAGAATGAATTTTGGAATGGAATGTGATGGGAAATGAATGATATTGATATTAGTATTCTCATATTTTGTATGTTCCAAAAATAAATTAGGGAATGAATTAATCAATTCATTCATATATTTTGTAATTCAATAGTAATGAATGATTGAAATACAAATAAATTAGGTGTAAGATTAAAAATAAATTTTATATTAAATATACTAAATCTTAATTTTAATATATATATATATATGATTTATGTATAAATACACATTTTATAAATATAAAATACATTTAATAGGTAATAATATAAAAATATAGTTCATCGTCAAGCATTAGGAATAGCCAAACCCATCGATGGTGGAAAGAATCACTAAACTCATATATATGGAAATGACAATTCCTTTATGAATGATTATTCCCAACTCCGAGTTATACTAATCGTGTCGTTTGGAATGGATGTGGGTCATTCCCACTCCATTCCTACAAACCAATCATATTAAATTTAATTCACTCAATTCATATATTAGATAATTAAGTAGTAACTAGAGATTTCAATAGGTGTGGATTGAGTCTTGAATCTGCCTCGTTAGGGCCAGGCGGCTTTGTAGAGTCATAGCTGTGCTCGGGACAGGTCTGTAGTTTAGTTTTAAAACCCGGACCAACCATGAACTCGCCCCTTTCAAAATTATGTATATATTTTTTATTTTGTATAACACACACACACACACACACACACACACACACATATACACATGTACTTAGGCCTCGTTTGCTTCGCAAGATTAGCCAAGAAAAGGCCTTCACATATCGGCTAATCTCTGCTAATTGATCGTTTGGTTGCCAATATTATAATTGCAGGCCTTTACCTAATTTCACGCGGCCCGCAATGTGATGGGTCTAATCTCGAGATTATAATCTCAGGGGAGAGGGTGAAGATTGAGTCTTGGCTTCTCAAAATTAACTATTCCAACACTTTGAATTGATCATTTTGTCTTTCGTTTTGCCCTTACTTTTACAAATTTGTTATTATTAATTATTTTTATACTTTACAATATATAATTTTATTAAATAATTATAATTAATTATTTTTATATTTTACAATATGTAATTTTATTAAATAATAATAATAATAAATTATTATTATTATTTTATCTTTTACAATATGTAATTTTATTGAATAATAATAATTTTTATTAAATAATAAACAATTATTATTATTCAATCAAATTAAATATTTTAAATTGTAAAAAAATAAAAATAAAATGAAAATTAAAATATCAAAATTTCATTTTCTTCTTCTTAAAATTATTATTTAAATTATTATTATTATTGTTATTATTCTTATTGTTATTGTTATTATTGTTACTATTGTTATTTTTGTTGTTGTTGTTGTTATTATTATTGTTATTATTATTATTATTATTATTATTATTATTATTATTATTATTATTATTATTATTATTATTATTAGTGTTATTATTATTCTTATTCTTATTATTCTTATTGTTATTATTATTATTGTTGTTGTTGTTGCTGTTGTTGTTATTGTTGTTGTTGTTGTTGTTATTATTATTATTACCCAATATCAAAATAATCACGTCTAATTCTATCACGTCTGCCTTGATGTTCCTCTTCCGTCAATTGTCTGATTCGATCCCTATTATTTTGATTCATCTGTATAATCAAAATTTTTTAATTAGGATTATGAAGAAAATCTTTTTCTTTTTGTATAATATCTTGTAAATAACCAGTCCAATAAGCTAAATTTGCGTTAAGATGCCTTTTATTGTTGTTGTTGTTGTTGTTGTTATTATTATTATTATTATTACTATTATTATTATTGTTATTATTATTATTATTGTTATTATTATTATTGTTATGATTATTGTTATTATTGTTGTTGTTATTATTATTATTATTATTATTATTATTATTATTATTATTATTTTTATTATTATTAGTGTTATTATTATTATTATTGGTGGTGTTGGTGTTGTTGTTGTTGTTGTTATTATTATTGTTATTGTTATTGTTATTGTTATTATTATTCTTATTATTGTTGTTATTATTATTATTATTATTATTATTATTATTAATATTATTTTTATTATTATTATTAGTGTTATTATTGTTGTTGTTATTATTATTATTATTGTTATTGTTATTATTTTTATTATTATTATTATTATTATTATTGTTGTTGTTGTTATTATTATTAATTTTATTATTATTATTGTTATTGTTATCTTTATTCTTATTATTGTTATTGTTATCGTTATTCTTATTATTGTTATTGTTATTGTTATTATTATTGTTATTATTATTATTATTATTATTATTATTATTATTGTTAATAATGTCATTATTATTATTATTGTTATTATTGTTAATATGCTTATTATTATAATTGTTATTGTTTATTGTTTATTGTTGTGGTTATTCTTGTTATTGTTGTTATTATTATTGTTATTATTATTATTATTGTTGTTGTTGTTGTTGTTGTTGTTGTTGTTGTTGTTGTTGTTGTTTTTGTTATTATTATTGTTATTGTTATTATTATTGTTATTATTGTTATTAAATTTATTATTGCTATTATTATTATTATTATTATTATTGCAAGATGGCTAAGGCATAATTTGAAAAATAAGCCTTGAAAAATTTTAACAATCGAGGGTACTAACGTAAATTATATTCTAATGTTGGTTCAATCTTATTCAATTTTGGATACCAAACCATCCTCTGCATAATACGTACAATCATCCTATTTAGTTAGTCATGGCTACCAAACAACCAATCTAATTGGCTTGAATCTCGTCTATTCTTGAGCTAATACACAAGTTCCGATTGACGAATCTCGCGAAGCAAACTAGGCCTTAATAAATAATTGTATATATTATGTAAATAGTTATATATAACATATAAATATGATATTCTTATTCATTAATATAATTATGTAACATTAATAAATAAATTGTACTTTTAATATATAAAAATTAAATATATGATAAAAATATTAAACATTCAAAAAATTAAAGATACTCATAAAATTTATAAATAATTAATATTTTGGTAAAACTATTATTTTTTCATCTTCACAAAGGTGTGGTAGTGTTGTTTTTAAAAAAATATATAATTTTTAAAATTATTTTTAAAATATAAAGTGGGTCTACGCCGGATCTAACGAGTCCACCCACCAGATCCAGTTGTAGGTCAAGGCAATCCTAAGTCCTACGAAATCTTAGCAGGACAAGTCTCAAATTTTTGCCAAACCCACCCCATTACCATCCTTAATAGTAACGAGTGATAGGAATAGAAATGAATTAAAAGGCAAAATACATTTTATCCTCTTGTACTATGTTATTTGTAATACTTATCCGTGATTAAAATAAATATTTGTAATACACTTTTTTAATTTTTATATTTAGCCACGGATTTTTCCGAGGCAAAATCTCAAAGAAACTTTTTTTTTCATTTTCCAATTCTTTAAATTTTAGCAACGGAAAAATCCGTGGCCAAATGTGAAAATAAACTTTCTTTATTTTTTTAATTTTTATATTTAGCTACGGATTTTTCCGTGGCTAAATCTTAAATAAAGCCTTTTTTTTAATTTTTTATATTTTAGCCGAGAAAAAATTCGTGGGTAAATGTGAAAATAAACTTTTTTTTAATTTTTTTAAATTTTAATATTTAGCCACGGATTTTTCTGTGGCTAAATCTCAAATAAAACTTTTTTTTAAATTTTTATATTTAGCCACGGATTTTTCTGTGGGTATATCTCGAATAAATTTGTTTTTTAATTTTTTATATTTTAGCCACGGAACAACCCGCGACTAATTGTCAAAGTAAAATTTTTTTATTCTTTTTAATTTTTATATGTACCCACGGATTTTTCCGTCGCCAAACTTGTTTTTTTAAAATATTTGTTTACCTTAGCCATAAAAAATTCGTGGCCACTCTTGTATTTTGAAACGAAATTGGTTTGCCTAGCCACGTATTTATCCGTGGCCAAGCTTGTATTTTTTTTAAAAAAACATTATTTTGCTTAGAAAATACTATTTATTTACATCTGTAATAGATTATTAATAGAAGCAATGTACTCAAATTGTAGTTAACAAAATTTAACTTATTGATTTTTGTGTAAAATAGAAAATCTTTATTTATAAAAGATAGTTAATGAATCCATTAGGTCTAAATATTACATTAATATTTATTCAACTATAAATATGTTACTTTCGATGAAAAAAAAGTAAATTAACTTAGCCACAGATTTATCTGCGGCTAAGTGTACTACATAATTTTTTTTTCAAAACTTAGCCATCGTTTTTTATTTGCGACTAAGTGTACTACATAAGTCTGCGATATTTTTAAAAAAAAATAATTAATTTTACCTATCCGTGGCTAAGTGTAGTATATAAAAAAATAATTTCGTAGCTATGGATAAATCCTTGGCTAGGTGTGCCATATGAATTTTTTTTTATACTTAGCCACGAAAAAAGAGTGCAATTTCTTTTTTGTTTTTTTGTAAATAATAATTTTACTTAGCCATGGATTTATTCGTGACTAACCTTTTTTTAAAAAAAAAATAATCGTAGCCACGAATTTTTCCATGGCTAATAGTCAAAACTTTGTAGTTGACTTTTCCAAATTGAAAGTTTTCGTCAATTAGTTTAGATGTAACCGTACAATTGGAGTAATATAACTTAAAAATTACTCAATATAGTTGAACTAATTGTTTTAATTAAATTTTTGATAAATTGTGACAAGTTAATTGATGTTAGTATACAATTGTTAACGAACTATGAAGTCATTCATATATATCACTAGAAAGGAAACGTATTTCTTGATATAAATTGGAATATTTAACACATAAAACAAAATTTATTCAGGGATATCGTAAAATATACTAATTATGATCAGAATAATATGAATTTGAAATGGTTTAAAGTAATATAACTCCTGAAAAGTGGGATCGAACGATATTGTGCAAAAGTTAGCGACGGAAAAGTCGTCGCGAAGAGAATGATCTCTTGGCGACGGAAATTTCTGTGGCTAATTCCGTCGCCATGTAATCAAAAAATAAGTGCCAACTCTACCGCCCATTCAGCCACGGATTTTTCCATGGCTAGTTTTTTTCGTTAAGTTTTGAAATCCGTTGTTAGATCTATAAATATTGGCGACCGATTTTGTCCGTGGCTAAAATCTGTGGCTATTTTGCTGTTTTCTAGTAGTGTATCGGGTCTAATGAGTCCAACCCACCAGATCTAGTTTTAGTTCAAGGTGGTCCTAACTCCTACAAAATCTTAGCGGGACAGGTATTAGGTTTTTTTGCCAAACCCACCCCATTACCATCTTTAATAGCAATGAGTGATAGGAAAAAAAAATAAAAATAAAAGGCAAAATACACTTTATTCCCTTGTACTATATTATTTGTAATACTTATCCCCCTATAAAATAGAAAACAACATTGAACCCCTGAAATTGATTACCCTAAATATTAATGATAAAATTGCTGTTTATTTTGTCAGACAAATGCTTTGTCTTATTACCTCTATATAAATATTAGTGGAAATAATTAATTTTATTTTTCTTAGTAAATTATATTTTGAGAATGTCAAATAATTGTCTCAATTATAATTGTTCGTTCATCAATTAACACATGTATATCATAAAGAATAATAAATAATTAAAATATAGTACAATATAATTAGATTTTATAAGTAATTAATATTAGCCAATAAAGTGAAGTTAGTTAATGTGCTTTATTTTCAAAATATTGATAGGAAAATATTTCATCAATCAATTATGCACAAGTAATTAAATAAAAGTTGTTCGAAATATACTTTTTTTTAAAATTTATTTTAATCATTTATTTTTACATTAAAAATGTACATAGAAACATGCTTTACTTGAGAAATGAACATATATAATTAGAGAGTTATTTGAGATTTTAAAACATATTGTACTAAGAAAAAAAATTATAACTAACTATTTACACAAATATTGATATAAAAATAATAAGATAAAATATACATATAATGAAATAGAGGATAATTTTGTCACTAGGTATTAGGATAATCAACTTCAAGAGGATAAGTCATGTTTTAGATAGTATAAGGACATAAGCGTTACACATTGCATAGTACAAGGAAGCAATGTGTAATTTTGCCCCAAATTAAATATATAAATTAAAGTAAGTCTTACATAAAATAATTATTTTAACATTGTCGTTTAAATTGAGGATGTATCTTGTATAAATAGTATGTATGGATGTTCAATGTATATATATACATGTCTTTATATATGTTGATTTATTATTTTGTATACGCACTATATATTACGTTTGATGTACTTCTCATGAAAATATGTGTTGATATCAGATATTTGGTGTATATATATGGAGATTTTAGCCAATTGGGTCCCATACGATATATTCATTAGCCGATTTTGTCCCAAATTTTTTTTTTTAGCCAAAATAGTCCCACTGGATAGTACTCTCTTTTCAAAATAGTCCCTCCATTAAAACTAACGGAAACGCATAATGCAACTCACGTACACCGTTAATTTTTAAATGGAGGGAGTTACACGTGGGACTACTTTAATCAATTTTGAAAATTTGGAACCAAACCGACAAACGCTTCTATACTATGGGACTAATTTGGCTAAAATATATATTTAATTTTAATCATAACTTAATGTATAATTGATTCCTCATCCAAGTCCAAGGACTAATTAAATCACGTTATAAGTTTGGAACATTCTTAATTCTTTTATTCAAACTTAGAAATTTTCATGTGAGATGGAATTGTCAGTAAACTCATTATCTAACGATCTCCCATGTATGCATACGAGTGTCACTACACTTGATGTCTATGAAACAATACATCTCCCATTCGAAATAGTCATAAATGTAAGTCTTTTAATGATTCAAGTCGATACCACACTCTTAGTTAGACTTAATAACTTTGAGTAATTTTGATTATGTTTTACAGACTTATTTCAAGACTTTGAGTAATCTTTAATGTGATTATTAAGATTCATCCACAAACATTAAATATAAATAATATAACTAATGCCATGCAATGAAGATTGCCAAAAAATATTAAATATTTATGGTTGAATCTCCATGATTACATTAAAGCCATAAGACTTGGATTCGCATAGAGATGTAAGTCTTGAAATAAGTCTGTAAAATGTGATCAAAATTACTCAAAGCTATTGAGTCTAACTTAGAGTGGGGTATTGACTTGACTCATTAAAAGACTTGCATTATGACTATTTCAAATGAGAGATGTATTGTTTCATGGACATCGAGTGTAGTGACACTCGTATGTATAAATGGGTGCTCGTTAGAGAATGAGTTTATTGAGATTCACATCCTACATGAAAATTCCTAAGTGGGAATAAAAGAATTACGAATGTTCCAAGCTTATAACATAATTTAATTGGTCCTTGGACTTGGATGAGGAATTAATTATGCATCAAGTCATGATTAAAATTAAATATACATTTTAGCCAAATTAGCCCCACAGTACAGAATCGGTCGCCGATTTGGTCCCAAATTTTCAAAATTGATTAAAGTAGTCCCAAATGTACTTCCCTCCATTTAAAAATTAACGGCGCATGTGAGTTGCACGTGCGTTTCCTGTTAGTTTTAACGGAGGGACCATTTTAGAGAGAGAGTACTATCCAGTGGGACTATCTTAGCTAAAAAAAAATTGGGACAAAATTGGCTAGCGAATATATCGTATGGAACCAAATTGGCAATTATTTCTATATATATGTACATGTATATATGGACACATACTATGTCAGATGTATTTTCTTTCTGCTTGAAAACATGTATCTCGGTTGGAGCTCAGGAGAATTGATCCATGGTTTATAGCATCTGAATCATTGATTCTATCATCTTGAAATTATTTTCCTGTACTCCTGATTGCTTGATGCTTGAGTGGATGCCTTGTAGCAAAGGAGTTGCATAGTCCATAACGAATCTCTATCTCTAATTGTTGTTATCCTGTTGCTTCCCATTATTTAGCTGGTTCTCATTGTTCGGCTAATTGACATTGTTCTGATCATCTATGATATCACGGACATGTTTGTTTTAGTATTAGAAATATAATGCATTATAAGCTTTCACTGTTCCCGAGGTGCTTATATGGAATTTCATAAGCTTGTTTGATTCAAATGAATTGGAATATTGGCCATCTTCCTGTCAGGTTGAGCTGTTTGTTTTGTGGTGTTTATTTGGCTTATACTTGATGTATTACTCTTTTGCCCTTATTAATTTGAATGACCCAATTATTGAATTTTTTTTGTTATTCTTCTAATTTCAACCATATCCATATTCCATCCACTTCTTTATATCCAAGACAAAAAAATCAAGAATATGATAGTTTTATGAAATATGCTTCAATTTTATTTTAGGTAATTAATTTTTTTCCAAATTAGCAAAGAAATCTTGAATATAACAGTTTTATTGAATATGCTTTAATTTTTTTGAACTATTCATATATTTCAAACACGCATAAAGAATATAGGGTACTTTTTATTTTTCTTTCATTAAATTTGATCATCCTCTATGGCTAATTATGTGACAAACAACGGAAAAAATGAAAGGATGCCATTTTAACTATATGGAACATAGCATAATTCGAGGCACAAATTCAATGAAAATATGATTTATGGCTAACTTCAAATTCTATGCAAACTAAGTATTTGATGATGCCAATTAATTTATCACAGACATGACAAGGCAGATTCCACCTACAAGGGGAGCATAATATTTTAAATACATACTTCAAAAGAGGCTTCATACTATATGGTCCATTACAAGTAGAAATAGTAGCAAACAATCCCCAAGCACACTGTTAAAGTAGTTCTCAATTACAAAGCATACCAATTTATAAATTAAAATCGATCATGATTCATAAAGTCAACAAACAGTTTTGTTAATCATAACCCTTGGAAGGACCATTGTCTGCAACAACCATGCCAAAATACCTATCAGCAAGAAAAAACAATCATGGGAATTTGTTTCCTAATAGGAGAACCATGAAGCGCTCACGGGCTTCTTTTGTCATACCCCAAAAAAGATCCAAGTCAGTTTTATGGTATCCCAAGTAGCGAGTTGCTTGTAGCTTCTCATCTAAAGTAAGGCCTTCCAAGTCAGAGACTGCCTCGTAAAGGCTTTGCCGCATGGCGGATTCTTGGTCAGTACTAATTAATCCAGATTGAGTTGATCCCTTCAAATTCGATGCAATCTCCCCTATAGATGAGCTTGTCTCCTTCAAGTAAGAAACCATAGTAGTCTCGAAATTGGACAAATCCATCGGTCGGTTCTTCCTTTTGCTTCCAGAAGTTGATGGTTTCTTCAATCCTGAACCAGATGGTGGTGATTTTGCTGAGCTCGGTGGGGCAGGAGACTCGTCAGAGCAACCATTTTCAGTATCCAAGCCCAGATTTGTGATTGGCTCATTCATAGGATCAACGTTCTCCTCAAATACACGGTTGATAGCACTGTTTACATCCATAGAGTGTGACCCGTTAGCACGGTCATGGCCAAATATGTATGACCACCTCCTATACATAGGTTGCGCCTTCCCTTTTATCTTAGCTACATCGGGATGTTTCTAAAACATGTATGGTAACATCAATTAGATAAGAATTTCTAAAAACCTTGAACCACAGTAAATTAGTAGTACTTATCTCCATGCAAAGGAAACTACTAAAGAGATGCTAAATTACCAGGATGATTTCTTTCTAAACAGAGACATCCTCTACGATGACCATATTGCTGCGATGGTCGAATGTTGCACCCCCACCGCCCGTGTGATTAAGCACTGCATCAATTGCTGTGAGGTAACGCTTCCAAAGCTGGAGCTTTGATTTAATGTGCTTGACTTGCAAACCACAACCTGGAACTGATTCGGCTAACATCCTTGCCAAACGCTGTATATTAACCGCCAGCAAATGAGCCGTCATACTGAGTCCCTTCTGCACGTAATATCTCTAAAGCAACAAGTAGCGCTTCTTCTTCCTTCACTGACCAATAGCGCCTAGGTTCCTGAGAATTTCTTGTGCTAATTGAAGCACCCTGTGTTGAGCCATTTGAGGAGTCTATTACCTGCATCGATATTCTTCATTAATACTAGCAAACTATTGTAATAGATTATAAAACTAATAAATGCCATCTACAGATATGTGTAGTTTAGCAAGGTCTTTAACTTAATTGTCCATTCTGAACAAAAATAAAGTAAATAATCAAAAGTAACAACGGATCAAATTGAAATCTTGCTTTACAAACCACTTACAAACATACAACCGTACATTAAATGTTCTAGTATCAAAAGATGCACAAAACCAAAGACAAAACACATCAAACCATTTAGTCCAAACAAAAGCAAAATATTTTCCCTAAATATTTAAATATGTTTATAACATCATCTATGGGTTCCTTGGACACCCATATATCCATTTCAATTTCTTGCACCCCTCCAAGTTGCATACATTCCATTAGCTAGCGTGTCTCTCCAAGTGGTCCATGCGGGGGACACCTCCATTGTCTCTATATAATCTTCACCTGGGCCATTTCCATACAACCTAGTCAATTCCTCAATCTCTATCTCAAGAGGGTCAATGGACATATGAGTACGTATGTAGTTATGCAAAACAATACAACTTAGTATAATTTGGTTTTGGATCTTTATGGGATAAAAACTTGTGCTCCGCAATATTGGCCAACGCCCCTTCAATAATCCAAAGGACCGTTCGATCACGTTACGGGCTTTGCAATGTTTCATATTAAAAAACTCCTTTGCAGAACGTGGTGCCGCAGAACCAGCTCCCCATTCATCTAGGTGATATCGAGTGCTTCGATAAGGAGTTAAGAATCCGTCACAGTTGCTGTACCCACCATCGCATAAGAAGTAAGTGCCTATCATTTTATTAAAAAAATCACCAAACGAAAATTAATATATAGTTTACCAACATATTTATTTAAACAATTAATTGTATCCACAAAATATTTTGATTTTTCAATCATTTACCTACTGGAACCCTTAACCCATTGTTGCGCGTCATTGCATCCCTCAAGACACGGCTATCGGCAGCAGAGCCCTCCCATCCCGTAAGGACGTATATGTAATTCATGTCCTTATTACAAGCAGCTAAAACATTCACTGCAACATTTCCTTTTTGGTTACGGTATCGACCTTGGACCCCCCGGGCCACCCTGACATCAACAAACGTTCCATCCAATGCCCCAATGCAACCCTTAAATAATAATTAATAAACAACAGAATAACCAGTAAATTAATAATTAGACACAAGTACAGAGTATTTAAATTTGAATAAAAAATCTAACCTTGAACCACTTCCATGGTTCGTTAATGCACTCGTCTCCAATGGGAACAGGATCCATCAACAACAACGGACTAACCCTCAATAATGATTTCAATGCCTCCTTGAAATATTTGCTAATTGTTTGTCCCGAACGTTTGAAATCTTGCTTGACAATAACATTCTTTTTATGATGCGCTAACACAGATAATAATATGGCAACCTTCTCTGGGATGGAAACAAATCTGTCGCTTCTCAAACCACCAACAATTTGTAATAGCTCACATAACCGTGCAAAGCAATCTTTGTCCATTCTCAAGTGGTTTATGCAAGTGGTGTCACTTAGATGTACTATTTCTCTTAGATATTTAATCTGATCAGGGACCTTATTAACCACACTCCAACGACGGCCTGTTCTTCTCCTTCGCATACCGACTTGCTCGTTGCGATACTTTAATGCTAAATAAGTAACATAAATACACACTACATCCCTATAGAAGGTTAGGTAAAGCAACAGCAACAAATGGTTCACTTGCTGAGAATCCATTAAGCCTAATTCACATTTAGAACCATAATTCGTGCATTAGTGTAGGATAAAAGTCATGTATTATACAAAAATCTACATATTGCATTTTCATGGTGCTCTACAACTTAACAGGCTGCACTATTTGCAAATCAACATATTTAAATCAAGCGATTAATGAAGAATATGGCTAACATATTGTAATGAGACATGAGTTCTAACCCATTTGTGCACTTGTGACCACAAAATCCTTGTACCCAAAAAAAAAACAGAAGCAGTAAAACCCTAACCCACACACATTTCGAAATTATATAACTTTCAAGAGGAAGAAAACGGGGAAAAATCATACGTAAGAACGATAGCCCGAAGATTTCGCGATGTTGAACGGCAAACAAGAACGCACCCCCCAACACTGAGAAAGGATCTGCAAGAACAAGAATTATTTTTCAAAAAGGATTACGAAAATAGACTCTTGAGTAGAATTAATCAAGAATAGGAATTTCAATTTTGCTTCTAATCTGTTAGAATTGCCATCCATTTCAGACGAAAGAGATGAAGAAGAACTTTATGAACAAAAGGGTTTTCTTTTCTTACCTCGGTGGAGCTGTTGACGAGATGAAATTGAGGACTATTCTTTTTACTCAACAAATTTGGGAAGTAGATATTTTCAAGCTATGGGGATATGTTTGTAAAAAACCAATGGAAATAGGGATATTTTGGTCTTTTAAATAAAAAAAAAATGAAATTCATCTTCACATAATTTGTAAGCACCCCACCTCTCATTCTCTTATGAGCCAAAAAATGGTATTTCAAGCCAAGCCAATTATCAAGCTCCATATGCTACCCACCATCATAATAACACTTCAAATAAAGGTATAGGGTATTATAAATTATAACAAATGCCAATAGCTCCAACAACAAACACAGCCCACATCTAATTTTTGTAATATTCTGAGCTTCTCTGAACTCTCTGAGTAGACGGTGAAAGGTTCTCTCAATTTTTGGATCAAATGGTGTTAATTTAGTGTTCTTGTTCTTCGACATAAACCGAAACATTTGCAATCACAAAATGAAAATAGAAATCAAAAATTAAAAATAAAAACAAATAATTTTAGAATCAAGAGTATGATAGTATGGTACTAATATTAGCTAAAATAATATTTTTTACAAATACCCTACAATGGTGCCAAAGACTTGTTGTGGAGTTTCTAAATATACAAGTGCACGTGTGCCAACAAGTAATATAAAATTAATAGAGTATCGAACCTCGCAGAGACTTGTAAGATATCGTCAACTAAGTACTAAAATTTGACTTCTACTTTTGTCACAAACTCAAATTGGTAGACGACAACTAAAATAGAACACATAAAAATGAAATGTATCACGTAAATAAATGTAATTTAAAGTATCAATAGAATAAAGCGCAGGATTATATCATCTCCCAATATGTTCCTCTTGATTCACAAAAATTCCTACAAACCTGTGACTGATTCTGATAACCTAGCTAGAGAGATAAAATATTTGTTGGTTTCTTGTTAAAGTCGTCCAAACCTGTTAATAACAATTGATGTCATACATGTCTATGGCTAATAATTAATTATTAATGAATTCGGATCGCTTGTTGGATTATATATGGCTTGAAGGTATATGACTATCATACAAACTAATCAATTCATGACAAACACAAAATGGAACAAGCATTATTCAGTTTATTTTTTGAAACTAAATTTCCTTCGTCAAGGCATAAATATAATTCCTAACATACAAGGCAACCAGTCAATTGCAAACAATCATACCAAACTAAATATTCTGAATCAATTATGCAAATTTATAGAAACATGGGAAATGATTTTATTCATGGATTCTAAATTTTCTTCGTTAGGGCATAAATAGGATTTCTGGCACACAATTGGTGGTCAATCAATTTCAAACAATCATACCAAACTGAAAAATTAGAATCAATTACACTTGCTTTGACAAAGGAGTATCTTGCCGTTGGACGATTGCCATTTTTTGTCATGTATTTTCTTTTTGTATACTTAACATATATGTTTGAAATTATCAATTCAATAATTTTTAAAATATGATTACATTATTATTTACCCTTAGTTGCATTAAATTTAAGGTTAAATTATCAAATCATTTGTTTTAATTTAGTATAATTTATAAAACATCATTACATGAACCTTTTTTCAATTGTATAATAATAATAATAATAATAATAATAGTGTTTATGTGAACCTTTTTTCAATTGCATATATATATATATATGTATATTCACAAATACTATATATGTAGCATACAAAAAATATTATATAGTCACAAAATTGAAAAATTAAGAATTTTTATTTTTTTCCTTAATTTTCGGCAGAATTTCCCACCGAAATTTCTCTAAAAATTGAAAAATTAATAACTTTTATTTTCAATAGAATTTTCTATTGAAAATCCACCAAAAATTAAAAATTAAAATTATTTTTTTCGACAGAAATTAACATATATATTTTTTAATTTTTTTAAATGTCAACCGAAATTTCACAGAAATTCTACCGAAAATCCCCTTTTCTCTTGTAGTGGAAATTTCATAGAATCACATAAAGGGCTTCTGCCATAATACTAGAAAAAGGAATTTAGCTTGACATATTAACCAAAAGATTTAAAACAAAGTATCAATTATTCATGAATACAACCAAGAACTAAGATATAAGGAAAATAAAAAACTAGTGTTGATGCCAATCTTTGCTTCCTTCTTCTTCCATCTCTTTGTCCAATTAAATCTTGAGAGAGGGAGAATCGATTCAATGCTAAAAGTAGAGAAAACTAGAGAGAGAATCTAAAGATAGCTTAATACTATAAATGCTATGTACCGCCGCCACGCCCCCCCCCCCCCCCCCCGCCCCACCTTAAAATACTTAAGAAGACCTAATTTAACTTAAAGTCTGATTTAGAGTAGTATTCTGAAAACCCAAATTCGCAACCTGTGTAGTTTCACAGATTTTTTGTGTAGGATCATAGACCTTGCTATCCGTTTTTACTTTATCTATACTACAGTTTACACACATTTTGAACAGGAACACACACTTTGCTGCTCTTTCCCTCTTCAAGCCTTCATTTTCCTAAAGAACGAAAATCACATTCAAATCCTCACAAAACACATTAAAAAGAAAAACTAGGATAAGTCCATTTAGTTAAATGCATAAACATAATGATATTATGAACTTATCAATCAACATTTTTGCTCGCTTGCTAGCCAGCTCCTATTTAGGTGACACATTTTTAAATTATATAAGTCCATAATTTCATTATGTACAAGAACGCATTCTGCATAGGAATACACACTTTGCAGCTCTTTCCCACTTCAAGCCTTCATTTTCCTAAAGAACGAAAACTGCATTCAAATCCTCACAAAACACATTAAAAGATAAGAAAAGGTAGGATAAGTCCATTCAGTTAAGCGCATAAAAATGATGAAATTATGGACTTATCAATCAACATTTTTGCTTTCTAGCTAGCTCTGATTCAGGCGACACATTTTTAAATTATATAATAGGTCGTGTCTCTCCACCTGTTTGTAGGCATCCTTTCAGACCTGAGGCATTAATTTGATTTTGGTGCCCCGAATCTTAACTTCTAATCCATCTTGGTTTGAGGTTGCACCTCTTCAAATACACACATTATACTTGAACAGTTCAATTGGATTCCAATCAAAACCATATTTGTCCTAGCATGCCCTCCACGCCTTGCAGTGCATGTCGTGTGTGCCGTGCGCGTGCAAGTTGGCCTTGGTTGGGGCCTATTGACATCCAATTCTTGCCCCTAACAAAAACTTGAATACCGTTAAAGTTTGAAAAAAAAATGAATATTTTATTTTTGCCTCATACTTCGCACGTGAGATGACGACTTTTCACCTTCTCACATTACTCTATTTGAACTGTTAAAGTTAGTTTGGCCAACTCACTTGTGTATTTAATTTCTCACTAATCCAAATTTTATTTTAAACAAAGAAATACGCATTTCGTGTATATTCACGACATAAAATATGAAAACCTAATTTATTTTTATACACAATAAGTTGAACTACTTAAATAATTAACCGAAACTTAGTCACTTACCAACCTTACCAACTAATTTCTAACATTTACACAATCATGGAAAACATTTGTTAGCTTTAGTCAGTCATGCTCAATTTTAGTTGCACATGTTTCAGCAGAAAGAGGCACGTCTTTTACTAACAATGCCGATGTTACTTTGACTACTACCCACTTAATTTTCGGATTTGATCCCCTGTTATAAATCTCTGTTACATATCCTGTTCGATTGAGGGGATTTCGACATGTGTAATTTTAATTTAACGACCGTGAGAGATATGAAAACTTCGTTAACACAATTACTATGGGAAGTCAAACAGTGAAGGAAACAACAAAATTTTATAGAACCTCTCCTTACTTGGCCACAAACAGTGAAAGAAACAACACGGGAATGGAAATTAGTTCTAGAAATTCTGGAAAAACATACGAACAAATCACACTATAGTAGGCTTCTCTTAATTGTTTTGTTTTCAAGATCATAAACCACAGATGTTGTGACGAT
The DNA here is from genome assembly GCA_026212405.1 of Petrea volubilis. Classification (NCBI taxonomy): domain Eukaryota; kingdom Viridiplantae; phylum Streptophyta; class Magnoliopsida; order Lamiales; family Verbenaceae; genus Petrea; species Petrea volubilis. The sequence goes on from CM047883.1 coordinate 12,916,113, forward strand.
CCAAAACTATTGGCTATTTATAGAGATACGCTTCAAATACTTTTATTATAGAAAGCTGAAAACTTTTATAAAAGTCTTTTATTAAACACCAAGTACATAATAAGAGTCCTAAATACATGATACAACTACAAAGACTCATCTATGACTTCTTCTAGCCAAAAGTTTCAAATCGTCCCTCGCTATCCTCCTCGTTGATACCTTCATTCTCATGTCCGGCTAAAACATTAAATATTAACAACGTCAACAATCACGTTGAGTAGAAACTTTGCATATAACATAAGGTGCGTGTGTGTGACTTGAACATGTATATTTTCACATATTTGTATCAACATAAACCATATAAAATTTCAGTTCATAAGAATCATAAACTGCTCTCTTTTCTACTATTTTCCATCTCGACGGGCGGCTACCTTATCTCGTCGTGCCGTAATTCAATTCCAACCAATACTCCCACCCAACCAAACACTCCAGTGGTCGTATCCCGGGCATATGTCGAATTTTCTACGACCCACTTCAGTACATGGAACACTCCATCCATGCAAGGTGAGATTAGGCAACGATGGGTGGTGAGAACGTTTAAGATCGGCAAACCCATTGCCGCCGGCCGAACTCAGCCCCATCCACCCCTATCACATTTTGGGCCCATATACACACAATTTCCAGCATACTCAATACAATTTTCGGCACATTTCACACTGGTTTTCATATAGTTTTCATAATTGCAGCATGCATTTATTCAGAATTTGCAGGAATGAGCATATTTTTCAACCTCTATGAATTGAAAATTTCAATCTGCGAACACTTACGACGAACTGAAAATTTCAGTTTGTAAGCACGGAATTTCCAGCCTATCACCTGCTGGGAGTTTACAAATATGTTTCTAATGTTGTAAAATAAGGTTTTGGTTGGCAAAATTTTGAGTTTTCAGCTTACGAGACTTGAAATTGGCAGACGGCGACAAAAATTGCTTAAGTGCGCGACTGCTGAAATTTCCAGCCCTCGAAGCCAAACTTTAAAGCTTTGAAAATACTGTTTTTCCAGCCTATTACACACTGGAATTACAGCCTATAAAATAGGTTTTGAATTTGGAAAAATTGGATTTTTCAGTTGTGGAAAAAGAAGAATTTTCAGTCTTGTAACAAAATTTTCAGCACTGTGAATAGTGTTTCTAGCAAGTTTTGAACTAAAATTTACCTTGACAAACATAAAGTTTCAGCTTCTAACACATAATTGAAGTACTATCAAAGTATCAAACATCATAATACATAATGTAAGCATCATTTGAACATATTGCAAGCAAAATTTCAGCATAGTTTCAAGAAACTCAAGGTAAGATGCATATAAAATTACTATAAGCATACGACCAAATTCTCTTGTGTTCCCTAAGATCCAAGATGGAAACCAACTTGTGGTCACCTCTTAGGATCTAATGGGGAAGAAATATGGCTAATAATTTCATAAGAAAACCTAATCCTAACTTATGCCATAGGCAAGGTTTCTACCTTCCAGTAGTAGTGGTTCTACTTGTAGTTTAAGGGTTGTATAGAAGTATAAGGATGAAAGTGGCTGAAATTTGGGAATAAATGGAAAAAAAGGAAGGTAAGAGAGTGTGTGAGTGTGTGTGGTCGTGTAGCCTAGTATGTGTGGTAGTGATTTTTGTGTTTTCTTTGCTTAATATTACTTATACAGACTAATAGGAGACACAAGAGTATAAAATTAATTAGGTCATAATCTAATGATTTCTTACTTTCCAACTAAGTGTCCAACTAACAAGCCTAATTGGGTTAAGTGGTAGTCTAGGGTAATAAGAACTATACATGTATAATTACATCTAGAAGGGATTATACAAGTGTATATGCACTTGTACATTGTCATCAATACTTGAAGGATGAAGACTTGAGGATGATTCCTACCAAGTATAAAATTTTTTCTTGTTTTTTATACCCAAAAAAACGTCTGCCCTTATTCATTTTCTGAAAATTTGTAGGTTGTTTCTTATTTTACATATTTATGGAAGAAAATATCATTTAGGGGTAAAAAATGCAATTTAGGTCTTCTTTAGGATTTTTCCAAAAATCTTCTAAATCTTATTACACAAAATCGAGCATATATATGTATATGTGTATGTGTGTGTATACATATATTTTCATGAATTATATAGTTTATATGATGCTTAACTAGGAAAAGAAATAATTCTAACTTGTACATTTTGCGAAAAACGAACATGAAACACAAGGTATCAACATTATGAAAACGTATACCTATGAAAATAATATAAACACATATAAATATATCTATGCATAATGGGAGTGAGAATACGGATCCTTACATCCTCCCCTCCTTAAAAGAAATTTGTCCCCGAAGTTCGGCGCAATTAGTCAAAGAGATGTGGGTAGTTGCTTTTCATATCTTCTAGTTTCTCCCACGTAGTTTCCTCGAGGTTATGATACTTCCACAAGACTCGGACTATGGGAATGGAACGGTTTCTCAAGGTTCATCCTCTTACTTCAAGGATACGCACGGGTTCCTCTACGTATGTCAAGTCCTTGTCGATTTCGAGGGAATCGTGATTCACAACATGAGAGGGATCCGGGTAATATTTCTTAAGCATTGATATGTGAAACACATTCTGAATCTCGGATAAACTTGGAGGTAACACTAAGCGATATGCTACTTTTCCTATTCTTTCTAATATTTTGAAAGGTCCGACGTATTGTGGTGCAAGCTTTCCCTTTTTTCCAAATCTGAATACTCCCTTCTTGGGCAATACTTTCAAAATACAAAATTTCTAGCTTCAAATTCCAAATCCTTTTGTCTTTTATCCGAGTAACTACTTTGGTGACTTTGAGCGGTGACCATACGCTTGTGAACTAGTTCTACGACTTCCGTGGTTTCTTGTACTAACTCTGGACCTAGTAACTTCCTTTCACCAATTTCGTCCCAACAATTTGGTGAACTACACTTTCGTCCATAAAGTGCTTCGAGCGGTGCCATACCAATGGTCAATTGATAACTATTATTATAAGCGAATTCGGCTAAGGGGAGGTGGCGACCTCAACTTCCTTCAAAATCGATGTATGCTTTCATGGGTTTGTATGATTCTTTCTATTTGTCTACTAGTTTGAAGTGGAAAGGAGGTACTAAGGTTCAACTAAGTGATCAAAACGTTTTATAATCCTTGTCAAAATTTAGAGCAAACCTTGAGTATCTATGCAAGACTATACTAACCGAGACACCATGAAATCCAACTATGTCGTGTTTATAATTTTTGCCATTCTAAATCACACAATGACGTGGGAACATTTTATAAATCTATCCACAACCATCCATATTGCATCATTGTCTTCTTTAGGGTTTGTCCAAAAATTTTCTAAATCTTATTACACAAAATCGAGCATATATATGTATATGTGTGCGTGTGTATACATATATTTTCATGAAGTATATAATTTATATGATGCTTAACTAGGAAAAGAAATAATCCTAACTTGTACATTTTGCGAAAAATGAACATGAAACACAAGGTATCAACATTATGAAAACGTATACCTATAAAAATAATATAAATACATATAAATATATCTATACATAATGGGAGTGAGAATACGGGTCCTTACAGATGTTGTCAGACAACAATGAAGACTCTTATTATGTATAAAAATCACATACCCCTAGAACACTACTTACTCGTAGCAGGGTGTTGGGTTTATGCAATTCACACCTTTTAGCTGAATCGTTTTGAATTAGATTTAAGAGTATTTCTTCTATACCTCTGACGTGTTTACTCAAGCTGATACTTTTATTATCAACTAGATGAATAATATTCTAAATATAATATTTAGCCATTCAGATTGTGTTCACCCAATTTTGGTAACTTATTCAAAAGAAAAAAAAGCTCAATTTTGTTAACAAACTTTTCAATGGTGGCGTCAACTATAATCCCATCTACACGATCAAATGAGATTAGCATGTTTGTCAAATATTTTAGGTGTAAGCGTAAAAGGCCGATACTAAGCAAATCAGCATATAAAATTTCAAGCAAATTGCTCGTCGAAATCTTGTTTGTTGAAACAAATAAGAAGAAACAAGACACAAGAAATAAAAATTGATAAATTAATTAAAGATTTGGATCTGTGTGCGAGAACGCAAAGGTATGATGTTTGTCTTTGCTGTGGTCGAATCTTGGTAGTGCTCCCTGAGATGATGTGGAACGGTGACTCGATGGTTGCTGGTGGCTCTTTGTCCTACTAGGATGGAAAACACGTGAGTCTACCTGGAAGTGTCTTCAACAAAGACCCTCCGATGTTTAAGTTAGAAAAGTGTAGAATGTATATAAAGAATTCTAAAGATAATCGAGCAGAGTTTTGGTATGTAAAAGATGAGTTACCTTTATGGAGAATTTTTCAATGGTATTTACAGGTGAGGGGGGATCTCACTCAGTTTTGGAGTTAGGGCTAAGTTGCAGGGTCTAGGAGCACCTAGGCCATGATGGCCAATACTACTTAGAGAGCGTGAAGGCCATGCCAGCATGATTGCGGAGCAGGTGCTTTCCCTGCAGGGAGCAGCAGTGTGTGTCAAAAAGGACATTGACAAAATATGAGATGTACTCCCTACTCGGCTCACCTTTTTCAATGTAGGGAGTCAACGCGCGAGGGAGCTATCCTCAAATGGATGGCATCTCTTTGAGATAAGTCTTCTTCTCGAGAGAGCTATCGAGTCTTCTTCTCGAGAGAGTTATTGAGTTCAGGAGAGGGCCCTTGCATGGAGAGTCACAACCCACGTGACGCTGGGTGACACACAGTTGCAGGAGAATAGTCCACATGGACACGTGTCAGATATCTCATACCAATCTCATTGATTTTCCAAAAATTGTGAAGTTTTCCATTACCATTGTGTACAAAGAGATTCTCAGCAAAAGCGTCCTTTACATTTTGTTGAGTTAACGATGTTATTCCATTCATCAATAGTTGGTAGATTAAGAGTACAATTTCAAAATCTCCCTAATGGAACAGGAGATGTAACATGGAATTGGAACAGAGAATCCGATCCACTTAATTTTTTTGTATAATATCTTGAAAGATGCAGTGGAAACCCACTTTTATATATATATATATATATATATATATATATATTTCTAAAGTGTAGCTTCATATAAAACTTATTTGGGGTGTTCTATGATTAGTCATGATCATAGTTGACTAACCTTAGTCATCCCCTAAAAAAATGCCATGTGTACAATTTTTAAAAATTTCAACCGGTTGAAGGTTTTTCAATGTTTTAGTATCCTACTAAAATGGGTCAAAATTTTCTCTCCCTCCCTTTCTCTCACCATGTTTTCTAATCTCTCTCTCTCTCTCTCTAAAATCACTCCCTTAATCATCAACCTTACAAAGAAAATCCCTTAATTATTAAGATACACTAGGATAAATGACATATAACTTCAATTAAACAAGGGAGATGATATTGTCACTCTATTCCCATTATTTATTAAATGATTGACTAAAATACCCACTAACTTATAAATTATTATTTATACTTTTTTGAATGACAAATAAACCCTCATTCTAATATGCATCTTTCTTTTATTTTTGTATTCATCTATTCATGGTAAAACATATGAAAACATGATGCACAAAAAAAAAAAAATTCTTGAAATAAAATTCAACAAATCAAATATACAAATCATTGAGCACAAAAAACAAAATATTGAAGTATAATCCGATAATATATTTCCATTAGACAGATAAAAGTTGAAGCTAAGTGCTTTTTAAACACTTAAATTTCCAAATATAGTTTTGACCAAGTTATCTGATTTTTACGTCAAATTCTGCCAAAAAAGAAAAAAAGAAGAAGAATAAGAAGGAGAGAAAATAACAAAAATAAACAATCTTTATATAAAGAAATAAAGTAAATCAATTGTTATTTTTTTCTCTATCGAATTTTGAATTTTTCTGCTCTTGTTCATCGTTGTCAAGAAGTCGAGAAGAGAATTTAATTTTTTTTCTCTAGGTTGTGGTTGTTATCTTGTTAAATCGAAAATAAGGTGAATGGATGGTCATTTAGGATAATTGTTTCCTACAAATTAAATTAAGTGATGCTTAAAATGTAAGGGGTATTGTAGTCAAATGTCTAAAATTAAAAATTGAAGTGGAGTGCTAATATCATATCCCTTAAATAAAAATTGCATCATATTTTATTTCATTGCTTAAAAATAATAATATTATTATTCTTTTTTAAGTGTTCTCATGAATGAACTTAAGTAAAATCATAATCATCATCATCCTTATTATTATTATTATTATTATAAGGGGTGAATAATATTTGACATTCAAACATGTGGGTATATATATCTTCTCCAAGTTACCATTAAAAATACCGGCTCGCTAGTACAAAAAATATTATATGAATTTATAGATGTACAAATAAAATACCAATTTTAGGACAAAAATTAAAACTAAACAAACTATTTACGTTTATTTTCTTATTTTAAATAATTCAATTCTTTTTGATAAATTAATGTATTATTCATCAATTGTTATATGAATAACATATAATATAACTACTAGATGTTTTGTATTAAGAGTATGAGTATTATTCATCAAATTTTCAAATACGTACCGCCATCTAATCATTAATAATATTATACTTGTCATATTTATATATCATAATTAGCTTCATATTTGATCATATATATTAACCATAATTATTCAAATCAATAAACGATTTGCCTATTTGGTTAGCTTCTCTAAAGAGCACATACTTTTTCTATATATAATTGTTGTATTACATCATCTAGCTAGATCTATATTCATTACGATATTACTACTACTACTACTACTACTACTACTACTACTATTACTACTACTACTACTACTACTACTATTATTATTATTATTATTATTTGTTGTTGTTGTTATGTTTCATAGCTTGTCTCCATTAATAATTAAAGCACAATTTTCTTTTATCAACTAGTGCTTGTTGTACTCCTCTCGATGTATTATATATATAAATCGCATTTAGAAATACATTTTTCAACATCACCATAGATAAATTATTTGGGAGTAAATATATAGATAATATGAATAGTTACTTAATAATGATATCCACATTTTACAATTTTTTTTAAATACAGATGTTCATATTCTATATTGATTTTTAAAATAATTTGTGATGAATGTTAAACATTCTTTGAAATATGTTAAAAATTTAAACTAAACGTAACTTTTTATCAACTATTAACAAATGTTCAGATTTTTGAATTATAAATCCTAGTTATTTTGATATCAATTTAGTATTTTAATTTTTGTATCATGCTTTTCAATTAGTTATCCTGGTTGATGCCCATATTCTTAAATCAAAAAATAAAAAGTTATAATGAGTACCCTGATACTTATAATAAAAAATAAAAATAATGGTGCCATGGTATGAATAATGTACGGTGGTATTAAAACTTAAAAAATTAACTGATTATAAAGGTACCATGGTATTAAAAAATTAAAAAAAATATAATGAGTACCATTGCACTTTTCCAATAAATTAAAAAGAATGAGTAATAATGATCTAATGGACCTAAAGATATTAAATTTTTAGCTTTCCTTTTTCATGTTAAAAATAAAAATTTAATTGGTTAGTATTTAGTGGGCACATATATGGTCTACTACAATAATTGTTGTGTAAAAAAAATCCCTTAGTAACCTGTATAGTAGGTAACATTTTCAATTTACTTGCATAATTGATTGCACAATATATAAAAATTAATGGTCTAGATTAAATATCGCACAACTAACGACTGCAGTTAAAGGTGACTAACATTAGTCATTTACGAACTGTGACTAACGATAGAATTTCCCAACTTATTTTCATAAAGTAATGTATATATGTCAAAATGAAAACAAAGAGATCGAATGTCCGCTTCTTAAAATTTTAGAAATAAGAGAAATCAAATATTTATTATCTTCAAGATGTATTGTTAAGTGCAAGCTAACCGCGGACTTCATCTTTCTTTTTTTCCTTCCTATCAAGCCTTGCGTGTGAATTTTTTTACTTTTCTTATCAAGCTTTGTGTATGGTTTTTTTTCTCTCCATAAATGGATAGTGTGGTTGCTAGGATTCGAGCTCCAACTGGATAACAACAATTAAAGTTTTAGGATTCAATTTCATATCTTATATATATAGTATTAGTCCTAACAATATGCTATTTTGTTACTTCTCTTTTAGTTATATTTGTTGAGATATTTAGGGGATGCATGTTAGACATAGATATTTTTCTTTTGGTTGTTTAGGTTCAAAATCTCATGGATATTGTTGTATGTACATTCTATATAAGCCCATCCTATGAATGAATTAAATAACAATTCAATTTTCCCAAACCTTTATCTTCTTTATGGTATTAAAGCTCTAAAACTCGAGCGAACCTAATCCTACATTTTTTTCTTACCTCACAAATAGCCTCCAACACCATAGTTGTTAATGCTAAAAATATCTTTACCAACACTATCATCGTGCAGTTCATTCCAACCCCCCAATTACCAAAAAAACTTGTTGGCAATCACAATTTCACCACCTGAACAGTGTAACTCTCCTTGCTCATGCATGGACACAGTTTCTTTGGCCACCACAATAGCTCTACAACAACCACTCCATACAAAATCACACAAAACAACAAGAGCACCCCAAATTCGGATTATCTGAACTAGTTCCAACACTAGCTAAATCAACATGTCATCAAGGCCTTATCCATCACTTACATCTATTGTTGTAGAAGCATTCGTGGCCTATAAACATGTACATCTTTTCATACAACCTTTGCCAACAAATTACAAACTATTAATTTTAACATTCAAGATCAACTAGCTTACATTAGCAAGGACTCACGCCTTGTTGTTGACTACTTGCTCAATGTTTGTTCAATTGTAGTTGAACTAGCAACTGCAAGAGCTCCAATAACCAATGTCCAACTTGTTGTAAAGATCTTACATGGTGTTGGCTCTGAACACCAACCAAT